>OX438934.1:602500-1110000 GCA_949316025.1 Lapara coniferarum
CACACAACACATTGCGGGGTGTTGGCCCAGTCTGAGCCCCGCACAAAACCATTAAACAATGGCTTTTCTATAACTTCTAGTAATCAGGTATTTATTTTCATCAAAGTATCGCATAACACAACAATAACATTAAGTGGTTCTGCTCTGCATTTTTCATTTTGAGACGTGCTCTTGAGTTTCATAATGCCGGGTCACTATACAATGCTATAATTTCTTTTAAGCTGGAACCTAACAGCGCTTGGACAAAACTTCTCGGCACAAAATCTACATTATGATTAAATCAGCCATTAAACATCCTATCTTTCTCCCAACATTACGCTACCCTTAAACTTAAATAAAACAACATGTATCGTGAATAAGCCGGGTATAACACCAAATTACAGGCATGCCGTATATCTGGCCGCCGTAACACATTGTGATATAGCGGGATTCGAACCCAGGACGAATAGAAACAGGCTCATTATTGCCGGTGCAATGGACTCGGGCGGGCGTGATATATGGACAACTCCTTACTCACTTGAAACACGTTGGGTATAAACTTAATGTAATATCGATTTACTTTGATAGTTTCAGTGGTAACGTAAATTGATTGTAGTACAAAAGATTCACAGAAAATATTTTCGATTAATTGATTGGGTTAAGCGGCGATAGCCTAGTTGGGAGTGGAACGGACTGCCGAGACGAATGTCCGCAGGTTCAAAACCCAAGGGCACACATCTCCGACTTCTTAAAAAAAATGTGTGTATTCTTTGTGAATTATCGCTCGCTTTAACAGTGAAGGAAAACATCGTGAGGAAACCTGCATACCTAAGAAGTTCTCTGAATTTCGAAGGTATGTGAAGTCTGCCAACCCGCACTAGGCCAGCGTGGTGAACTAAGGCCTTAACCCTCTCAGTTGTAGAGGAGGCCTGTGCTGTATATAATACAGGGCTGGTATGGTATGGTAATTGATGGTTGGTTTAACGCTTGGTATTTTCTTAAACTGTAATTGAGGTACCTTGATACAAATTTGAATTTAATGGTAACAATTTTAATGACTAACTTCAATGAGACTGCCTCGGTGGCGTAGTTGTATTACGGTACGACTGCAAAGCTGAAGTCTCGGGTTCGATCCCCGGGTCGAGTAAAGTGATATTGTGTTTTTCTACTCAGTATCCGCTCGGAGTCTGGAATTTGTGCCCGATATGGCGATGGGCTCGCCCCCTATCAAATCATGGGACGGAATACGCACGGCGAAAAGTGGGTGCCGTAGTTGCGCCTCTGCCTACCGCTTCGGGGATAATAGGCGTGAGTGTGTGTGTGTGTGCTACTAAGTATGTTTTAATACTAGCTTTGTATAACTGAACTCAATATTTAAAACGCAATATTTTTAAAATATACTATGAAAATATGTAAGATGTAAAAAAAATGCATGCCTGCATATTAATTGTAGACGCTTCATTATCCCAATAAAAAGCTTATGAATAAAGTTTATTTTAGCACGTTTATAACTACCTCTTACCCCATAAAAATTATATCATTAATTTGCAGTATTTATAGCTTTACGAGGCGGCCTGCGTCTTGGCCGGTACTCTGCCATGGGAATTAGATGCCAAATACCTCTCGTCAGTATTCTTCTGGCGTTAGGAGGCATCACGTCTCGGGCAGAGCTCGGGCTTCTTAAGCTGGCTTGACAGGCGCCACGGTGCAACGACATTCCGTCTGACACAGGTACTGACGGGCCACGGGTAACAAGATACCCCGGGGCCGTCTCGTATGCGCCGAAGAAGGCCACCGCGGGTTTTGGTTGGTATGCCAGTGTAGGGTGTACATAGTGTTAGGGACTCGGTCCAATGCTCGCTTGGATGATGCTATACTCCCGAGTGTCGACATTGGGCTGTAAGTCTGTGTGAAACCAACATAACCGATCCACTCACCCCCCAGTGGTGGTAGCGATAACGCGTTTTTTCCCCGCGAAAAAAAAGTATTTATAGCTTTGAAGTTTGAACCTCAACTTTCAATACAAAAATATATCCTATACCAATAATACACAATTAATCTCGGCTCTGTTTGAACTTATTTCTTGGTACAAGCTTATCGTTCAATCAATGTAATTACTACGTTTCAATTAACAACATTGAGGGCAATGCTTTTATTGCGTAGCAAAGATATCTCTAATTAGCAATATATTAATACCATTCATTGAATTACGTGTTGGTAATCGTAGCGTGGGGCATCCTCTGGCCAGATGGTGGGACGACTTGCACAAGAGTGCCGGCAGCAACTGGATACATAAAGCAGCAGACCGGGCTCTGTGGCATATCGTCGGAGAGGCCTAAAACGTCTTTGCAATATTGAATTTAACAATTGAGCTGTTTACTAATGACGCAATATAAGGTGCAAATGTGAACAGAAAAGTCGCTTATCTACTTTACTAACTAAAAAACCTTTAAAAATCGACATGGGAATAGAAAATAGAAATTAAAATGGATTTTACGGTATTTATTTGACCTTAGTAAGTATAGTATTATTGTAACTTATGTATCGCAGGTACCACTACTATATAATGAAAGAAAAAGGAGCTTGCCAATCATGGATACACGATTTACATTACTACCTACCCAGAAAGAGATCAGGCTTGAGTTCTCATATTATATTTAATACAGTAATTTCTAAGCACCCATTAATTGCTAGTCGTCTTTGGGTAAGTTAGGAGGACTTTAGCCATTGTCAAATGGATGTAATCGTTTAGTCAGGCAGTATGTGGCTCGAAAATTCTGAGTTAGAGTGACCGCTAGTCCTGAAATTTATTCCCGCTGTAAGCCGGATTCGAGCAGTTTAAACGTAAACCCAGGACAAACTACGCCAACAGGGTAGACCGAGAGCTAAGATGTGGAATCTGACCTACTAACTGCATAAACAATAAATATAAACTTTGAAAGGTTGTTTGTAATTTCTGGAGCGTAGTTTTTAAAATGCTCAAGATCGTTCGAAACTGTTTTTTTATTAAGGGGAAAACTCGGTCTACAAAATTCTAAGCTAACTTTGTTCTTAAATTTATTACGAAATTTCAACAACCTGGTAAATATTAATCTAGTTTTGGCATAGTTAGTCTTTGAGGTTCTAAGTTTTATTTCAAGATCGGCTACAAAAATTACTGACGTTTTTAAATCTAAATAACAATGGTTGGGCCGAGATTGATATTTGTGCCTGATACGGTACAGCCGTATCAGGCACACAACATCACATATTGCCATCACATATTTAAGGTTTATCTTTCTTAGTTTTATAAATTGTACCATATTTTAGCTCAACCTTGTATGTCGTGAGCAACTGTATTCGTAACAAGTTAAATCTTTATTTGGATACCGTAGCTGATTTACACTTTGGTTTTAAATTATTACGTTCGAATTATATGCTTTTATTTTATTGTTTGTTCACCTTGCTAATGAAAATAAATAAAGTATTTTGATACATAATAAGAGACAAGTTCTTTGACTACTATACCACTACCACTATTAGTTCCCCTACCTATACCTTCAAAGATAATGTCTTGAGCTCATGCCATATAAAAAATGATCACAATAACTGAACAGTCTGCGTAAGCCCATTTCAATACGCAATTAAAATCGATCACCAAGTGATATACTAAAGTCAAGAGTGTGATAGGTGGCAACTCCCCAAACAAAACTGGAGAGTAGCCAAACGGCTACCCAAGAGCTTCTTTATGAACGGATCATAAACTGTGTTTTTGTTTTACGTACACCACGGAGTAGGGAAAGTAACGCATATTTCTATTCCAAAAAAGCGGCAATTTATTGGTGTTTGAGACGTTTTTATCGACGGCCTATAATGAATGTCCGTCCGAATCTCGGAGTTATTGGGATTCTGTGTTCATGTTTTTTGAAGATCGTTTATTAATATTCCATGTTTTTGTACATGAATTTACGAATACGTTGATGACCTTCGTTATATGATGTGGATGACGTGAGGCATGTTGTAGGCAGTTGTAGAGATCTACGGTTGCGCGCAGGAACAGTTTTATATTTATTGTGGTATAACATGCATAACTTCATTGGTTCACAGTGTTATACACAATTTCATAATAAACTCATTTGCAAAAAAAACGGGCACCTAAGCAATGAACCATTTCAAATGTTTCTATTGGTTTGTTTGATAATTATAGGTAGTTTTACTTTCACAATTTTGTAAATTAATAAGCAAATAATCGTTTTCGTCAGTATTATCACAAAATTTTGATAAAATTTATGGGTTTTAATGCTAAAGTTCACTAGTAGTGTATGCTCGCTAGTAGTGCATATGCTCGTGAAGTAAAAGTTAACAAATATTTTTGTTTGTTTTTTCTTTAATTAAGTAAAAGCAGATAAATGTTTAGTATCGAGTGTGACCCCCTCTAGCTGAAATAACAGCTTGAATTCGTCTGGGTATGCTAGCGAGGATATCCCGGATACTTGCTTGCGGAATACGTTCCCACTCCGCGGTAATCACATTCTTCAGCTGGTTTGCGGAGCCGGTTGTACTGATCTCACGCGTCGTTTCAGAACGTCCCAGACATGCTCTATAGGATTGAGGTCGGGACTTCGAGCTGGCCAATCCAAACGACGAATGCCGACCTCTTCACACATACGCTTCCACATCGCCAGACCGGTGGGCGCGAGCGTTGTCGTCCATAAAAGTTGAGTCTTCGCCTAAAGCGGCCAATGCGGGTTGTGCATGAGGAATAAGAACTTCCGTTATGTATCGATGTCCAGTCAGTGAGCCGTTTTCAATGAAGACTAACTCTGTACGATCCATTGAATTTATTCCGGCCCAAAACATAATAGAGCCCCCACCATAAGGTGTGATTTCTTCAAAACAAGCCTCTGCAAAGCGTTCTCCTCGTCTTCGTAGCACTCGCCGACGTCGATTTTCACCGAACAGAGATATCCTGGCTTCATCGGAGAACAATACCCTATTCCAGTCTTCTTGAGTCCATGACTCACAATTTCGAGCAAACCTAAGCCTGGCAACTCTGTGCTCACGGAGTAACTTAAGGCCGCGGGCCGGGCGATGACTGCGTATATTGGCCGCGAGCAGCCTCCTCCTGACCGACCATGGACTAATATGCACATTTCTTACTTCTTCGAGGTTGTTCTTAAGGTCCACATACGAAGACTTGCGATTTCTCAATGCGCGACTCACAAGAAAACGATCATCCCGTGGTTGGGTACATGGTTTTCTTCCAGAACCAGGCCTTCTCTCGACGGAACCGGTGTCTTGATACCGCTGCCAGGTCCTTTGAACCGTCGAGCGACTCACACTTAGCCTCTGAGCCACGAAGCATTGGCTGCAGCCCTCTTCGAGCAGCGCAATAATTTTGGTAGCTTTTACCACTTTCTCTAACATTATTGAGACAGCTAAACAGCAATAAATGAAGCTTTGACAATTAAGAATATTAAATAAATTCATAAAAATTGACTAAAAGTTATGAAAACCGATATTATCTTTTGGAACTTCGCACCAAAAATGTAGGATAAAAAGTGGTTTTCTGTAAAAACGAGCATCAAACGAAAATTTTAATTTAGAACGTACTGTTTTAAACACCACGGCATTTTTAAAACCGGCCAGTAACATGTACAAATGATTGAAATCATTTTGGTACCGTATTTTTTTAAAAAAGAATTAAAATCCAAACCGCCCGTTTTTTTTGCAAATGAGTGTATTAGTAATTACCGATTCAATATCTATTGTTACGGACAAAATATTGTTATATGAGTCCATAATAACAATATTTTATTTTGGTCCTTCGAGCTAGATATATTTCGTTCATATCTAACGTAATACTCTTCAGGTATTAAAAATTTGGCATCGAATTTTTATAAAAAAAAATTTACAAAATTTCACTTTAAATTAAGAACAAGACGTATTATACTTTAAAAAGTATTTCGCATTCGTAGCTTCCAGCTTCCATATTATAATTAACGCTTTTTGATTCATAGTTTTGTCTTGTTGTACATACACAAACATAAAGTCAGTCTCTCGGTTTGTCGTGAGTGTGAAATAGTGAGCCCAATATTGGCCGTTTCAATTAAATAAATAAATAAAAAATTCTTGGTCTTGTAAATTTTACACTTGGATTCCATGGTAAAAAAAATATATTTGCACATGAAAATTAATTGTACATACATATACATATACACTCACGCCTGTTATCCCCGAAGGGGTAGGCAGAGACGCAACTAGTGCACCCACTTTTCGCCGTCATTCCCGTCCCATGATGTGATAGGGGACGAGCCTATCGCCATATCGGCCACAAATTCCAGACTCCGGGCTGATACTGAATAGAAAAACTCAATATCACTTTGCCCGACCCGGGAATCGAACCCGAGACCTCAGCGTTGCAGTCGTACTTAATTGAATTGAAAATTAATTGTATTATAGGTTATATTGTTAGCTTTGTCTTATATACTCTGGTAGCTTTTAAATGTAACATTTCTGCTAAATTGTGTACATTAACAAGAATTTTATATGTCGTGAAATAACTCGACGCTCATTTTAGATAACTGTTTATGAGACAGTAAATATTGTCTGAACTTTATTGCGTGGTATGTGAATGATGTTTGAAATAGGTAGCGTTTCTATGATTTAATATTACGAGACGATATTTAAACTGGTTTCGTCATTATTTTAGCTGTGTTGCAAAATGAAGAAAGATTTTTGGTATCGCAAATTATTCTACCAGGTAATTGAATTTATGATCATCTTTTGAACCTAACACATTACTCATGATATTTTTCTTAATGGGACTAAGATTATGCAAATCTAAATTATTATTAATGCAATAAAGAAACCCAGAAATTTCGTAACTCTATTGCAGTTGTTTACTTATTACTGCAAACAATTATAGCAGAATAAATAAAAACGAAAAATCAAATATCAATAATATGTAAAAGCGCTCTACGTTGTTTTAATGTGGCACAAAACAAAGCAGCCCGTAAAAATAATATTATGGTTCTATTCACATTTTAAATGACTTCTAAGTATTTCTATTAAGTAGGTTAATATATGACTTACTTAATGCTCATGACTTCAATTTCACCCTGTATAAATGACAAGCATGTGACGAGCGCAGAGCTGTTATGCTGGGCAGGCACGGTGGCGGTCGTAAATATATATTGCAATTATAAATCTCATGATGCCCAGTAATGAAGCTGGCTAAAATGTGCATACGAGAGACCTATCTTCTAGTAACGAGTGATCACTAGGATCATTCACAAAACCAAAGTTGCTTACATTTGGAAAGAAAAAACATTCTTGATAATAAAGAAATTACCCATTCACCCTGACTTCAAGTCATCTAACACCAAGGTAGGCAACTATCAAAACAGCTGGTCAGTGATGGTGAAATTTGTGCGGTGCGACTGTGGGTCAGCACAAACACACATTAACACTACGCGTCGTATCTCGCGCCGCAGTCACTTTGTGTTTACTACACGTCCATTCGGTAAGTTGGGGTCGTAGTGGGCAGTTGTTTTTATTAGACTTCAGTTTGGTTTGTTTGAAACGGGACCATCATGCTTACTTAACCAGTTTTTTTGTCAATCAATGAGGTACCCAACTCACACTACCGTGGCAACTCGTAGTAGGCTAGCGGGGTAGACAAGGCCTAACACCTTTCATTAGTAGCGGAGGCCCATGCTTAGTAGAGAACAGTGTATAACACAGAGCTGGTATTATTATTTTATGTTATGTTGGATCAAATTCACACTCACACACACAAACACATACACACACAAACACATACACACACACAGTATAACCCTATCTCATATTATTTATATTGTATTGGTTTCTTGTATATAATCTTAGTAGATTTTGTTTTCTTGTTTAATTTCGTTGTGCATAATTTATAGCGTCTTTATTTTTATCTGTAACTAGAGTCTGTTAAATGTTTGTAATTTCGTTTGTGAATTTGTAAGGATGTGCGACACAAGTTTTAAACTTAGTGCGCATCCTAACGGAGTTTTCTTATTCAATTGTATTGTAACTGGTTTCTCAATAAATAAATAAATTAATATTGTGTCAATTTTGATAAAGTCGGTATCAGAAACTGGTTTTAAACAGAGAAATTTAAAACTCCTTGTTCTTTATTCTTTGATATTGCATTGTACACTATTACGTCGTATAATGTTTAAGAGGGTAATTATAAATCATTATTATTTTATATTTTTATGTTGATTTGCTTCCAAATTCGCTTTTAAGCCTCACTTTTATTTTTTAACAATCTGCAATGCACAATGGCTATAGAACACCCTGTAACTCATTTTCCAAAATTAAATTCCACCTCATCTGCCAGCCACTACACTCCGAACTTAACAAGAGTCGCCTGACAAAATGTCAGAGTCTGTGTTTAGGTAAAGGGTGTGCCTAATTCACTGCCCGCTCGAGATCCGGTGATTAATGTGAGCTTTATCTGTACACTGGACAGCTTTATTTGGCAAAAGTTTTTATTTACTCAACCACTGGAGTTAATGTGGGGTTAGGGCGCCCTCGTGCGGCTCGATGAGCTAGTAAAGGTCGAAGGTGGCTGGGGTTGGTTATTGGATACCTTTGAAATTGTTGAGTGAAAAGCATTGGTCAGTCTGTCTCGGTACAACCGATTTCCTATATCTGCTCGCTTGTAAGCAATTTTGTATGTTTGAGGAACGTTAGGGCTGTGTTAATTGTTTTATCTGATGACTTAAGGTGACGAATGTGGTTATTACACGAAATTGTTATTCAAAGTTCGATTCTGGTATATATGCACTAATTTATAATATGAGATTAGGTTTACCACTTTTACAATATTATAATGTACGGTTTCCAGAGTGAAAACGGATATTCATCTACCTAAGTTTTACACAGTTGGCATGTTACTTTAAAAGCTTGCAGAGCTTTTGACACCAGTCTTGATAAATTATTTTTCTTTAATATTTCTTCGCACGCGAAATTCTGGCATTAGGCATCAGCCATATTATGTTAACTAGCATCTCACAACTGAGATTCTGAGACCTTGATCTCCGATATCGGAATTAGGGCTTTAGACGTCGTTCATGCGATATCACCTTACATCACACATCTGAAATCCACAAAGACTGTATTAAATCCTGTATATTATTGGTTTAATATCATGTCTTAACACTTTAGTACAAAATTATGAATCAAAACCCACTGACGATTACACAGCAATGGGCTACCTAATTGATAAAAATATTTATTTTGTATACGTTTCTGAAGAAAACAAAAATAAAATTCTAATTAATTTTTACAAGCATTTTTACGTTTCAAATCATTCCAAAGCTTCTCTGAACTAATTTTATGATAATGTCCATCGCCTCAAGATTTACAAGCTCGTATCTCTAACAATAAGCCACGAGACCATTTTTCAGCTCATATGACCCCGACGTTATCCTTCCTTTAGTGTCGCGGGGTATATGTGCATCCTTTAGACTAGACGATCATTTTACTTTTTATATGACGCTTGAGAGTGAAGAATTATGTAAAAACGACACAAAGATATAGGACATTTTGCGGGTAATGATCGTCGCCGCTTATAGACATTAATAATACCAGAGGAATATATTTACTATTTTATTTTATTTCATTTGGAAAACAAACAAGTATACAGATAAATTACAAGTAGAAATATCTTAAAATTAGGTTAGTGTACACTCCACTACGTTTTCACGGATTAAATTTATTAAATTAATTACTAGGTAAATACATAAAAATGAAATGATAGTGTGCGGGGCTCAGACTGGGCCAACACCCCGCACTTGTGTATGTTGTGTGCTGGATTGCGTGAGTTAGAAATGACTAAGCCAGGTGACAAGGTTAAAATGCCAAAGATGATCGGGAAATAACGTTCATTTTCACACACTAAACTAAAAGTTACAAAGTTCTGCCGAAACGATAGCCAGTTTCTCCAGACGGCTATCTTTGGCGCGTAGTGTTCCGTTGCTACGCCGTAGCTATGCGTTGTAGCCAGAAGTCGTCCTCGTAGCACCGTAGCACACAGCTGATGAGGAAGGAGGGTCCGCTCTGCATAAGCGCCTATCTTCCACCCAGGAGTTTCCAAACTTGCCGACTTCTTCTTTCTTGCTGACTATTTGCTGTTTTCTTTCTTGATGTTCCGAACTATTTTTAAATACTAGACTCCTAACTCGATTAGACTCAATATTTCCAAAAAACTAAATCACTTAAGTACTCGAAGGCGATACCGTACGGAGTGCCCCAGAGGTCGGCCCTCCTCGGAGGGCATTTTTTCACTATCGATTACGCACTCCTTTTCGTTTCGCACCTACGTTAGGTCTGTATACCTAGACTATTAGTGTCTTCACACATAGACACTAAGTGACTCTATATACTAAACATTATAAAACAACCTTATGTGCATTACGAGAAAAGTTATTTCGATTTACTTACGCTAAGTTTACCACAATCGCTGCACACAAGCAACATTTCTATAAATAACTACACAGACTTTAAACATATTATGTTCATCCCGCTACCGCAGCGGGGTAGGCAAAGTTCTAACCTACACTATGACACCGAATAACACACTGATTAGTCCGTACCGGGTGTGCTATATGAGTTCAAATGTCTATTTGATAATACAAAATCGCACCGAGTTCATTCACTGAGGTTTATGACGTCACAGAGGGTATTGTCACTTGACCGCGCATGCGCGGTATGCACTTCATTTTTCTTTCTTCGTGAATATGCGTCCTGCACAGATAGGTAAAGGTTAGTTGACTTTCTTAAATTACGATTATAAGAAATCGGTGATACGTCTACCATTCTTACTCTCTAAATATCGCAATGACATCTGCGATAATACAAAAGAAAAAAATCAGCAGCTCAAGTTTTCCATAGAAGAAAACCGAATAAATTTTAATATGAATTTAACCTACACTCGCCACATAAGAGGGCACTTACACCCAAATCTATTTCAGGTGAGCGAATCACAGAGTAGTGGAACCGCATGCATTCCGTCGCGGCGGCTCGAGGCAGCCGCGCGCGATTCCGGCCCGACGACACGACGACACAGACCCAATAGATGCATACACAAGTAACATTCTAGCGTTAAAAAATAGTTATATAAGGACTGCATATTGGTTGTAGTTAAATCTTAAAGTGTTAACGCATTGCTGTATAAATGAGTTATAGTATGCTATAATTCACTTATACCCACGAAATAGGCCCACAAATTTACAGGTACGAGTTCTATGAAGCCGTAACTACGGAGATATACTGGTGTTACCGTGTTACAATACCTGCACAAGATATTTATGAAACCTTTAGTTGCTACTTTGAAAGGTATTACAGTTATATAGTCGGATCATTTAACACCACAGGTGACAAAAAAGACCCAATACATAGCTAAGATGAAATGAGTATTATTTATGGTGGTAAACTTAGTACCGCGGCGCCGCTCAGAAGCAAGGAGAAAACCAATCGTCCAACTTCAACTATTCTAATATGAAAGTGGATTTGATAAAGTTTTCACAATCAAATAGAATTTACGACTCTACTTACTGTAACTTTGCAATAAAATCAAAAACGTGGTCGGTATATTTTAGACGATGTTTGTGCCGTTAAATTCAATGGAAATTGGAGGTGTGTTTGTGTCTTGGTAATAATATTTTATCATTAAAGCTAATGCTTGAAATCTATGGCCTTACATAAAATAATGCTTTTTGGCAACCAAAACTATTCCATATGTAAAGTTTTAATCCGGGAAACCGTTTCAAGGTGAGTATATGTTTGACGAATATGAAGACAGGTTCGTCCGTTTCCACACAAATGAACACAATTAGCATGTAATGGGCGATGTACATCCGAAATCAATAAACAATTTTGATCTATGTGTCCAGATCGATCGCATAAATGAACTTAGAAGAATTAAATGTCGCCCTAACGCTCTAATGCACATTATGATTAATTTACCTCCAGGATAAATTCTAAAGAAATCGGAATCGTATCATTTCAACCTGAAATGCCGTCACTAAAACAAACTCTGTAATAGTAATTGGAACAGAATTGCCACAGCATCCAAACAGCTGAACCGAGCGACGGGTACACATCTCGTAACATTAATCCGCTTGCAGCAGGTGTGGGCAGTACCTATATTGCCGTGTCGTTGCATTGTTTCGTGCACTGCACACCAGTATCTGTATTTTAAACTAGTTTACACCTGCTACTCTCTGGATTAGGTATACATAGGTAATATTTTATTTTGTTACAAAAGGTGAACTGCGAAACATGGGCCGTAACGCAGAAAAACATACATACCATACAAGATGCTGAGATGAAGATGCTGAGGTGGATGTGCGACGTCACCAGGCCCGATTGGATCCGCAACGAGTACATGAGATGTAGCTTGGGTGTGCGAGACATCGCCGACAAAATGCAGGAAAGTAGGCGGCAATGGTATGGTCATGTCAAGAGACGGCTGTATGATAGGGAACTTAGCACTGCAATTGACCATATATCCATATCCCAGGTCAAAGATCCAAAGGCAGACCGAAGACAAGGTGGAAAGATATCTTTGTGAGAGAATGTCAAGTTTCCGAAGACGACATCTTGGATAGAGCAAAGTGGAGAAAAAAAGCTAGGAAATCTGACCCCACACCATATGGGATGTATAGCTTGGAAGAGAGAGACAATAGATGACCTGCCTCGGTATTGTATTAAGGTATGACACCAATGTCTTGGGTTCGATCCTCAGGTCGAGTAAAGGGACATTAGGTATGTGGGCAACTTGTATATTATTACTACACAATAAAACATACCTAAACAATATACAAAACTATTTAATAACTATTTACATAAAATAAATAAATTAATATATACATGCTCACACACACACACACACACACACACACACACACACACACACATACACACACACAATCATGCGCGCACATATTATCTAATATTAATAATATAATAACTCACACGTCATTCTATACCATACAAATTAATAACGATAAATTGTAGACTGTACAATGGAACAACAGCTGATGACGTAGGAGTGGGCGGTCCGTGCGCCCGCGCAGTATCGATACTACGGGGCCTTCGGCTCCCGACTAGTGCCGATTGAGAACCGTGCCGCGCGCTAACGTGACGTCCGCCGCTCGCTATTTATTATTGCTTGCGTGTACTGCTATTGTCTCGCTACTTCCGGACTATATTTCTGAACTATCTACTCTCACTCTTTCTTCTTCTGTGCTTGTGCTTTATATAACTTGTGCTTTCACTCCTTCTGGACAATAAATATAGTTGTGTGTATAAGGTGGTACAATCATTTACACCCGTTCCACACCTGGGACTCGAAGAGACATCCCTACGCACAACCCCATAGGTATTTCTAATATTTATCAGTTTGGAGTCTGGAATTGGTAAATAGGGCTCGGTCTTTATCACACCGTCACAATAGGCACGGCGACAAGTGGGTGCAATAGTTACGCCTCTGCTTAACCCTTCGGGGATAAAAGGCTTCAGTGTAAGTGTATGTATGCAATAGGTTAAAAGAATTTATTTATTTATTTATTTATTTATTTATAAACTCTTTATTGTACATCCCAGGCAAAGTGGAAATAACAAATATACAAAATAAACTAGGCTAAACAATAAGAAGTACAAATGGCGGTCTTATCGCAATTGGCGATTTCTTCCAGACAACCTTTGGATGGATTTAGTTAAGAAGGAAAAATAGAGCGGGCGGTCATTTACTGGTAATAAGAGGGGTTAGAGAACAGATGTACATAAATATTATATATATATATATATATAATATAATAAAAACTACGTATTCTATACCTAGTATAAAAGTAACTACATATAATAATACATAAACTACACAACTACAATACAACATATACATAATATACAGTAATAAATAGAAATAAAAAAAAGGAGAAAAGAATAACACAGTGACAAGTAGTGTTGCTTCACAAGCCTTTTAAAAATGGGGAGAGATTTAGCCCTTCTTATCGACACAGGTAAATCGTTCCACAAGCGTGCAGCCTGTACTGTAAATGATTTATCAAGGAAATTAGTGGCATGCTTGGGAATCTCTAATTCCAGACTCTCCGATGATCTCGAAGAATTTCTGTATGTCGAATCAGAAGGGCGAAACGAATGGGAAAATGGATGTGACGTAGGCATAAGTAAACATTATAATTGGTGTGTGGATGGCATTTTTGACGCGTAGGCTTTCTGTGGGTTATATGAGCAACAAAGTAAAGTAGCTGTGCATTAGATGTTCAATTTCATAATTATAATTATCTTCTACTTCTACAAAATAATAATATCAGAGCAGCGGCTTTAGGACCTACATAAGTGGTCTATTAAACAGTTTATGCCCTAATCGTTAACACCATCGCTATCCAAAAGTATTCACCGACTTTCGCTTTTATAAAATTAACGTAGGTGCTAAGTAATAATATATTTTGGGCTAGATTGTCTCTGTTAAATAATTTACGTCTGGTTATATTTGTATAACGAATAAAATATTTTCTTTTGTCTAAAAAAAAAACTATTAACTTGAGATCAGGAAACATAAAGAGCAGAACCCATAAATATGAATAAAGATAATTGATCCCATCGTCCCGATTCCCAAATACAAGAGACAATTTAGCCGGAAAACACACGACATCCCGGACTTTTTAATCTCAATACTTATGACGTATCCAAAAGAGGAAAAGGGCGCGAAAGTTTTTAATTAAAGCAGCCTCATCCTGGCGGGGTCGCGTCTGTGGTGGAGGAGGGGGATATTACCATGGGTCTACGGACCCTAGACGTCGCGCTCATCTTGTTTTCGGTCTGCGGATTCCATCCAGAAGATAAATTAAGCAGACGTGTCCAGAACAGTTTTAGTAAGATGAAATAAAATCGTAGTTATGGGTTAATTGAGTTTGCGAAGAGAAACCAGGTTTAGGATAATGGATATTTTAAAATCTGAAATTGCGTACGCGTTAAACCGATATAATATATTTTGTCAACAATATAGCTTGATCGTGTACCATCAGTGTTTTTTTGAAAACTAAAAAAAATATATGACATATTGTTATTTCGAGCAATTATTTCTGAGGGTTTAGAATTCACTCTTTCTCTAATCAGCAGTCTTCATTGAACCTTCTGCCTTCATTGTTATTTAATCTGCAACTAGAATATCTGGTACAATATTATGCATAAATACTCATTTACCGTGAATTTGAATTGTGGTACCAAAAAAGTAAGCGGCGATAGAACGAGAGAACGAGAACGGAGACGAATGTCCGCAGATTCAAAACCCAAGGGTACACACCTGTAACTCTTCTATAAATTTATGTGTGTATTCTTTGTGTATTATCGCTTGCTTTAACGGTGAAGGAAGAACTTCGTGAGGAAACCTGCATATCTGAGAAGTCCTCTGAATGTCGCAGGTATGTGAATTTTGCCAACCCGCACTAGGGCAGCGTGGTGGACTAAGGTCTTAATCCTCTCAGTTGAGGTCAGAGAGGTGGCCTATGTTCAGCAATGGGCAGTATATAATACAGGGCTGGTATGGTAGGGTATGGTACCAAAAAAGTACACACTTTCATAGTTCCTAATATCTATTGAACTAAGAATCGTTCTTACTGTGTGATTTGATCTATGTTTTTAAATCATTCTTAGAATAGAAGCAAGGTAATATTTCATGCAACTGAAGTAAGTCACTCGTCTGATGGTGGACTACCCTAAGCCTGCAGTCATATTTATACGGCTGGAGTTAACCTCTCGTTTCTAGGATGAGAAGTGTTCTGTATGTTAATTTGAGTGCTGCGGCGAGACTTCGCTGATGTACCTACGCAAGGCAAACTATTTTTCTTTATACGCCTATGTATTACTTATAGGCTTAATTTTACACGCCAGGCCCAAATTTGTTTTTATTTGTAGATAGGCTATACTTCAACTGCCTATTATTAAATGGTGAAATTTTATATTAAGATAGCTTTCATACTTAGTATGGCATAAGCAAAGATTATCCCAGAAAAGTTGTTTATTTATCTTCTTCAAAATACTTGTTAGTCTTCTTAGTTTATCTTTGTATTTTACTGGCATCACTTTTTCATATATTGCCTAACTACCTCGGAAGCGTTGTTGTATTACGGTACGACTGCGGTACTGAGATCTTGGCTTCGATTCTCGGGTCGGGTAAAATGATACTGGGTTTTTCTACTCAGCGTCAGCCTGGAGTCTAGAAATGTGTCCAGTAAATGGCAATAGGCCCGCCCCCTATGACCTGGGGCCTAACATAGATGGCGAAATGTGGGTGTGATACACCTCTGTCTACCTCTGTCTATCCCTTAAAAGAGAAAAAGACGTCATGCTTTGAATGTCTGTACTTTTTTTTAAACTGAACAGTCAATGAACCCACCGACCACGGGTGCCTACAGTATCAACATCATCCATTGTATTAATAAACACAATGGATGATGAAAACCCCTCGTTACCTCTCTGTGTCATAAAGCTCAGTAATTGCCCTAGCTACAATACATTCAGCCATATTCGAGCTAACCTCTTAAAGCGTTTTCTTGCAGCAGATGGCAGGTGGCATGTGCCACCGTCTCATTAGCATACAATCTGGGATCAAAAGCACTTGATTTACCTCTTTAGCACATCAAAAAGCCCTGATGAGCCAGATATTAGAACTAAATGAGAGTGTCGTTAGACTTGTTCAGGCGTAAACAGTGAGGTAGCTCCGCGAGATATTCCATGATTTTTTAATATGTTTGAGACAGTCTACTTAGGTTATGGTTTGAGATTCTGAATTTATTCATCAGGTTAGGTAATGAGCTTACAATTAGGCAGTGGTGTTAAGTAACGTTCGAATAAATAACTACCTATTCTTATATTGCAACGAAATTCCTTAAGTTGAAATAGATATTTCAAAATAACTGTACTAATCTGTTTTACATAGCGTCTAAATTCTGTTTGAAAATAAAAATAAGATACTTTATTCATCACGTAGGCGAACAGGTCAAGATGAGTACATTTAATTAATAATAATTATTATTACAAAAAGTCACTTATATAACTAAAGACATTTTTAAAGGGAGCAAAATCAATGAATAATAAACAAAGAAGCCAAGCTCGGGCTGGCAGGAAAGAGGAGATAAAAGAGATACATTATTTTTTTAAAAAATGAGAGGAACCTGTCGCAATCCCCATACAACCTTAAAAGTGATCCTTTAAAACTTAAAGACTAAATCACTTGAAACATCAAATTGACAAACTTGGGACTCTCGCGATGCCTTCACCTCATCGCCTAAAGTGTGAAACAAAACATATTGAAGAAATAAATCTTCATACACATGCGCATGTGTCTCGGTTCTTAAAAGACAACAATTTACATATGATTTCATGTTGCCGTGCTTATGAGCAGCGAAGATCATTTATCGTCAGACGACCTACTTGCAGCCCTCCCGTTACAAAGAATAGTTTATATTGCAGTTTGTACATTATAAAGTTACATACGGTATTCTTGCTGAAATTAAATTAATGCAATATAACTTGCTGGCACAAAGAAAACTTTAACGTTCCAAATTCAAAAGGCACTCTTTTTAAAAACAAAACTGCCAGAGCTGCACTCGCTCACTGTTCTGCCGAAACTGTGACGCAGGTAGGCTCCCTTGCACCCGTCAAACACAACGTGACCTCCCAACTTCTCTTGTAACATCCACAGTCTAAGGCCACACCAACCAGTGGTATAATCGCAAAGGTCTCTACAAACTGGTTAGGTTAAGTTCATTACCCCCGTTGCTTAACATAATTCAGTTACGGAGTTATTACGCGGTGAAAGATGGTCTTTGAGGCGTTGGAGGTTATTGATTAGCGAGGAGTAGGAGAAGAGGGTAAGGTAATTTTATAATCTGTAATTAAATTCCCGAGGGAGGTAAATGTTGACGGTTATTCGAATTTTATGAATTAACAGTTGGCATGTTTTCGGTAAATAAATAACGTAAGCTGTATTTACGATGTTTTGACGGGATTCTTCGGATTCCTTCACGAAATGATGAAATAAATGTACCAAATCTTTATGTTTATTCAAACTGTCAAATTAAAAATATGAGTAGGAGGAAGGATACGACTGGCATTACCAGTTACCAATTATAATTATTGAATAAGTCCTGTTACGTCCGTTTAAGAAAATACCATTCTTACCTATTCAAAAGTTCCGTAAATAACATTATAATATTTTCATTACTATTTAAAAAGTTGATCAACTATGCTATTCATACCACTAATATTATTATAAATAAATATTATTTCTAATACTATATAAACAAACAAAAACTACTGAACGGGTTTCGATGAAATTTGGAACACGAGTAGATCATGACCTGGATTAACACATACTTTTTATCCCGGGAAAATATAAAGCGTGACTTTTATCCCGGATATAGCCTGTACTGACAATTCATTTTAATTGTTTCATGAGTTAGTACCTAAAACGACGCATTTATTCCCGAAGGATTAGTGAACTAGTGCATTTTGTGCACTAGTTCACTAATCCTGTGCACATTTGTGTGCACATTTCACTTATATGCGTCCCATGACGTGATGAAGGAGTTCTAATAAAAAACTTGGCTAATATTATAAATGCGAAAGTGCAGACGTAGAGAGGTTATTTAGATTTTTATAAGAAGTATTTAGTACACAACATAGTTTAAAAAAGTTCACAATGCAATACTGTTTCGATGTACACGACTTGCCCCGTTCAGAGCGCCGCGCCGCGCCGTGACTAGTAACGGTCCGTGCTATTGGTATTGCCAATGCTATAGTTTTTATCAACACAATGCTTATCTTTTTCAGCCAAATATTTTATTATTATGACGGACTTAGTCTGCAATTTTACAAGTTTTTAGGGTAAATCAGTTTGATATAAACCATAGAACAAAATATGGGATGTGGGGGACATTGTCAGCACAAATATATCAAATTACGACACCATCCAAAACCTTGAATAACAAAGCATTACGTAACACTAATGTGCGATGGTTCCCATAAAACATTAGTTATTTATAAAGCCCAATATTTACTATAGCTTATATGTATTTTAAGCCTAGAATAGCTGTGATTTACCAGCTGATTTTGCTGTGGAAATAGACAACTATAAATTATTAAGAACTTTATGGTCAGCGCAAAACGCTTTAATGAATTCCCACGAACAATTCGACTCCATCGCAGTAGCGATAGTAAAGCAACCAAACAAGCAATTAGCGTGTGTTGAGACGCGACACAATACAAGATGATGAACGCGCGTCGGTCACGTCGGGCAGAGTCGCATCGCCAATGGGCGTTGATTGTATCGCCGACAAATCGTCATCCGGCGTCCTGAGCGCGCGGTGGGGCCAGAACTTACAGGTTGTTTTATACCCGAATGAACGAACAAGCAAATTAATAAAATAAACGTCACCATCAGGCAAAATTATCGCTACACCACTTAAACCTTTCTCTGCACTGCGCGATGCTACACTACGTTTGTTACCTCGAGATGTAAAATATCATTAATTATAATGTTTAGTAATCGATCGGATTCGCAAGAAACTCTCTGGAGCATCCACTGTGTGTTAATAATAGGCAGTAATATATAAGCATTATTGTGTTCATGTTTAAAAAATACTGAGCCATGAAATCATTTGATATGTTGAAACCAACATAATATTTTTTTTTATTGCATCGAATGGCGAGATGAGCATGCCGTTCGCCTGATGGTAAGCGGTACGACCATCCATAAACAGCAGAAACACCATCCAGCACCTTGAGTTACAAAGTGCGCTCGTCATTTTGAGACATAAGATGTTAAGTCTCATTATATCCTGTAGTTACACTGGCTACAATGTCATTCAAACCGAAACGCAACACACACAATGCACACTGCTGCATGGTGGTAGATATAGACATTGCGGTGGTACCCACCCAGACAGACTCTTACATATGAGAGTCCTACCACCAGTAAATAATAGACAGTATAAATAATACTAGAATGCCGAGCGTACTGCCATGTAATTAAATTTAATATTCTGTGCAACCTTCTCATCAAGTCAGTCCAATATCGTTCATTTTATCAACAAACACGATTCAAAATAATTTCTAACGAAAAATTCTGATAGCAAATAAAACGCTGTTTGTATGGACCGCCGTCGCAGCGCGCGGCCGATTGTGCAACGATTTGCGTTCATTCGCAACTAGCATGACAGGGTGTTGCTGTGAATATCCGAGCGAGGATCAGGTGTTCAACTGCCTCCCCACCGTCCCCTACTCCCCACACCTGCAGAAAACCTACATTTTTACATAACATTTGAATTTTCTCAAATTGTGCCGTTCTGTACAAGTGAATGTGATTTCGCTGCGTGTTTTACCAGTGTTTGGATAATTTAATAAAGTGTTTGCCAAATAAAAATGTTGTTTGTTTTTTATATTTTTAATACATTCAATAAATTCACACTAGTAAATACTTTCCGCGAACATAGCAGTAATAATTGTCTATTTACTTTGCCGTCGATATCTCAACAACATGAACGTGGAATTATAAGACGCGAGAGAAGGAGGGGGGGCGGCTAGTTGCCCTTTAGAAATATCACTGTTTATACAAGAAGGCCCCATCGTGCAAGTTATTTGTAGAACGCGGGTGTTATACCGGTAGTACCGTCTACAACGGCAGCGTGTCTCACGTTGCCTCGGACGCCAAGGGCGTCCTTCGGCTTCTGAGCCCCCGCAACAACAGGAGAAGGACCGCAACAGCGGTTCGCGCAGGGGCGGTTGCGGACGACAACTTAGACGTGAGTCGGAGGAAGCCCGCAGCCGTCCCTAATGCGCCGAAGATGGGCATACAAAAAAAAAATACCGTATACAAAACATACATACGCATACTCACGCCGTTTATCCCCGGAGGGGTAGGCAGAGGCAACTAGTGCACCCTCTTTTCGCCGTGCGTATTCCGTCCCATGTTGTGATACGGGGCGAGCCTATCGCCATATCGGGCACATATAGCTGATACTGATTAGAAAAAATTAATATCACTATTCCAACCCGGGGATCGAACCCGAAACCCCAGCATTACAATCATACCGTAATAAAACTACGCCGTCGACGCAGTCTATAAAATGACTCTCACAAATATTATGCTTAGTAGCAGAAATAGACATATACAATGATATAAAAACTAGCTAGTGTTAAACGTATTAGATAGCCCAAGCAATTTATGTTGACTCTTAGGAAATTTAATTATCTGAAAGAATAAAAACCAATTTATTTCACGAATTAAGTTTGTTTGTGAAGAGAATTTATTACTTAGGTTGTAGTTGATGAAAGGCTATAAAAAACTGAGTGTCGTTAAAGACAATTTTGTTTTTTCAACACTTCTGTGAAAGGCGAGCAAGACGTCTTTATTGAGAGGGTTCCGAACTAATGCTTAGTACACAATGTATATTATTTCATTTGTTTATGGATCTTTATAATTCTCGTGTGTTTGTATAATAATTGAAATTCGAATGGGATGTATCATTTCACTTCTGCACCGGCTACACAACCCTTTGTTATATTGCATGATTGTACTACTGGTAAGTCCTATAATACGTTTAATCCGCGCGATGACAGTAGGATGGAACCTTGTCATAGTAAATAAAAAATTACAATTCCCGAGCTAAGTAGTGTTCGCAAATGTCTGAATTTAAATTCATCAATTTAATTTCTTATTTATTTTATTATCTTTAACTACTATTATAAAGCTGAAGAGTTTGGTCGAACGCGCTAATCTCAGGAACTATTAAATCGATTTTGAAAATTCTTTCACTAACAGGAATCTATATTACTCCTAAGTGAAATGAAAATATTTTTGTCCCGGAAAATCTTTATCACGTGGGCGGCGCCACGAGCATTTCCTAGTCGTTTTATAAAACCCAGAATAGGTAGTGGTCTTAGAAATTTTCTCCTCATACTATTAAAATGTGCATAAATTAAGCATATTCATATTCCGTAATTATGGTTAAGTATACAAAAAGTAACAAAATCTTTTTATGTTTACTTAATTTTTATCCCTCGAAAACGAGTTTGCTGACGCTACCGAACGGTCTCAGTTCCGAAAGGTCGCATCCCATTCTGATCCGCCCTGTGGATTGGGGGCGTTTGGAGAATTCCACCACGGTATCCCCTGCCTGTCGTAAAAGGCGACTAATAGGGGCCTCCGGGGATCACGGGTGGGCGGGAGGGGCCGTCCACCTATTAGTCTAGCCAACTTCTGTGACCCCCGTGATGGACGGCAGCGTATCTCACGCTGCCTCAGACGCCAAGGGCGTCCTTTGGTGTACGGGGGCTTCTGAGCCCCCGCAACAACAGGAGAAGGACCGCAACAGCGGTATGCGCAGGGGCGGTTTTTTTTTTTTTTTGTTGTTGACGCGGAGAAAGTGACTTATTACTACCGCCCAGTGTTCAAGGGGAACGACTGAGCGGTTATGTTGGGTTCACCGTGCCTTACGACCCGACGTTGAGCCGCCCGGAAAGATGGAAAACGTCGGGCGACTGCCGGGCCGAGTCCCTAACCTATGTACACCGCACGGCATACCAACTAAAACTCCGCGGTGGCCATCTTCGGCGCATTAGGGACAGCTGCGGGCTTCCTCCGACTCACGTCTAAGTTGTCGTCCGCAACCGCCCCTGCGCGTACCGCTGTTGCGGTCCTTGTCCTTTGTTGCGGGGGCTCAGAAGCCCCCGTACACCGAAGGACGCCCTTGGCGTCTGAGGCAGCGTGAGACACGCTGCCGTCCATCACGGGGGTCACAGAAGTTGGCTAGACTAATAGGCGGACGGCTCCTCCCGCCCACCCGTGACCCCCGGAGGCCCCTATTAGTCGCCTTTTACGACAGGCAGGGGAGATACCGTGGTGGAATTCTCCAAACGCCCCCAATCCACAGGGCGGAGGGGCGGTTGCGGACGACAACTTAGACGTGAGTCGGAGGAAGCCCGCAGCCGTCCCTAATGCGCCGAAGATGGTCACCGCGGAGTTTTAGTTGGTATACCGTGCGGTGTACATAGGTTAGGGACTCGGCCCGGCGGTCGCCCGACGTTTTCCATCTTTCCGGGCGGCTCAAAGTCGGGTCGTAAGGCACGGTGAACCCAACATAACCGCTCAGTCGTTCCCCGTGAACACTGGGCGGTAGTAATAAGTCACTTTCTCCACGTCAACAAAAAAAATAAAAAAAAATCCCATTCTGATCACGCGCGTATCATACTAATGAATAATGATGAATCTGTTAAAGTGTATCCCTCAAAGAGACATATTTTTTAATTCGTTATACGAGAAAATCAAAACAACTGAAGACTACTTTTAGAATATGATTTTAAACGAACACGTGTTTAGAAACACAGAAAGGTGACGATAATAGTTTTGGTTTTCAATAATGCGCTACTGAATCCTAAAAACATATTATGTAATTCATCATACAAACTGAATATTTAAAGATAATTTTCTAATAATAAACAACAATGACAAGGCAGTATATTTGAAGTGGTGGCGCGAACAGAGATTACAGAACGACAAAAACTAAATCATATTTTAATGAAGCACGTCATAATGAGTAATTTCAGTTAAATTTAACATGCATAAGACCATGCTTGTGGTCTCTGGCGTGGGCTGCTACTTTTAATCTTTTACTAGGTAGGTGCTAGCGCTATATGCTAGCTTTCAATTTTATACAACTGACAATAGGTGTTCTTTTTGTTGTATTTTGCTTATAATTAAAGTCGTCACGTTTGAAATCACTTTGAAAGAAAACAGCAGCATTTTAACAAATAACTAGCTTTTGTTCTCGGCTTACCGGCGGCGGAGTCGCAAACCCACCATAGCATATTTAATAAAATCAATAATACAACTATGTTTAAATATTAATATAATTACATGTCATTAAATTGAAATATTGGGAATACTTAATTATAACCCCCCCCGCTCCTCATTCAGATATGGAATAGAATGTCAATAAATAATGTATTAGAATTGTAGCTTAGTGATGTGAATGTATTGTCTTTCGATATTATATTACAGTACGCCTGTAATGCTGAGGTCTTGAGTTCGATCCCCGGGTCGGGCAAAGTGATATTGGGTTTTTGTATTCAGTATCAGCCGGAAGTCTGGAACTTTTGCCTGATATGGCGATAGGCTCGCCTCCTATCACATCTTGGGACGGAGTACGCACGGGGCTAGGTTGATGCACTAGTTCCGTTCTATATATTAGTCTGTGAGCAGTGCAGTTTTATTATTGCAATTTAAAGTTTTATGGTGGTTTTATTATGTTACTAGATTACAAAACAGTTTCTCACACGTATTCTTAGTCAGAATCGCCGACCAGTTTCAACCTATTAAGTATAAAGTAGGTCATCTTCATAGGCGAGTGCTGAGTAATGCATAGAAGTCTTGCCGTAAACACTATTATGCACATCATCCTGATGCAAAGTTACAACTCTTGGATATCAAATTACATTCGTATTCCACAGCAACTTCAAAACATTTTAACTGAATAAAAAAAACGTTAAAAGTATACCGACAGTCATGAGTCTGTAATGAAGCCTTTCTTTCGGAAGTTGGCATCTTAAAGGGAAGAAATAAGGGATCTGCAGGCGATGTGCGACCACAGATCTATACTCTACACTTCTCTGTACTTATTTCGGTCGTAGTATAAGGCAGGGAAATTTCCTCGTTGCTTTATTCTTTTTAATATTTTTGTGCTTGCTTTGTAATAATATTATCATCAAATTGTAATCAGCGGTCAGTATATCACAATGTTATTTTTTGTTCCATTACGATTGTTAAAACTTTGCCTTACTTTATCCTTTATCATTAAATAGTTCTGGTCTAGTTTTTTGTACTCTAGCGTCAGGTAATAATATTTCAAAACTATATTTTATGTGCTTTGTATAAAATAAAATACATAAAAATATTATTCCTCAATACTATCAGTGACAGACGCGACCGGCGCGGGGCGTGATATCACGTCGCGAGCTCGTCACGTGATCGATCCCCACTCACCGTGACGCCGTGACGGCGCGCGACAGCGTGATTAATGCACCGGCCCGGTCACGGTCCCGCACCCGACACGTGGGCAAACGATACGGTTTTTTTTACTTCACGTCACATGCAGTTTTAAGAGTAATAGTGATACGTGTAAAAATCGGTGCAAAAACTCCGAAATCGATTAAGGCTAAATGGCTTTAAAAATGTTCATGTTAGAAATCCATTCGGTCTTTGTAATGTTACTTTCGCGATATCGTGGCGAAAAATTGTTAGTGGAGATTTAATTTCCATAATAAGCTGTGCTTTCTTGAATTTATTTTTATAGGATAATTGTTCGCAGTAGAAGTGTTAGTTCCATTCGTACCTCGATATAATATTGTTGTATTACTAAGATTTTATTCGTTTTATGTTTATTTTTTCTTCTATTTTTATTAAAAATATAAAATTCAGGTACATATAAGATTCTCTTACAATATTTTTTTAAGTATTAATGTACTGTGATTTTATGTCGTATATAGTTCTCTACTTTTGCATGCACTATCCCGTATTTTGGCCTGAAAGCTAGGTTTATGCAGTCCATAAATTAATCTTTACTTCTTACACGAAGTCCATTTACGGACATTAATACAAGATATATCACGAAAGTCGATTGCCAGCGGCGTTCAGCACATAATCAATCAAGGCAAGACATATTAACGCATAATGCACACGCGGCGCTGTGGCCGTGCAGTGCCGCGTGCCACGTGACTGACACGCTGACGCGGCCGCGCAACGCGACGTGATAACACTTCGTGATGTATCTGCGTGTTTACGTAAGATAGAATTTATGGCGTTCCTTTAAGATCCATGAAAGTCGAAAAAGGAATGGCGTTTTAAATTCAGATTGCGTTTAATACAGAATCAGATCTAGTTAGTAAGTAGTTAGTAGTAGTCTAGACAGAATGTAGTTTTTTGACATGTACAAATACAACGCGAGCTACAAGAGACGCTGCATGGCAAGATTATTGTCCGATACAATTGTGGAATTAGGAAGAGCTAAACTTTAAAGCTCTAATTTGACAGCATGAATGAGTAGATATTTTCCACCGGGTCAACGTTTGCTGTCAAAATCTAGCGTTAAATGGCAGTTTCACTATTTAATGAAGCTGCAGAGCAATGGACTTTTTCGTCACTCTAATATCCTTACTTCTTCTTTACAAGAATGACTGTGGTAGAATTTCCCCACGAATAATTGCATTCTGTTGGATGTAAACCAGACTTCTATTGGCTTTTCTTTAATGAGATTCTTAATGTAGGAGACTGCTTCTAAGTAAAATTACTCTTAACTTCCAGACTTAACAAAATAAATGCACCGACCTCTTAACTTCATAAATAATTCTGTTTGAATTCTCCAAAGAGTTTTAGTGCTTGTAATCATTTTCAGACAGTTGCTTGGAATCTAAAATTTATTTTTATACAATTTAAAAGGATTGGATTCCCCAAAAGGCGCTTTATCCAGCAGGGAGCAGATAATAAAAGTTAAAGCAAATAATTCCTTTAATAAAATTACGCTAGATTTTTGTTACTTTCACCTCACATTAGGAATAGAAAAGAAAATACAACTGAATCATATAAAGTTGCTCGCCGTATAGTACCTCACACAGCACCTGACAATAGAGCAGCACCATAATCTTCGTCTTCGTGAGACAATAACTGCGTATCATACAGCATGTTAACACCACACAGTATTTTTCGAACACTTAACACCCGTCTCTATCTTTCTAACACAGCTTGCTGGTTGACGGCAGAAATACGTTGTCCATACAAATTAACACTCACTGCCATTTAAAGTGTCAGCTCTCGATAATCATATACAATTAAAATATATCATGAACTCTCATGTATTTTATTTTTCAATTTGGGAAATAAATATGCTAGATTACGCAATAAGGTGATTCGGTGACAACCATACCTATATTTCGTAATTGCAGAGATCTGCCTCAGGAAGACATAAAAGTGATGCCGCGGCTTCGCTTGCGTAAAAAGCCTTTCCCGCTAAAAGTATCTGAATCACTGTAGCGATCTATAGTGCCATCTGAACTACGCCAGCGCCATGGACTTCAAATTTTGATAAAAAATATCAAATACTAGTATTGCTAGTGACTCTGCCCGTGGGCAAAGGTTTTTCCGGCAAAAATATATTGTCCTGAGATAAGAAGTAGCTAAAAGCACTCCGAAGTAATGTAGGTTTCTACTAATGGAAAAAATTCAAAATCGGTTCAATAGTTCCTGATATAAGCGCATTCAACCAAACAAACAAACAAGCAAACTCTTCAGCCTTATAATTTTATAGGTTTTGCTCGCGGCTTCGCCCGCAATAAAGACTCTTACCTGTATAAAAGGTACTTTATATACAAACTATACACTTTTAACAGTATCCATTATAATACACAATATAAACCTTCCACTTGCAACACTCTGTTAAAAAAAAAAACACATCAAAATCAGTTGCATAGTTTTAAAGATCTATGCATACATAGGGACACAGGGACAGACAGCGGGAAGCGACTTGGTTTTATACTATGTTAAGAAGCATAGACTTCTTATAAGCGCAAATTAACGAGATGAAACAAATTTTGTGCAGCAACTTATATCGCTGACTGTACATATTGTTTACATGGCACATACTAGTTCTCTATCTCATGCTCGTGCACTATAACTATAGGTACTGCCAGGTTATTTAATATTTTTCCACGCAATGTGCGGCTGAATGAGCGTGTAACGTCCGCGCACTGTCTCTGACGTTAATGCACCGCGGGGGCTTGTCGGCAGCAGCCTCGGGTTGTCATGAATTTTTAAATGTTTATCATTATGTTCTTGTTTTTTATCCAGCCACCGGAAAGTGTATAGAGTATAGTTCAATACTATCGTCCTACGAGAGACGTATTAGCTCTTCTTTGGTAGGTTAGCTAGGTTAGGATCTGTACTGTCCTCACTGGCGCGGTGAGAATCGCGACGCGTGCCTCTCATTAATTTTAATAAAAAATATTTTTTTTTTTTATCTCTTTCCTGCCAGCCCGAGCTTGGCTTCGTTGTGTTTAGTTTTCATTGCTTTTTCTCCCTTTAAAAGTGTATTTAGTTATATAAGTGACTATTTGTAATAGGAATTATTAATTGAATGTATCTTGACGTATTATAAATGCAACTATGTTCGCCTACGTGATGAATAAAGTATTTTATTTTTATTATTTGTTCGACAGATTTAGAGAGACTATTTTAAAGTGTAATTGTAATTGAGTTTGAGTTTGAATGTCCTCAGGTTCAAAATCAAGGGCACACACCTCTGACTTTTCTAAAAATATGTGTGTATTCTTTGTGAATTGTGGCTCGCATTAACGGTGAAGGAAAACATCGTGAGGAAACCTGCATACCTGAGAAGTTCTCTGAATTTCGAAGGTATGTACAGTTTGCCAACTCGCACTAGGCCAGCATGGTGAACTAAGGCCTTAACCCTCTCAGTAGTAGAGGAGGCCCGTGCTCAGCAGTGGGCAGTATATAATACAGGGCTGATTGCATTGCATTTCACTTTCTTGACGTCACCTCAAGAGGATCTAGTCGCATGTAAATTGTGTTACTTCTCAGTTCATAGCCCAAGTTCTCAGTACATTCAGCTCCAATTATACTATTAATTGAACGAAAGTGCCTAGATCCTGAGAACCTAATAATAATACTACATTCCTATCACATTCAAAGAAAACCATTCCGTTTCTATTTAACCGCAGATTGAATTACGTCCAACAATATTGTCCCTTTGCGATTCACGATTTTCGAATCTAATAAACTGTGGACTCTAGACGTCCTTAGCGTTATTTTCTATCGGCTCATTTGAAAAGCACTTTTCAGAGGCCGTGAAATTCGGTCTACAGAAATTGGCCCCCGAGACGTATAGAAAGAATGTAGTATGATTTTATGTTCGCCAATGGTTTTTTTAAACTGCCTCGCGATAATAATTTATTATTTTTATGGGTTTGAGGGTGATTTGGAGGGGTAAGCGGGTGTCGGCCCGTGGCTGTAATGAAGATTTTTGTTCTCCTTAATCGTGCTTTTGTTTTATGAACCGACTTAATTGCAATGCTGATGTTAAAGTACATTTCAGGCAGAGATTATTTCTACTACCATTATAGGCTGAGTACACCATGTGATATAATTTTCCAAAACTATAAATAATAAACTGAAAGTAAATTGCAAAATAATTTTTTGCTCACTCTTATGAGATATGACATCCAACCACCAACCTCCATGCAATTTGTAATAAAATTAAACTTTTATTTTTAAAAAATAATATAAGCTATTACTAGCTCTAGCTTTACTGGCGGTAGGTCTCTCATATGCCGTCCGGGTCGGTAGGTACCACCACAATGTCAATTTTACCGCCAAGCAACTGCGTGCATGCACTATAGTGTTTCGGTTTGAAGGTTATTGTAGCCAGTGTAACTACTATACATAATGGGATTGTACATCTTATGTCTCAGGATGACGAGCGCAGTGGAATACCACACAGTACTTTGTAACTCAAGGTGCTGGATGGTGTTGCTTCTGTTTATGGGTGGTCGTATCGCTTACCATCAGGCAAACGCCAAACTCATCTCGTCATTTAATGCAATAAAAAAAAATCTATAACAGCGTTTATAAACGAACTGCAAATCATGAGGGTAACATAATGTGACTATTTAATTTATTTTTGATAGATATTGATTGCGTCGCGGAGATTAAATTCATAATCCGATTATAATCATTTTCGCAGATTTGATAATCAGCTTTAACAACCAACAATTGTATATTTACATTTTAATGTAACATGGAAATAAATAAAAAAAAAACATTAAAATAAATCATATCCCGAAAATAGCACTTCAATTTTATCTACCTGTTAAATTTACATGCCGAAATCTCTCATAAACCGCATTCTATCATAATTGATTCACGAAATGCAGAAGCTTCTAGAGTCCAATTTGCGAGTGTCAAAGGGGATCGGCGGGAGCACCTTGTAAATTGCAACAGAAGTAATCTTGAACGGGATAGCCGGCGAATGCAATTAGGGAACTGATAGTGACGCCGTTATAGTCACAAGAACCTTACACGGCAAGCCACCGAGAAAGGAACTTATATTTGAACTTATTGAAAAAAGAGTATTATGCCATGCTCGTGAAATCATCTGTATTATAAAGCTGGTGAGATTGATTTTATTATTTGTTTGAAAGTGATAATTTTTTAACTACTGACTTGATTGTGAAACTTCTATCATTCATAGAAAATAATTATATTATTTCAGTGTTGCTACTTTTGATCCAAGAACTGGATTTATCTGCAAACAAATAGTACCCACAGCTAGGGCTGCCATCCGTCCGGATTTCCCCGGATTTGTCCTAGTTTGAAGGGCGTCCGGGGGCCGTCCGGCCGGGGTTTTAAAATTTGTCCGGGCAAAACCCAGACACTTTTGTTGTCAGGGAAAATCCATTTTTTATAGATGAGCGACAAATTGAAATAAATCTTAGTTAAAACTTCATGCATTTCCCCGCATTTAAGAAGGAACGGCAAAATATTTTTTCAGAGGTGTCCGGGGAAATACCCATATTTCGCCCAAATGTCCGGGATTTTTGCCGTGTTTATCCGGCGTCGGCAATTTAGATGATGGCAGCCCTACCCACAGCACAATTTATTGTGTTTTAAATTCGAATGTTAGTGGTGTTGCTACATCTTATGAACAATCGTGGACTTCGCACTCAAATCGGTAAACTACTCGTCTTTTATATCTAGACACGCGGCCGCGTGTCAAGCCACGTTCAAGCAAAGGAACTGGTTAGCCAGCGCCAAGTGTAATATTACACGAACCACTAGGTGCCACTTTTCACCCTTCTATAACTCAAAACTTATTTAACGTAAACACCATTCATTCATTCATTCCGTTCTGAGCAGCCGACTCGAGCGGACCTTTTGTTTGTCGCAGTACCTGCTGCGACATTCCATTGTTCCGTCCGAGTACCTGCTCGGTGCGTTACGTAGCGACCTCGCTACAGCCAAGGCCAAACAGGTAGCAAAGGGGCAACCCTTTGCTATTTTGTTAGCCTATTTCGGGCCAAGCCGCGTCCTTTTCAGGACAGGGTTTAGCCCAATTTGTTTCTTATCGACGTTTGGCCCCTTCAGGGTATTGGCTCGGCGGAAACCTAACGGTGTCAACAAGCCGAGTCGCGTCACCGGCAACGCGCTGCGCCCCCTCAGGGCAAGGCAAAGCCGACGGGTACGGATCCGGAGGCTGCGGAGGCACACCGCAGTCTCTCCCGTGCATCACCTTCCCAACCCTACCCTTTCCTTAATATCCATCCCGTGTATCGGTTGAGCGTGCGGCCTCCGGCCAATACCGTTTACGGTACACGGACTGTTAGGAACCCTTTTGCACAATAAGACTGGCAAAAGGGATACAAGCTTAGGGCACACCTAATTTTAAGTACACCCCCCCTCGCCTATACCCGGCGAGGAGGGTCACGCACTACCTCACCCCCGGGCACTCCCACCCGGGGACTTAGTCTACCGCGACCGCGACCCGCGATCCGCGACCGAACGTTTGTGCGACAGCCGGCCTGGTTTCTTCTGTGTGTTCTTTCCCAGGCGGAACGCACCCGGAGCATAGGGAACACACACGCGGTCCCTTAAACAAATCAGCCATGGACGTGGATCCAGCCTCTAAAATGGCAGGCTCCACGTCCACGGAACCCCTAACTGACCCTGTAGTATCGGGTATCCCGCTCTCGCAGCTCAAAACTGCGCTGAGAGCCCTGATTGTCACCGACGGTGGCTTCAGGGACTATATGTCCACGTTGCTACACAACGTGAGGGAGCAACTTTCGGAGACTCCAACTCCGTCGGGATCGTCTGGGGCCCCGGTCGCCAAACCAGCGACCGGGACTGCGGACGGTTCCGACGAAGCCATGGAGACCGTCTCGGGCTCCCTAAAACGCCCCGTGCCGTCTTCCTCTTCCTCCTGTGACTCGCAGGCGGAAACCTCGTCGTCGGAACTCGACGACGAAGGCTTCACGACTGTGAAGCGCGGGAGAAAGAAGAAGAAGGCCGTGACCCCAAACCCGGACAGCATTGTCCCTACCCCCGCGCCTTCAGCGCCTACCAACGTGCAGTCGAGCTCCGCGAATCCCGCGGGTTCGTCGTCGCCGCCACCATCCCACCCATCCCAACCGCAAACACCCAGGGGGCCTAAAAAACCTCCACGGGTGAATATGCAACTCCCACCGGGCAAAACGATGCAGGCCCTTTTCAAAGAGCTGGAAAGCCAGCACATTTCAATTCCCACGAACTCGTGGAACGGGAGCCAGCAGCTCCTCTCCCTTCAGCCCGGCTCTATCTCGGATCATAGAGCACTTACAAAGTACCTCGATTCGAGGAATTATTATTATTATACCTTTTCTCTCCCGGATGAACGTCGCTTTCGGTACGTCATCCGTGGCATTCCGACCCAAATGTCGACCAACGAGGTCAGAGAAGGCCTCCAGGCCAAAGGCATCAACGCCTTAGAGGTGCACCGTATGCACCGCCAATCCCGCGCTTCTCAGCCTGGCGCTGAATATGAGATGGTGTTAGCCATCCTCGAGACCCCCGCAGACGTTAAACGTCTATACGAAATTAGGGACATTTCGGGACTAGGCGGCTTCACCGTCGAGTCCCCTCACAAGAAAGGCCAAATAGGGCAGTGTCACAACTGCCAAAAGTACGGCCACAGCTCTCGTGGCTGCCGCCTCCCCGCCAGGTGCGTTAAGTGCCTCGGCGAACACGGCATATCTGCGTGCCCTCGTCCTAAGGACCGTTCCCAATGCACGGAGCCGCCTTCGTGCACAAACTGCCGGCAATCGGGCCACCCCGCCAATTACCGCGGATGCCCCAAAGCCCCCAAAAAGACCTTGAGAGCTCCTAAAGCTCCTAAGGCTCCCGCCCCTCAGGCTAATTTCAAAACAAAAGTTCAGTACAAAACGCTTGGTTCCCAACCACGTCCCGCATCGACCCACGTCTCCAGGCCCGTGGCGGAGTCATTCCCGCCACCCCGGCCCCAACCACCACCAAACCTACTCCTACTCCTGCTCCCACTCCTATTCCTTCGGCCTCCACGGCTCCTGCCCCACAGGTGGCCAAGCCGAAAAAACCGGTGGCGACGACCTCACCCGCCCCCCCTACATCATCCTCTGCGCATAACGCAAAAGTCGAGTTCCTTCTGAACTCGCCTGAGCTGATGACTCTCACAGCTCAGATGGCCGACCTTGTGGCCCGTAGTGCAACCCTCGATCGCCCCGACGTTGATCTGGTCAACGAAATCCTCCGCATCCAGACGCGGAGGTACCAGATCACCGTAGGCGTCCTTTTTTCGTCATCATAAATGGCGCAACCAACTATACTTAATCCCTCTAAGCGGACCAAACCCCGCTCCCTCAGAGTGGGGTTTTTCAACATTGACGGTATTCATGGCCAACGAGCCGAAATTTCTGATTTTGTCCGCGAAAACAAATTAGACGTTTTCCTCCTCCAGGAAACGTTTCTCAAACCATCTCACCGCAACCCCAACATCCCCAATTTCAATCTGGTACGTAATGATCGTACCAGTGGCCCTCTTGAAGGCACTCTCATTTATTTCAAAAGGTCCCTGCACTGCATACCCCTTGACCCACCTGCTAACTTGAGGAACATTGAGGCTTCAGTCTGTAGGCTAGCCATGACAGGACATCCGCCGATCACCATCATATCGGCCTACCTCTCGCCCACTAAGGAGCTTCACTCCCATGAACTAGATACCCTATTTGCGATGGGGGATTCCGTCATTGTGGCGGGAGACCTCAACGCCAAGAACACTCTCTGGGGCTGTCTCTACACCAACGCTAGAGGCACCGCGCTAGAGAGTTGTCTTGAAACCATAGACATGAGCATATTGGTTCCTTCTGAACCAACCCACTATAGTACAAACGACAACTACCGACCTGACATACTCGACATAGCGCTCGTAAGGAACGTAAGCCTACGCGTACGTTCCATGCAGGTGCTACAAGAGTTAGACTCTGACCACAGACCTGTGATCCTAGACTTAGCCCCCCAACACGGCCCAACAGACACAGGTCCTAATGTTCCGATGAAGGTGAAAACGAATTGGCGCCTCCTTGGCACCAAACTCGCGGACACCTCATCCCCAGATCTCTCCGCGATTCCGACCAACATCGTGACTCCTGAAGAGACGACAGGCGCGATACGCTCCTTCACGAACCACCTCCAGAACGTCTTGAGCGAAAGCTCCGAGAAGGTGCCAGAGACTGTTCACAGTCACTGGCAAATTCCCGACGACGTTCGGTGGTGGGTGAGGTTGCGTAACGCAACGCTCAGAGCCTGCGCGACGAATCCCATCCCGGAACGACGACATCTTGCACGCTACCTCCAACGCGAGGTCAAGCGTCGCATAAAAGATGTCGTCGATTCGAGATGGGAAACCCGCTTAGCCGAGATCGAACCGACACATCAGGCCTTCTGGCACCTGTGTCGTTCCTTCAGGAGAAACGATGTGGCCTCCATGCCTCCGCTCAATCGTCCGAATCAACGCCCGGCGTTTGATGACGACGAGAAAGCGGAGCTTCTAGCAGACAGCCTGGAGTCTCAATGTTCTCTCTCATCCGTACCCGTAGACCCCGACGATCTTGTTGCGGTTAATTCATTTGTCGAAAGTAGGAACGCGGTCCGGCCACCGCCGATCTCTCGCGACCAAAACGACGACGATATTATAAACCTCGACCCGGACGTCGACCCGCCGCCCGATCCCCTTGCGCCGGTGACGATCGAAGAAGTCATCGCTCTGATCAAGGCACTCAAACGTAGGAAAGCCCCCGGGGGCGACAGGATCCCCACTCGTATGATTAAGATGCTCCCTGAACATCTAGTTATCAAACTCACCGCGATTTTCAATGCCGCCTTTCAAAACTGCCTCTTCCCAGAGATCTGGAAGGAGGCGGTGGTGATAGGCATTCACAAGCCGGGTAAACCCGCATCCGAACCGTCCTCCTATAGGCCAATCAGTCTGCTTAGCACGCTAGGCAAAATGTATGAGCGGATCGTCCTCGACCGCCTCAAAATAGTCGCTCTCAACAACCATCTGATCCCTCCGGAGCAGTTTGGTTTCCGTCCCAAACACAATTGCGTAAATCAGGTGCTCCGCATCACGGAGCACGTTTACGAACAATTCTTTAAAGGAATGCCTACTGGCGCCCTCTTCTTCGATATTGAAAAAGCTTTCGACAGAGTGTGGCACAACGGCTTGCTTTTCAAGCTGTACACTCTCAACGTGCCCACACAGCTCGTGCACATCATACGAGACTTTCTGTCGAATCGCGGATTCAAATATCGAGTGGAGGGAACCCTCTCTTCGCGGCACACGATCACGGCCGGAGTCCCGCAAGGCTCCGCGCTTTCCCCATTTCTTTTCTCGCTGTACACTAGCGATATCCCAAGACCTAAAAATGCCCATCTGGCCCTCTTCGCGGACGATACCGCAATCTACGCTTCACGTAGAGACCCCGACGATGTGGTGCGCACTTTGCAAGCCGCCGCCGACGAACTCGGTGCGTGGTTCCGCAAATGGCGAATCACCGTCAACCCCACTAAAAGCCAGGCAATCCTGTTCACTTTGAAGAGGAGAATTCATATACCCAATTACCAAGTCCGCATGTCCAACCAGGTTATTCCCTGGACGGAGAAAGCCAAATATTTAGGAGTAACCCTTGATCAGAGGTTGACCTTCGTCCCACACGTAAACGCGGTACGCGCGCGAGCCGCATTCGCGGTGAGCCAGTTGCACTGGCTCATAAATAGAAAAAGTAAAATGTCCGTCCGCAACAAGATTAGGATATATACGACATGCATTAGGCCGATAATGACGTACGCATCACCCGTATTCGCCCACATACCGCCTGCTCGACTTAAGCGTATGCAGGTCCTGCAAAATAAGTTTCTACGACACGCTCTTGGTGCCCCGTGGTACGTTCGCAATCGCAACCTCCACGTGGACACCAATATGCCGACCATCAGGCATTTCATGCAAAAGGCCAGCAAACGCTACTTCGAGCGAGCGGAAAAACACCCAAATACGCTTATCCGTAAAGCGTCGATATACACTCCATTCGACCGCGCTAAATGGAGACGGCCGCGCTCTTTTCTGACCGACCCAGAGGACGATATAACTCTGGCCATCCGCCGTAAGCACGAGTTCCTAAAACTCATACACTCCACAAGACCGCAGTTCCGTCCTCGCCGCCGAGGACCTCGCCGCGCCCCCCGTCACCCTGACCTCTCGTAGCAATTCCGGCCCGCGTGCCGATGACTACGATCAACACGACAAATAGGATTAGGGATCAAAACCAATCTCCCCAAACGATGATGTCTTGTCCTCTCTCAGTGGCCGCCCTGAGCCGAGGTTCGTGACCCGTTAGTGGGTCGCCCTCAGCGTGGTCGCTTAAATTCCAAGGGTTACGAGCGCCTTCTGCGTTCACCCGAAAGTCCGGTGTGGCCAGAAAAGCCGACTCGCGTCAGGCTACTGGCCGATAGGTCCGTGTTAAAAAAAAAAAAAAAAAAAAAAAAAAAAAAAAAAAAAAAAAACGTAAACACATAAAACTACGTGTATTTAATTATATCCATAAGGACATCTAGAAGCCCAAATTTCATGAAGCTAGCTCAAACGGTTATAAATATATGAAGGTCAAAAAGTCGTAAATTTTAGTACTGACTGACTGGCTGACATATAGTACCTAAACCTAACCTACTTCCAGTCAAAGTCAAAAAATTTGTGGTGTCCCCATATAAAAAACTTGTAATACGCGCTAAACAACCGGCCAACGGTGTGTCGTCGGCGTAGCGCGGCACCACATAACTCAATATCTGCCTAGTTTTATTTAAAAAAAGTAATGATATCCCACCAAAAACATAAATGTAAAAAAGGAGAGCCAAGTTCAATACAAAAATTATGCTTGGCTGTGGGCTTCGCCGTAAAAAGAATGGAGATCTAAATGAGTGCCAAATTCTATGCAAAATCCAAATATGTATTTATAAGAACAAAATAACATTATGAACAAGTATGAAACTCTATTTCTTTGCTTTATTGGATACCTATAATAGTTGCTGTTATTTAAAAATGTGAGAACTTAAAGTAGGTTAGATTTGACTTGGCCAGTTTTTATCAGAATTAAATATATATAGGTTGAATAACTTTATAAACTTACTGGTGTAATGAAAATTGCCCATTATTTTGTTCCTATAAATCCTCCTGGCCAGTTTCGGCCACGGCGGCCAATCTCAACGGAGATCAACCAGGTACGCAGGAGATATTATAGTGCACAAGTGTGTGCGCAATACACAGGTGCATTCGCTATTCCTTCACTCTCATAGTCCGGTGAGACGGCAATCCGACATGACCGGAGAGAGATCAGGCGCAGGACCAACGGCTTTACGTGCTTTCCGAGGCACGGGGGTGTCTCACCGCCAACTTCCTGACTCCGAGCTGCGACTGAGTAGTTTTTTAAGATGGAAAAACTCATTCGCAAAGTTTTTTGACCCGACCTGGGATTCGAACCCAGGACCTCAGCGCGCAAATCTTACTCGAAACGCGTACGCAATACAACTACGCCACCGAGGCAGTCAAAAATACAAAATGTACAAAAATAAATAATTGTTGGCCCAATACTTCGTGCCAACACTGCATCTCAAAGGGAACGAGTTTGGAAGATTCCGTTTTAATTGTAGCTCTACTTAACTTGTCTGAGATACTTAACTCGTGACTGCGACGAAAATGTATTATCCGTTCGATAAATTGGACGAGAAACGTCAATACAGCGAGCATATTAAAGAAAACTTTTACTCGCTAATCCTAAGTATGCAAGATATTTGAGGAAATGAAGATATGCTACCCACCATAACATTGATGGACATGACACTTGGCTTGACATCATCCTAACCTCTGCTCCTACCCTTGTTGCCTCACATGGTCAAATTCCGGCTCCTGGCTTCTCTCACCACGACCTCATCTATATGTCCTATGTCCTAAAACCCCCCAAATTCCCCTCCAAGGTGTTGTACTTGCGTAGTTTCGGTCGCATTGATGCGGAGAAGCTTGACAGAGATGCGGCCAGTTGTGGATGGGATCATTTGTTTTCAGCCACATCCATAAATGATAAAGTTGATATATTTAATCGCGCTGTCACTGCTCTCTTCGACATTCATGCCCCTATTAGGAAAATTAAATTAAAGCGTCCCCCTGCACCATGGATGACACGAGGGGTTCGGATGGCAATGAGACGAAGGGACCGGGCTTTTCGTCGGTACAGGAAGGACCGTTCAGAGGAGAACTGGTGCCTCTTCAAAGCTGCAAGGAATCGGTGTAATCAGATGGTGCGTAACGCCAAGCGCCGCCATATTCTTAACAATATTTCTTTATCTTCTCCGGCCAGTATCTGGAGGTTCCTCGGAACCCTGGGTATTGGCAAAGATAAAAACCTAGATTCCTTGGGGGCGACTATTGGTTTGGACGATTTAAATCAACATTTCTCATCCACTATCCCGATGGATCACCAAACCAGGTGTCGTACCATAGGTCTCTTAGCTGGTCTCCCAAGGCCTAATATCATCCCTTTTCAATTTTCTCCAGTTTCGCTGGGTGAGATCAAAAAGGTAATCCTTTCCATTAAGTCCAATGCGACTGGCTGCGACAACATCAGCCGCCGTATGTTAATTCCTATCCTGGATCACCTTCTCCCTGCCATTTCAGACATTATTAATGGCTCCCTTCTCTCACCCATACGTCAGCGCCGTTCTTTGCGGGCACTTACCACATTATTCTCTTTGCTTACCTTCCCTACTCCTCCTACTTATTTTTCTTCTAAGTTTCAATATCTCTGCAGTAGTCACGCTAGGAACCTCCGCTCTTCTAATAATCTTCTCCTCAAATGTCCCCCTCACAGCTCTGACTTCACTCACTCTTCTTTCGCTATCCAATCTGTTCTTCTCTGGAATTCACTCCCCCTCGAAATCAGATCGGCCACCTCTCGATTTGCCTTCAAGAGGAGAGTGCGGCAGCTATTGCTGAACGAGGCAGAATAATCACCACGGTAACTTACATTATTATATTATATACATATATATTTATGTAATTTATGTAATTATTATTATTGATATATATTTGTGTAATATGTACTTTATGTATTTATTATATTTATAATGTTACTTTTATTGATTTCTTTGTTTACTTTTATTTACGTTTATTCGCATCTCCAATATCAAGTTTTGTATCTGATGCACCTACCTTATGTATCTCTGCACCACCCTAAGGTTGACTGGGAGAGAATGCCTTTGGCATTAAGTCCGCCAATATACAATTGTATATAAAGTGCAAATAAATAAATAAAATAAATATTTCTGCTGTTTGTTTCAGTCACTTTTAATCAATTTGTTAGTTTATTTTGAGATGTTTATACAATTTCTGTCTAGAAATACAATTTAAATGTGTATAAACAAATTTCTATCACTGTTTTGTCTGTTTGTGCCCTAGAGCTAATGCTGAGGTGTTGGGTTCGATCCCCGGGTCTGGCAAAGTGATATTGAATTTTTCAAATCAGTATAAGCTCGGAGTTTGGAATTTGTGCCCGATATGGCGATAGGCTCGCCCCCTATCACATTACGGGACAGAATACGCACGGCAAAAATGGAGTGCACTGATTGAGTATCTGTCTACCCCTCTGGGGAGAAAAGGCGTGAGTATGCTAATGCGTAATTACATAACAGTAAAATGTGTTGCCAATTTTCTAGAAACACGTAATCTGCCTGATTTTATCACATCTCTGTGTTTTCCATTGTAACATTCATTGAAAGGCTAATGTAGTACCATACCATACCAGCCCTGTATTATATTATACTGCCCACTGCTGAACACGGGCCTCCTCTACAAATCAGGGGTTAACGCCTTAGTGTACTACGCTGGCCTAGTGCGGGTTGGCAGACTTCACATACCTTCGAAAATCAAAGAACTTCTCAGGTATGAAGGGTTCCTAGACATGTTTTCCTTCACCGTTAAAGCGAGCGATAATTCACAAAGAATACACATATATTTTCTTTTTAGAAAAGCCAGACGTGTATAGGTTGAGTTTTTAAACCTGAGAACATTCGTCTCGGCAGTCCGTTCCACTCCCAACTAGGCTATCGCCGCTAATGTAGTAATGTAGAAGTATTTAAGGCGCATCGTCGTGGTCACACCTGACTTCAAAGTTTAGAACAGGAACCCACGCTTAATCTGTTACAAGTATCATCAACAAAGATCGCCTGTTATGTTGCATTGTCGATGATTCGTACCATCAGCTCATTAACTCCGTAATCCCCCCAAATCCCTTACTATATTTATGAAACAGTAACAATTTCTCTACGTTAAAAGCTTTTGCTAAGTTTTCGCAGCATCTTATTGCTATAGCGTCGTAATTATTCAGACTGATTCGGTAGATGTCTCTGCACTGTTGCTGCAAACGCCCGCCCGCCCCGCTCTCCCTCCGCCCCTAATTGGAAACGTAACACTGATTTGATTAAAGGCCCTCGGTCCCAGTTATTTTGAATTTTCAACTTAAAGGCTAAATAAAAACTGATTTTCAATGGATAATCAAATGACAGCTTTGGTAAAATTTTATAATCGAAGGGATTAAAAATTAAGCAATGTAACTGAACGTGAGAAGGACTTTAGCATACATACATATACACTCACGCCTATTATCCCCGAAGGGGTAGGCAGAGGCGCAACTAGTGCACCCACTTTTTGCCGACATTCCGTCCCATGATGTGATAGGGGGACTTTAGCAATAGGTAAATAACACATATATACATACAATAAAGCAGTAGCGTATTATGTATTATGTACAGAAATATGACAAAAAAGAAAGTATGAAGAAGAGACGAGAGAAGAATGACTAAAGAAGAGCAATGGAACACAAAATAGCGATTTTTGTAATTCTTTTCTGTCTGTCTGTTTTCTTTTTCGTATACTACTGCACATTTCCAAAATTATTGAAAAGATTTCGAAGAAATAGTCACACGGGTAGATCATGTCCTGAATTAAAACATAGGCTACTCGGCCCGGGAAAGTAAAAAGCGGGACTTTTATTTCGGAATAACCCTTTCACGCAGCTAGACCGCGAGAAAAAGCTAGTAATTAATAAAAAAAAGAGCTATTTATTAACAGTTGAAATAGCATAATAGGAAAGATGCAATATTGACTTTGATTCTTGCTTTCATTTTGAAAGAATTAAAATTAAAATTTTATAATTTATAACTAAAGATTACGGTTTGAAACTGACAGTTTACATTTTTATACTATTATAACGGATTTTTTCGCGGTTTTTTATTCTATTTTCTCCCGACGTTTCGAAGGCTTTGTAGCAGTTAGTGTCACAACTCTACCTTTAACTTTGAAACATACAATTTTAAGGTGTTAGTCGTTGTTTGCGGTCCGATCTATGCAGTAAGAGCTCACAATGTCTTGAGGTCTGGCAGCAGGTCTTTTGGGGCCCGATTTAATTAGATGCATTACCGGGTTCCAGGCTTGTTCAAGTTTCCAACCATCTTCTATATAGAAAATGTGATGTTTTTTTTTATTTCAAAATATATTATTCTATTGCATTACGTTTAATTTATAATGGTTGTCACACAATAACCTTCTTTACGTACTTTATGCTCCAGAGTAACTCGAGTTCTGACTTTACACAATTCACCATCTCTTTTTATTTGGATACAACCGATTGCATTGCCTCCATAAGACTACCTTGTTGACCTGAAATTTCTGCTATGTGTAGGAGCTGGTGACTGAAATAGAAATAAAGTCTCACTATGATTCATTCATACCGTAATAATTTAGTCTATATGATTTCTACGCTCGAAAACGCTGTATTTTCAACATCAAAAAGTTACAAGCATGTGAATATTAACTTTTGGCAGATTATTGGAGTCTTCTTTTATAAACCCAACTTCATTTTATATATTTGAAATTCAATTACATTACGCAATTAAATAATGTTTATCTTTAGAACTCAACCTTAAACAAGTTGCAGTAACAGATTTGTTGTCACTAACGGTTGATTGATGGATTATAACACATTCCTTTTAAATAGATATTAATTAAAATAAAAACGGTGCAGTGGCCTTTCTTTTATATTTTTTTAGCATTTTAGTCACAAAATATTGATAAATATTACTACAAATATCCGCTTAAGAACACAACGGAAGCATGAAATATAAAAGAGCTTCTATTCTTGCACTCGTTATTTACGGTGGAAAAATGTTTTCACCGTTTGATTTCTAGAAATGCGCGGAACTTGCGACATGTGAGCGATACGTTTCCGGTACCTGGCATCGACGCTGAATAATATTGACAATGATTTCAAACGCATTTCAGTTGCTTCGGTGACATCATAAACTTTCAGTTATTTCAGTTCCTTTTATTTTAACGAAAAATATAAAGAATGAGTGAAAATGCAACTGATGCATCAAGGTGGGTTAACCTTATTTCAGTTTCCACTTACGATGCAATATTCTACTAATGTCTAATTAAATTGGGCACAAATTTGTATCTGACGTTAATGAATTTGTTTTTTAAACATATTCTTTTTCTTTTTTACACGTTCCTGAGGATCAATCCCCAGGTTCTCGCTGGATTCATACACAAGTATTGACACCACATTTTATTCTGTCGAGCATGTAAACAAATATTCCCTCATCGTCACTTATTTACTGTTCGCAGAAACTTCATAATTGGTAAAGATTCTTCATATTCCAAACATCCTGAGTTTAACAAACAATTAAAATCTAATCATAAAACAGATTCTGCGTCAAACGCGGCAGAAAATTATTTCATTACGGTGTCACGTGTCGGAAATTATATTCAGTAAGAGATTTAAACAAACTTAGGCTCTCCTTACACGACCATTACTTGCGGAGCGTGTGCCGCATGCATATTCATGCGAGATCTAACCATACCTGTTCGATTCAAACTTGAACGCTGGGTGCGCTCCGGTGATTTAGACGATATGGGAGGAGGTAATAACCAAATTGGTTGTAAATTTTAATCTTTTTTGCTCAGTTTTAATGATTACGTTGGCAACTAAACACTGCGAGTGTCCCGGTTTTTCCCGATCTGTTGATCAAGTCTATAGAAAACTTTATTTATTTATTTATTTATTTGGAAGTCCTACAGGTTACATAATAACAAAAATTAGAAACTATATTATAATACAGTTACCCAATTAAAGGCCTTCACTTATAACAACATAATATTTAAAAACGAAGTGATGAACATGCTATCTCAGTCTTACTTGCGAACAGCAGCTAAATTCATTACACTACATCTCGGCAAAAGTGAGACGCAATCCGTAAATTTATAGTAAATAGTTATGAGAACGCTGTCTCTGAAAGCAAACATCGCACTTTAGTGACATGTGTATTAAATATATCTATATCAGTAGTCTTAGAAATTACATTAAAGTTATTGCACGCGCGCCACAAGTATGAGTTACGTCGATAATTAGTATTTGCTCGATTAATGTGAAATATAGAAGGTAATCTAAGAGTTCTAATGGGGACATTAAAATTAAGTTTAGCCAAAAGATCAGGGCAGTCAACAGCTCCAGACGCAATTTTTGCTAAATAGGTAATATCGGCTATTTCACGCCTTTTATGAAGCGGTAGTAGATGATGATTCTCACAGAGACGTAGATACAAATCAGAACTATAATATGATTTTAATTTAAAACATAGGAATTTTACAAACTTCTTCTGAATACCTTCGATTCGATTTATATATTTGTTGTACATAGGATTCCAGATTTGAGACGCATATTCAAGGTGACTACGAACGTACGTACAGTATAGAATTTTTAAAGTTTTAGCTTTGGAAAATGAGGTCGAATTACGCATTATAAATCCTAACATTTTAGAGGCTTTAGATATAATGTTTTCGATATGCGTCTCAAATAGGAGCTTGGTATCATGGTAAACACCTAGATCCCTTATTACAGTCAACCTTTGCAAAACTTGATCTTTAAGTACATAGTCTGTAAGAACAATATTACTCTTACGTGAAAAAGTTACAATTGAACACTTACTAGCATTTAAATCCAACTGATTGAGGGCACAATACTTTTCAAGTCGATTTAGGTCAGTTTGTAAATTGGCTGCATCCGCAGACAAAGATATTTTCATATAGATTTTCATGAACAAAAATAATAAAGAGTAATGGTCCCAACAGGGATCCCTGGGGGACACCGCTAGGAACGGACACCCAGCTAGAGATATAATTGTTTAATACTACAGCCTGTGATCTATTGTCAATATATGATGAGAACCATCTCAAGAGGTCACCTCGAATGCCGATTTTCAAGATCTTATCAAGTAATAGATTATGGTTGATCCTGTCGAAGCACTTACTGTAATCTGTATAGATCACGTCTACTTGTTGACCGTTATCCATACTTTGAGTTAAGTAATCGTTAAATAGAACTAAATTAGAAGTGCTAGACCGCCCTTTAAGGAAGCCATGTTGGTAGGGGCTCAAAGAGTTTTTGATAGCTGCGTAAACTTGGTCATAGACAACGCGTTCAAATACTTTCATTAAGATACATAACTTGGAGATGGGTCTATAATTTTTTACGTCTGTTTTTGGCCCTTTTTTGTAAACAGGTGTTACGTAAGCTGACTTCCATAAAGGCGGTACCGCAGACTCAGAGATAGACCTATTAAAAAGCAAAGACAAAGGAATACTTATAGTTTTAGCAGTTTTAATAAGAAACAATGAAGGGAGGCAATCAGGTCCTGCTGACTTGGAGGGATCGAGATTTGATAAGAGTTTGAATATATGGTCCTGAGTTATACTTATCGAGTGTATATCAGACACCGAAGATAAGTTAGGGGAAGCAGAGAGATTAGTACATGAGGAGTTACATTGCACAAACGTAGAATAAAAGTACTCAGAAAAAGCGTTACAAATGTCCTCACCAGTGTTAAAGACATGATCATCCAAACTAAGACTACTAGGCAACGAGTTCGATTTAGATTTAGCCTTTATAAAAGACCAAAAGTATTTAGGACATTTTTCTAAAGAATTTTCAACATTCACCATATATGATTGATGGCAATTCTGTTCCACTGATTTAGCACGCTTTCGAAGCAATTTGAATGTCTCAAGGTCGGAATGATTATGGTAAGTACGATATCTTTTTAGATATTTTAGTTTTTCTTTTAAAAGTTTGATTAGGGATTTTGAAAACCAAGTCGGAAAGTTAGAAATTCTAACATTCACTCTCGGGACATATTTACTTCTCAATTCTGTAAATGTATTATAAAAATATTCAACCGAGGCTTCAAATGTTCTATTAGAAAATTCTTTATCCCAGTTAATAAAAGACAAGTCTTTATTAATCGAATCATAATCCGCTTTATAAAACAAATATTTTGTAGACGGTGCCGATCGTAAGGAGGATATCTCGACAAATTGCGGATTGATAATCAAGGGATAATGATAAAAGTCAATTGGCACTAACGGATCACAACATTCCTGGACCATTACAGTATCATTTGATAAGACTAGATCAAGTATACGATCGAATTTGTTAAGGATACCATTATACTGTAATAAGTTATTGTTGCGTAATTCATCTATCAATAAGCATTCATCAGTGGTCCTAAAGTTGCTTGGCTCATAGTGAGATAACTGATGGGAAGACGACCATTCGATTCCGCTCATATTAAAGTCACCAATAATCAAGTACTTGTCAACTGAGTTACTTATAACGATTTCAGATATTTTCGCTAAATGGTTAGACAACTGATCTGAGAATTTGAAACCGTGATTTTGCCCACACAGGTAAACAACGCATAGATGAAGTTTAATTCGATTGACTGATAAGGTTATCCACAGGTCCTCAGCAGTAGAACAAAAAGTAGGCTGTGGGTTAATACATAAGTCTTTACGTGTTGCTATGAGAACACCTCCACCACGCGACTGACCCGTAGAAATATAATCACGATCCCTACGCCAAACCATATACCGGTCATCAAAAAGTTCACTGTTGGAGATATTTTCATTGAGCCACGTCTCGGTGAGAAGCAAGATGTCATAGAAACTCAAGTTTAAATTCCGTATGAAGTCTGTAGTTTTAGAGCGAAGTCCCCTAACGTTTTGATAATAAATACTTAACTTGTTAAAATACATTTATGGAAAATTATCTGATAGTAGTAGTATATCACACAGTTAAACGAGCAACTAAGTCTGTGAAAAAAATTGGTATAAAATGTATTAATGTCGAACAATAATGAAATAGGAAAATACGTGTTGCATATTCCTAGAATAATTAGATATAAAAATATACGTGCAATTATCAGACAACAGTAAATTTCACGAATATTTCTAATTGTATTTGCGGGTAGAAATTTATAATATTGACGAACAGAACTAGCGGGCCTAGCACTGAGTAGATCGACGATAAGCAAACAAAGAATTGTGGGTGCAAAAAACAAAAGGCGCATGCGATCCGAGGCAACGGTTCTCAAACATAAATATAATGTACACATTCTTTTTTTTGATTTTATTTAATCTATTTAATTTTGCTAAGTGAATAATCGTAATTAGCCGATGAACATAAATACAGAATAAGCCACCGTTAATAATAGACAAATAATAATTGTTAGCCAAATGAACTAATTTTAGGAATACAATCAGTACGATAACACAGGACGAAACACAGCCTACAATAGCTTGTTTAAATCAGCATCTGAGTTTATTATCAAAATAGGTGAGGTTTCGTCCTTGCGAATGTGAATCTTACCAAATTTAACCCATATAAAACGGAACTTAGTATTTAATGTTGACTTAACTCTAGTAAGCAGTTTTTTATGTTCAGTATTGAGATGGTCGTTCACGTAGATTCGCTGGTTATTGTTGGAGAAACCAATTGCATCCACAGTTAAATTCTTCATGGATCTTGCAGACGATAAAAAGTCTTCTTTGATGTACCTATTTGTAAAGTTGATGATTATTGCTTTCTCTTTAGAACCGTAAATAGGTGTTCTAGAGATGTAATTGATAGCTGACTTGGGAAACTCATAATTTACTGCCTTACTTAGCGATGCAGTTATAGAAAATAAGTTCTCATTATTTTTAAAGGGAATTCCTTTGATCTCGACGTTATTTAGACGAGATCGTCTGTCATTCATATTAAGCTCGCTTTTCAGTGCGGCGAGTTCCTTGCTGGTGGTATTGATTGAGACCTGCAATTCATCAATCCTAGGAAGCTTAAGTTCGACTGCATCTAAACGAACCCTGTGATCATCAAGTTTGCCACTGTTAAATTCACATGAAGCTTTTAATTCGGCCAGCTCCTTTCTAATGTTTTTAATATCCTCCAGTAGTGGTTGCAGCGACGATAATTGATTCTTCACATCACGCAGTTCACTCAGGACTAGGTCAATTTTATCAGTGGACGAAGGTATGGCTGACTTGCAACTAGAACATATCCACGATGCTCTTTTGTCGGCTCCCAACCGTTTGTATCTAGCTTCTGTGATACTGGCACATCCAAAATCGTATTGATTTTTACAATTGGAGCACTGCACACCCTCTATAAATGAGTTTCCACATGTTGCACAAAACATTTTAACACCAAGTAGTAATTACGGTGAACGAGGGAAAGTTTGAGAAGCGGCGTAGTTTACAATTCTAATAGAACCGGTTTATGACTGCTAATGAATATGTACGTGTATACTCGAGCGGAGTTCTGACACTACTTATGGACAAATGTTACACGAGATAATATTTTCAGCGACAAATTCATGGATGGGACGAAGATGAGGAGGAATATGAAGAAGGTTTGCCTTTCCACCATGTGGGATGAATAGTCTAGTAGGAAAAGAGACATCGCAAGTTCTTACTTGCCATTCGATCCCAAATACTTACAGACGACCACCGCGACTTTTATGCCTGAACATGCATGCATTAAACTATGTAGTATGAATGAATGAATGAATGAATGAATGAATGAATGAATCCTTTATTTGCGAAAAAGTTGGTACAATGCAGGTCTTAAATAGTTGTTTCTGATCAATCAACTTTTGTCAAATTTATTGACATGCAAATTTTTTAATGTTGATAATAATAAATGCTAATCATTAACTTGTTCAGGTAATATATTATTTGAAATAATTTTTAGATAATAATAAGAATTTGGCTGTCAATTTAATTTAACATAAGTTTTACATTATGATGTCATTTTATCGTAATAATTTAAAATATTTATGATTATTATGTCTAGAAAGTAAAATATATAAAATGTCATGGATGATCTTTTTATACGATTCTATTTTGGTTTTTGAATTTTATAGTTCAAGAATTCTTGGATTGTGTAGAAGCATCGTTCTATAAGCCATGTTTTTAATTTTCTTACAAATAATCTTAGTGGTAGTTCACGTAAAGATTGTGGAATTTTATTATATATTTTAATACACATACTATGGCAGCTTTTATGATAAAGAGTCGTTCTACCTTTTCTCGTTACCAGCTTTGTTGGGTCTCTTTGACTGAACGAACTATTGTCACCTATTTTTTTAAATAACTGTGGATGTTTTTTGACAAAAAGTCCAGTTTCGAGGATATATAGACAGGTCAGTGTAAGCGTTTTAGTTTTAATAAAAAGTGGTTTGCATGAATCTAAGGGCCCAACATTGCATATTGCTCTAATACATTTCTAATACATTCTAGTAGCTAATAAACAAGCTGTAAAATAAATAATGATCCCTTACGTTTACGCGAATGCTAAATAAAATTGTTAAAAATAAAAATATAAGCTCGGAAAATTTTATTGCTGCCTTTCTTCTTCGGCATTCTTCGTTGGCAATGCTTAGGTAGCTAGTGAAAGGCTATTTTTATTTATTTATTTATAATACTTTATTGTACACGTACATTAGAAAGATACAGTATTTGCGCAAATAAAGTACAATTTGCGGTCTTATCACTTGAGACAATTTCTTACATCTTTTTGATTTGTACTATTTACAGATTTCACTGCTGAGGAGGTTAAGGCCTTTGTTCTTCATGCTAGCCTAGTGCGGACTGGCAGACTTTACTATTCACATATCTTAAAAAACTTATGGACAAGCTTATCCTTCACCGCTAAATTGGTTGATTATTATTATTATTTATTTATAGCTTTGAATGACGAGACGAGTATGCCGTTCGACTGATGATAATTGATATGACCACCCATAAACAGTAGAAATACCATCCAGAACCTTGATTTACAAAGTAATGTGTGGAATTCCACTGCGCTCGTCATCCTGAGACATAAGATGTTAAGCCTCATTATGTCCTGTAGTTACACTGGCTACAATGCCCTTCAAACCGAAACACAACAGTGCATGCATACTGCTGCTTGGCGGTAGAAATAAACACTGCGGTGGCACCCACCCAGACGGACTCTTACATATGAGAGTCCTACCACGAGTATTAACAAACAATACACACGTAACTTATAAACGCAAGAAATGTATGTCTTGGTATTTGTTGGTGCGGACCTCCGCCTCGGCAGTCTATTATATTCCCAATAAAAAAAATCACTTTATTTAAATAATAATAACTCAAATTTCTTACCAAAAAATATCATTGAAAATAAATTGAAAACCTTAGTAGCAAAGACCTTTAGCTTCAACACAACAGACTCATCCAAAGGTCCAAAACCACTCGTAATTTTTAAAGGTCACAACACAATGGGCTACGTAATAAGCTTAACGAAGACAGACAATCGGGGTCTAAGAGCGAGAGAACGAATGCCTACAGAGATGATTGCCAAACAATTTATACGGATAATGAGAGGGCGTGGAGCACATTTGCGAACGTGCCCACTACACGGACTATTGTATTCAGTCGGTTTTTGTCAGTCAAATTAATTGTTGGGTTTGCTTCCAAGATGTTTGGGCCCTGGTGTTCCTTGAGTATAATGGCGCGTGAAATAATGCAGATATACCAGGGGTACATTTCTTGTATGAAAACGCCTAGCGGGGAACTAACAGCAGCATATTGTCTTACCTACTTTTGTTAAAACCCGTAAGTTTGGTGTCGAAGGTTAGGTCGGGACGTGTACCTACCGTTGTCAATAATAAAAAAGAAGTAAAAAAAACTAAAACCCGAATACGAAAATAATAACCGAAAAATATTAAACAAGAAAATATTCCTATTTGAAGTCATAGTCTAAAACAAGTATGGTGATGTCTAGGATATAACTAAATCGTAGACGCATGCTGTTATATTAAGAAAGAAATGTTAATAAATAATTAGAAAATTCAATACATAGCCTATAACCATCGCACAATAAATACGCATCGATAGACACCTCACTTGTCAAAATCGGTTCAATAGGAGCGACGCTAGAGTGGAACATAAAATGGATACATAAAAACATACATACATACATAGGGTGCTAAACTCATTACCCTTCCTGGCTTCGCCGTAGTCGGGTAAGAATTAATGAAAATATAATGTAAACGCAACTATATAATACATAATATAACATACATCGACTATTTTTTTTAATATGGTGCCGGGCGACTGAACTTGTCCCAGTCTCGTTACCTCACGAACTCTGAAGAATATTTATGTGCGTAACTATAAGTCTATTCTAACTTTAGACATAGCATGAAGTTATCGGTTTCAATTGGGAAGTAATGTATTAAAAAAATATTGATAAAAATCTATGTTTTTAATATAAATTACAGGCACGTAAAAATACAAAATATAATTTTCCTGCAATAAATGTACAACAATTATGTAATATGGCAGTCATACGAAAATTGCACACAAAAATACAATATCCAATATAATACAAGAGCCACATGTGGATAAAAAAAGAAACTTTTTAGGACGCGCATACTTACACCTTTTATCCCCGAAGGGTAGGGCAGAGGCGCAACTAGTCCATCTTCTTTTCGCTGTGCGTATTCCGTCCCATGATGTGATAGGAGGCGAGCCTATCGCCATATCGGGCACAAATTCCAGACTCCAGGCTGATACTGAATAGAAAAATCCAATATCACTTTACCGGACTGGAGGGAATCGAACCCGCGACCTTAGCATTGCAGTCGCACCATAATACAGCTACGCCACCGAGGCAGTCATAGGAGAAGTATAATTTGTTTATTATGTTCTAGCAAAAATGATATAATATGTCTTCCGGCCGAATATTGTTGATACCCAGCGTGTCCAGAATATGCTTTTTTTTTTACATTGGAGCTAGTTATTTAAGCAAAATAAGGAGGCTATGTTTCCTTGATTACAATATTATGTTCAAAACATCTTTATTTTTATAAATTCCGTAATGAGACATTTCCAAATACTTTTGGAACTCATAACTACGTATGTTATGAACAGCTTTAATTTTTTTTTTTCGATTTTCACATAACCATTGAATATAAGTACTTAGGTACTATTTTTGGGAACATAATCGAATATTACACCATGTGATTTGTTTATTTTTGTGTTTTGGACCATCCAGATACACAGCAATACATTATCAACAAATTAAATGTTATTTTTCACCCTTTTAAATACGAATATTTTACTTCAATACCAAGTATCGATGTGCTGAAAAGGATTCAGATTGCGCCATCAAATGGCAGAGCTTACGACGTGCGCGTTCCTATAACACAATAACAGGAAACATTGTAGCATACAACCGGCCGCAACGCACCTACGAACACGCGACGCCGTAGCCGATAACTACGTAGGTGCTACGTCCGCAGATGGGATCGTTTTCTCTAGATATTATTTGTGTTCAATTATCTCATGTTATTAGAACGGAAGAGCGAACATAATTAACAGAAATACTCCGGTTAATGTGTTTAATTTGGTAGTATGTGTAGAATGAGTTCTTAGACCCTGTTTCAACGCAAAAATAATAAGCTGTATAAATATAGCTAAAAACCCTTCTTAAGTTCTTCATGGTTGGGACTCAATCGTTTAGATTATAATATTTGAAATAATAAAAAAATATTTTAAGCGACACTGGGTTCATTACCCAGATTCCACAAACGAAATTCTTAATTCCGTACCATTCAATTATTTGACTGTGAATTTGTTTTTGCGAAATATTGCCAATAAATAATGTTGGGGTGAAAGTAAGCTCGGTGAAAAATGAGTTAATTACACTTATGCCCATACCTGAGATACAGATTTAAGGTAGAAATGTCTTTCTCTTCTTTTATTTTACAACAAATTCTATGTAATTTTTTCTACTTGAGTATTTTTAGTCCATAATACATTTTCTACAGTCTAGAAATTTTATTACATTAAAATCTACATTTCAATCCATTTTATGCTCAAATAAAATCAAGTATAACAATCGCAACAAGATTAGTAGTGAATAGTGAGCATCGTTTACAGACACCATCGATCAATCACGGCGACAGCGTGCGCTCTATCTCGCGGTGGACCACACGCTCAAGGGTTAGTTTCAATTGCTTTGCTGGCCTCAAAATAATTGTATAAAGTCTTTAAATTTAGCTTATAAAAGAGTATGTAGCTTTAACTGAAACACATCTAAAGACCTGAAATAAATATCTGTTCTTCACATTTCAACTGGATAATGAACAAAAGATGAGTTCTTAGTACTACTTAACATTTATAATCTATGTTGTACATGAAGAATTTCCGAAATTATGTTATACAGTGTTTATCTTAAGCTGTTTTTTGATCGGCCGAGCTTCATGCTATTGTTAAAATTGATTACAACGTGACAATACAAAAAAAATATTTAAGCAGTTGTTTATCCTCCTTTTTTTAACACATACAATATGTATCAATTAATTTAAGGGACTAGACAGAAGTGCAAATAATGCTGCTGTACTTAGTTAAGCTTATATCGAAGGAGAGCCCAATCCTCACGCATTACGCTTGCAAGCTTTAAGGCTTTATACGAATATATTTAAAATATTTAATGAAAAATTCTCGTTCATTATCTCGTTCTATCTCTACGTGTACATGTGAACCTCGAAGTGATTCAGAAAACACTCAGCCGATTTTAAAAATTCACTGTTGAATTGAGGTTACTGCGCCTTCTAACGTACTTTATATTTCCGGTTAAAACAATGTATGTACAGCTGGAGTTAAAAATTCAGCAGCGGAATAATGGGGTTAAAGGTTTTAAAAATACGAATTAATGGAGAGTCAAAAAGAAAAGGATAATGAGATTATAAAGATTCCCGGTTTCACAAAGTACCTAATTGACATAGTGCTGGATTTTGAGGAACATAATTGTTATAAGATGGCAGAAATAACGGAGTTTAAGCTTCTGGTAATATCTCTGATCATAAGGAATGCATCGTCGCCATTTCAAACTTCTCTAGAACGGTACTTGTAGTATTGTCTGGAGTATAGTTTTTTCACCAAAACGAATGACACATACATGTACTCACGCCTTTTATTCTCGACGAATAACGAACATACGAATCTACGCATGGTGACGTAACCATACGTCACCATGCGTAGATATCCGTGATGTGATACATAGCTGACCATTGCCGTGGAGATAGGAATTCCAGTCCACCAATGGACACGGCCCAACATACGTTGGAGTGTTGTCCAGCCTGGAATGAGGAGCGCAGCGCTCTCAAAACAGTCGTCGGAGAAGACCTCTCGCTGCCGGCCGTGGTCGCTTCCATGGTCGGCGGCCGGGAGGCCTGGCAGGCGGTGGCCCACTTCTGCGAGGCGGTCCTCTCGCGGAAGGAGAGTGCCGAGAGGGATCGCCAGCGCAGTGGTGATCCCTCCCGCCGCCAGACGAGACGTAGGAGGCGTCGGGTGGACGACTGACCGACGTCTCCCGCCCTGTGGATTGGGGGCGTTTGGAGAATTCCACCACGGTATCCCCTGCCTGTCGTAAAAGGCGACTAATAGGGGCCTCCGGGGGTCACGGGTGGGCGGGACGTGCCGCCCACCCATTAGTTTAGTCTAGCCAACTTTTGTGACCCCCGTGATGGACATGTCCGAGGCAGCGTGTCTCACGCTGCCTCGTACACCAAAAGGAGGACACGGTACGGTGTTTCGGGGGCTTCTGAGCCCCCGCAACAGGAAAGGACCGCAACAGCGGTACGTGCAGGGGCGGTTGCGGACGACAACTTAGACGTGAGTCGGAGGAAGCCCGCAGCCGTCCCTAATGCGCCGAAGATGGCATTTAAAAAAAAAAAAAAAAAACGTCCAAAGCAACTCCAGAACATTATCGTCTTGCTTGAAAAAAAACTCAATGCATCCCGTTTCACAGTCTAATTACTCCGGAAGAAAAAACATGGAACATTAATTATGTAAATAAATTGAATATAGTTGGTTGGCGAATCGATGGACTTTAACAGAAAACTGGCCCCAAGAGTAAGTTTTAATAAACAAAGAAGTTGTAAACGGTTAGTAAGTTGTGGACGAACGAGTCAACCCTCCCACTAACAGCTTACTTAGGAATATAAAATTTACAGGACATGGGTGTAGTGGGCAGGACAGTGGGGGATCACGGCCACGGATTTATTGGTGTCATTAAAGAAGGATCAATAATCATAGCTGCTGCCTGCTATTTAATATTAAATAGGGAAATACATACATGTTCGTCTCACGCCTTGACTGCCTTGTGGCGTAGTTGTATAGCGTACGCGGTACGACTATCGGGATTACACGAATGTCGTGTCGCGTAAGGTGATGTTTAGATTTTCTATTCACTATCAGATCGCAGTATGGAAATGTGCCTTTTTTTTTTCATGGGGAAAATCCTCTTGGATTCCCGCCTACTGGTGGTAAGCAGGGTATGCCGGATTTCTACCGGCTAAAAACCCCATGTTGCTCTCTATCAGCACCTTGGTGGAAACTCCGGGACCTCAAAATGAACACGCCAGAAGTCCACCAGTGCGTCGCTTGCAAAGCACTATCTCGGTGAAGGAATAGAGCACTTCCTCCACCCCCTCTCCCCTTTACTACAGATCTATTGTCTGTTGTTAAGCAGATGTACCAGAGCGATAAATACGATTGCCCCGGCGTCTTCCTCTCCGAACGGGGTCGGCCCTCTCCCGATCCCGCTCTGCAGCCTCCTTCCTAATCATGATAATTTTACAAAAGGAGGCCACGGCTTTCCAGTTGGATTCGCCCACCAACATCGCCATCACGACTGCCGGTAGGGTAATATTACGACCGATCCGACTAATCAGAGCTCGACGTTCCACATCCCACGCAGAACACTGCGCGAGCGTATGGTCCGCGGAGTCCTGAGCCCTGCTATCGCAGTGATGGCAATTCGACGTCGCTTCACGTCCTATCTTATTGAGATAATCGCCAAAACACCCATGCCCGGTAATTACCTGAGTAAGTCGGTAGGTAAGTCTTCCAACTTTTCGGTCCATCCAGGCTTTGAAGACCGGCAGGACTGCTTCGACGACGCGTTTATGTACGTAAGGCTCCTCACAAAGTCTTGAGTGCCACGCCGCAAATGCATTTTGTTTTTCCTCCCGCCTAATAGCCACTGCAAAAGCTGCTACTGGCTGATCCCTGCTTGTCTGGTGGACAATGCGCATTCGGTCGTAGACCTTTGCATCCATGTTCGCCAGTATATCCATGGGAGGGAATCGCGCCAGGATTGTTGCCGCCTCAAAGGATATGGTACGATACCCTCGTATGATCCTGATCGCCATCTTTCTTTGCAGTCTATGGAGCTTCATTCTGCAACGACGGACGGCTAAGCGTCTATGCCAAACAGGTGCCCCATAGAGGGCCATCGATCGTACTACACCCGCATAAAGGCGGCGAACCTCCTCTCTGGGTCCCCCGAGATTCGGTAGCAGTCTATGCATGGCACCCGCTACCCTCTCTATACGAGGGACTAGACGCTCGAAATGCTCTTCAAAGCCCCAACGGCTATCTAAAGTAAGGCCTAAGTACTTAATGTACCTGCTAACCCGTACTTCAGATTCATCTTCTCGTATTAGCGAACTGGGTGGTTCTCTGCCCCGCGGCAGCCTGTGGAACCATAATGCCTCCGTAACTGATGACGCGCAAATTATGACTTTTAAGTAGACCTAAAGCGCACCTTTTTATAAACTTGAAACATACCAAAAAGTAAACAAAATATCACAAAGCATATAATATTATTAAATAGTATTTCCAATAGCATCCCTGTAACCCAAATTCAGCATAAATAGCAATAAAACCCAGGAAGCGTAAGCACAGAGCGTTACGTTACAAAATAATTAACATACTAATTCGCGGAATTTTGGCCCTACATCCAGGCCCTGAGTACGTTCAAAGCAGTGGAGAACTTTTCCGCGCAATTAACGTTCCACAGATTATTTATTAAGAAAATGTTTAAACAACAAGTGCAGTGTTTCCACTCTAATTAGAGGATAATTAGAGTGAAAAATAATAAATTTATATGAATTAGTTGTACAATTATTACAATATTTGTTGAAAGGATGCATAAAATCTAGGGCAGGATGAAAAGGGATTATTACACTAATTACCATACAAGCACTCTGCCTCGGTGGCGTAGTTGCATTGTGGTACGACTGCAATGCTGAGGTCTCGGGTTCGATTCCCGGGTCGGGCAAAGTGATATTGAGTTTTTCTATTCAGTATCAGCTCGGAGTCTGGAATTTGTGCCCGATATGGCGATAGGCTCGCCCCCTATCACATCATAGGACGGAATAACGGCGAAAAGTGGGTGCACTAGTTGCGCCTCTGCCTACTCCTTCGGGTATAAAAGGCGTAAGTGTATATGTATATATGTATGTTAACATACAAGCAGTTTGTTAATACCGTAGTTTTCGATGCTATTAAGCTTTCAATAAGTTTATCGCATTAATATAAGCTTATTTTGTGCAGTGAACCGAGAGAGAACTCGGTGTCGTAGTTGTTTTATGGTACGACTGAGATGCTGAGGTCACGGGTTCGATCCCCGGGCGGGCAAAGTGATATTGGATTTTTCTATTCAGTGTCAACTCGGAGTCTAAAATTTGTGCCCGATATGGCGATAGGTTCACCCCCATCATATCATGGGACGGAATACCGGCGAAAAGTGGGTGCACTAGTTGCACCTCTGCCTATCACTGCGTGTATAAAAGGCGTGAATGTGTGTATGTGATGCTTCGTTTGATTGTCAGGTTAAGGAACATCTTTGTGAGTTTTCAAACAAGATTTGTTCGGGTAAACACCCGAAGCGAAATTGTTTCAAAGTCTTACGGAAATACACTTGGAAAATATTGCTGCATTGACTCCATATTAGATCAAAGGGGAAAAGATAATAAAAATAGTATTACGATACTTTATCGTACATTGCATTTTCTACAAAGTTTCGTATACATGTTTAAAATCATTAAAAAAAGGTAAATGTGGGGTTTGTTTATTCTATGATGCATCGAGGGAAACATGGCTTCAAGAACTCAAAAGTAGTCATTAAACATTTTAAATTACCTCGCGCTTTACATCTCAACAACTTTGAAGGCACATAAATAGCTTCATCATAAAATCATTTCTGCATGAATGAAGCTGAAAAATTACCACCGAAAGCTGTTAAGAGTCGCGAGGAACCTCCGTGAAAGCTGCCAGTTAAGACGCACTTAGGCGAAAAACAAAATGTCTAAACATTAATGGGCACATTAAAGTCTTTTGTAAAATAAACGTATTTTTATAGCAATAATCAAAGATCTCTGGTTTTACCTTACTGTAGCTTTTGTGCCATTAGACAATCAGTCTGCTATCAGTACAATCAGTGACCTCGGAGCAAGGCTTTTATTTTGTTACCTAAACATGTCGTAATCTAATTGAAAAATCATAAATTCATACATTATACATCTAAACTGGCGTCAATCATACCAAAATCACGGACTAAATCGGTGTTGCATTATCTTCTAAAGATATTACGTGCTTTCATTATTGTTCACTCATCGAGTCAAGAGAAGTCTTTCTGTTGTTGCTTATGTTCATGATCACATTCTGTTTGACCTACATTGTAATTCCCTCAGATCTTACGTACTCACTCTCGTAAAACAGGATAAGTAATCAATATATCGTGTTGTTAAAGATCTTTGTTAAGATATACGGGGTAAAATCAACCACTCCGCATTAAAACAGCGTTATATTAAAATTGGTATTGCTATTTGCTTATCTTTCTTTATAATCATTTGTACATAAAAACCCCTTTATTATCATTATTATATAGCAACCGGCTTTTACCACGAACGCAATCTTTCCCTTATTTCTCCATCCTCATTCATTGCTTTTTATGTATACTTTCATGAACGAAAACTTTCACATTGATAGCAATGTATTCGGAAGAAAGAAAATCTGTGTATAGGGAAACACAATCTTTTAAACGACTTAGATAAGCATCATAATATAAAGATTCCTTCCCTGAAATTTGCCCGTACCTTTCCTGAATGGACCAGAATTTTTCATTTTCCCCGCATTCCGGGATATTGATAACTTGACAAAATATTCGGGTCACTGTCGTGTGCTGCTCCGTTTTGCAGTTTCCAAGCGATGGTGGATTTTTGTAAGATTGATGATTTTTATGCGAAAAATGCTTTTAGGAGTAACGTGACGATGAGTGATATTATTTTGTTTATGGTTGTGTGTTACTACATAAATGAAGTGTTTTTTGTATAATGTAGTTCTTGTATTTTGACGGCTAGTAAAAAACTTTCCCCGTGGCCTTTTATTATTTCACTATATTATTAACCACGCTCTGCTATCATGTAGGGACGATGGAATATTGACGATGGTAATCGGCATGACACTCCTTAACTGTTTGTGCCTGCGGCGGCGTCGTGTGCCGGGTCGGCCACTTCCCTGCAACATGGTTGAGGAGGCCGATGGCTGGCACATGCGTCATACTCGTGAACGGGTGCTGCTTGGGTGGACTGGTCTGCCCTTTTCGCTTACTACATCTAAGTATTAGGGGTATATATTGAACTTAGATCAATACGACATCTTGATGAATTTCAGACCAAATTATTACATGATTCCTGAGAGGGTTATGCAATCGTATAAGATTTTAAAATTTATTACGTTTTTTGCGAGTATATAAATGAACTGCTCTAAACAAAAATATATCTATATCATGCTATTTTTTTTATTTTTTAATTATTAATTGTATTTTATACCTTGAACTGATTTTGAAAAGAGCAACACTAGAGTTTCTTGCCCGTTCTTCTCTAGTGAGAACTGCTTTCCGAACTGGTGGTAGAGTTAATATTGACTGAATCTAAATAATGTATAACATTTTATGGGTTCGAATAAATTTTTTCATTTCATTTCATTTCATAATAAATTAGGCCATTAGTAGTATTGAGTAAATTTAATTTTATGACCTTGGTTGGCTGTATGTCTAGATGGACGTGCGCAAAGTCCTTAACTAAAAAGATCCTTAGGAAATGGGTATCTAGAAAGAAATCCTTATTGTGTGTTATTCATAAGAAATAAAAAATTTATGCGAAATTATTTAATAAATGTTGGTCGATAAAATGTATTTTTTATCAATGTATCTTACTTAATTTAAGTAATATGTATTGATTATTAAAATATATTATATTGCATTAATATAATAGACAAGCATCTCTTAAAAAACTTACACTTTAAAATTTTAACAAAATGAGTTCTATTACTTTTATAAATATTTTAAAAACCACTATAAAACTCACCGCACAAATCGTTTCAAATTACTAATTTGTGGTATTTTGAGCTTCGTAATTGACGCTCGAAGCGAAAATAAGAAAACCTCAATCATTATGGAGTTCACAAATGCTCTATAAATTATTTTTTTTCCAAACTTATTAATTAGAAGACCTTTTTTAAAAATGTTGCTAATTAATATGTTTTTAAAATAATTTTTCGATGGATATGAAGTATTAGCTGATTCGAAAAGTACCTACTGGTTTTAAGCCATAGGTCGGTGCCCGATTTAAATTGTCAGCTAAACCAAGCAAATACATGAACAAATTGACGGTCCCATAGAACAAAGTCGTATATGCAAACTATTAGCTTTTCAGTAGAGCGCTTTGAAAGTTTTTTTTTTTTAATGCCTTAGTAGGCAAACGAGCAAGCGGTCCGCCTGATGGTAAGCGGTATCCGCCGCCCATGGACTAAAGCAATGCCAGAGGCACAACCAAGCCGTTACCTACCGGGAGGTGAGTACTCTTTTTATACCTCGTTTAAAGAAGGGCAGGTCATAGCGCTCGGGAAACACCGATGCAGGGAGTCCATTCCACAGTTTGCACGTGCGCGGCAAAAAAGACCGTTGAAAACGCACCGTGCTACTACGGATGGATTCGACGTAGTACGGATGAACTCCACTGCGATGGCGAGTGGTGCGATGGTAAAAAGGCGAGGCAGGCACCATATTAAACAGTTGCTCAGAGCACTCCCCATGGAAGAGGCGGTAGAATATACAAAGAGAACCAATGTCTCTCCGCATACCCAGCGCCTCCACCTTGTCCGTGAGATTAAGTCTAAATTAATTGTGAAAATCACAAGTTATACATGAAGGAAACATTATCTATTAGGGTTCAGTAATAACTTTGAACCTAATGTGTGAAAATAGCACTAATTCGCACATGAATACAAACTTACGATTATCAAAGTGCTCTACTGAAAAACTAACCTACGGGACCGTCGATTAATATATGAAAAATAATGTTCAATTTAAATTAGGCGCCGACTCCAAAAATACATATATTTACTACTTTTACATATATTAAATTAAATTATTTTTTGGTTTACAGTGATTTTGAAGTCGGTTGTATATTTTGTTAAATCTGAATACACATTACTAATTAGAATTAAATGAATTCTCAAGAACAAAACCTACTTTGAAGTAATTTCTTTGTAGAGCAATATTTATAGTTTTCAAAAATTATCGAATTATAAACCTTTAATTAAATACTCTCAGTATCCTGAATAATTTCATGTAATACTAAATTGAATTCATTTCTTTTTTCCTGGAAGCTTTGATCGAAAGGCTTACTTTATCATTTTCCGTATGTTTTCATCGTGCGGGAAATCATTCTCCGGATAGAATATTAGGGAATTTTCTTAAACTATACACACACACTCACGCCTTTCATCCCTGAAGGAGAAGACCGAGGCGCAACTAGTGCACCCACTTTTCACCATTATTCCGTCCAATGATGTGATAGGAGCAGAGCCTATCGCCATATTGGACACAAATTCCAAACTCCGAGCGGATACTGAATAGAAAAACTCAATATCAATTTGCCCGGCCCGGGGATCGAACCCGAGACCTCAGCTCTGCAGTCGTACCATAATATAACTACGCCACCGAGGTAGTCACAAATCGAAATAAGTTCCATGTTTATTGAGGTAATTATTGAATTGTATTGAAATGGAATACCGCCAAGCAGCAGTGTGCATGAAATGTTGTCTTTCGGTTTGATGGACATTGTAGCCAGTGCAACTACTGTCACAATGAGACTTAACATCCTATGTCTCAGGACGACGAGCGCAGTGGAATGCCACACAGTATTTTATAAGTCAAGGTGCTGGATAGTGTTGCTACCGTTTATGGGTGGTCGTATCGCTTACCATCAGGCGAACGGCATGCTGGTCTCATTATTCGATACAATAAAAAAAACTAGTTAAGTGGTTATACCTTGTGATAAGAAAGTTCATAAATGCTCACACTGTTAGATAATCATGAGTATAGTGTAATTTAAAATTTTAACATAACACAAATATCGTCTCACCTACATTGTAAGTAGTTCATCCGTCCGTGTGTACACAACTAGTATACAACTAGCTAAAATGAAATATACATAAGCGGTGGTAGAGACAATCTGGTTGTTATTTAGATGGCGCAGGGTGTTGGTAACGACGTCTGCCTGCGTCTCACGGACCCTCACCCTTGCGGGGTTGCCAGCAATATGGATTATAAATATGCCTAAAAATTTTAAAGATTTTTCTGAATGACATGACTGACTCAAGCGACTTACTCGTCTAATGTTAGTCGTTATTACTGGCTGACTATAAATGGTTTACAGCACCTCTAACTTGAACCATATAGCTCTCCATAGCTACGTACATCAGAATATTTTATACGCCCATAGTTACACAAGCTACAAAGACCACTCAAGCGCAGTACTAATACTGCCAAATTTCTGCTTGATGGCTTGTTCACAATGCGACGGTTCCTATACGGTCGGACGGTCACATACGAGAGACCAACTATTATTTGTAATAAAATATTGAGGCTTTTCAGCAAAAAAATTGTGAGCAACATTTCATTCTTTTTAATAATATGGTCTTTTTCTTTATTAATTTTAAAATAGTATTTTTGAGTCTATTTTTGTTATTAGATACTGCAAATATACCATAAATATTCTATATTTAAAAGGAAAATGGCGACTGTAGTAAAAAGTGCGTATTGTCAGTTATGATGTTCTTCATTAAAGAGTTGTTCCTGTATAAAAGTCACTTACATAAGAACATACAAACTATACATTTTCCTGAACCGAATTATACATCTGGACCATTTTCAAATCCACCTGAATACACACACAAAAATCAATAAAATCAGTCCAGCCGTTTAGGAGGAGTTTAGTGATAAAAAATGGTTATTGTGGGTTATCCCTATGCCATCGCGGACTTTTTAATAGATCTTTTTAAGGTTATAGTACTGTAGTACATTATTTTGATCTATCTCGTAGGGTTCAGCCAGCGTTTGCAATGTAGGCGCAAAAAATGTGTTTATTTACAACATCACATTAGAAATCTAATAATCAATCTATGCATACATAGGGATATAGGGACAGACAGTGGGAAGCGACTTTGTTTTATACTATGTGGTGACTACTCCATCAAAATTTTCATATTTTCAGAACACTTGGTAGAATTTTTCGACACCTGACAACCCTAACCGAAATATAGTTGTTATATTATTAAATTTTGTAACTCAACTCGGTGTTCGTCTAAAATTACGAGTATCGGAACGTGGTATTGGATCCCAACATTATCGGGTACTCTATTCCCGGTTATGAAATACTGGCTTTGTCCCGGTATTGGGATTATCCTAGGAACTGCGCAATTTCGGAAATAAATTATATCCCGCGCGAGAATTAGAAATGTTTATTGAAGATAAAATATTTTTATGCGGAACATTGAAAGCAGTAGTGTCTTTAGGGCTCCGTTCACTAAGGGAAACGAAAGACGTCGTTCTTAATATTACAATCGCAAAGTATTTATTCTATGACGCCAAGTTAAGCCTTTTAATGAGAATAGAATACGTAACATCAATGTTTTAAAAGTTTTGAAGTTTATGATCTATGGATATAAGGTGACATCAGGTGACCTTTTGTTTGTCCAGCTGCCTGTAAAACCAAGTCATTTTGTGTTAACGCTTCCACCAATCAAACCTAGAGCCTCAGGTTTCTAAGCTCAATAAGTAAGTTTCTACTAGATCAACTACTCTACATTGTGTTGATATATTTGACAGTCGTTATAAACTTTTCCATAGCGAAAGCGGCAATAGCTTAGTTGTGATTGGAACGAACTGCAGAGACGAATGGCCGTAGGTTCAAAACCCAAGGGCACACACCTCTGACTTTTCTAAAAAAAAAATGTGTGTATTCTTCGTGAGTTATCGCTCGCTATAACGGTGAAGGAAAATGTCGTGAGGAAACCTGCATACCTGAAAAGCTCTCTGAATTTCGAAGGTGTGTGAAGTCTGCCAACCCGCACTAGGCCAGCGTTGTGAACTAAGACCTTAAAACTCGCGGTTGTAGAGGAGGCCCGTGCTCAGCAGTGGACAGTATTTATTACAGGGCTGGTATGGTATGCTAAAGTATGGTATAAAAATTTCTCAAAGTATTTAAGTTCAAGCCCAGGAATAATGAATCTAATAAAATATTACCATAAAATGTGACCCAATCAATTCATTAACAGTAAAACAATGTATAAACCCGGGATTTATCCCAGATATTCCTCATTTATAAGTAGCGATAAATTAATTAGATTAATCCGGGAGGGTCGGGTCTGCGATTGATTATGATAAGTTCGAAGCCAGACCTTGACCCTCTGAGGGACGCGGATGTAACTCGATTTAAATTAAAGGACCTTTGTATTTTATTACGTGATCATATGACACAAAACTATTCATTAAAATTAATTTTATATTTTTCAAATGATGTTATTTTTGCGTAGTTTTGAGCGTAACACTTTTGAAATTGAGGAGTAACAATACCAGCCAGTGAATAAAATACATAGGGTGAAGGAAAAACATCTTAAGGAAACCTGCATACCTGAGAAGTCCACACTGGCCACCAGGCCCACACTGGGCCAGCGTGGTGAACTACGGCTTAAACCCCTCTCAGCTGTAGAGGAGGGCCGTGCTCAGCATGGGCAGTATATAATACGACGCTGATATGGTATAGTATGGTAAAGGTGTTCATGAGCCATTACACTGTCTTGTGCTTGTCCCTTTGAGATAATATGTCAAGTCTGAAATGGTGAATGTTATAATCAAACATCTAACGGGGATGTTCGTCTGTCGCTGGTTATTAATACCTTGGATGGCGTTTTATATATATCTTTAGCCATAGTGCTAAAAGAAAAATCACTCGTACTTCCTATAATCCAATGAGATTAATAAATCCGACAAACTCTCAGGTAAGTCTATTAAATCATAATCTTAAACAATGAAGAAAAACTTTTCGAAATTTCCACATCCTGTAGGATGAATAAAGGTGTGAAAAAAATCCCACCGGGGTGCAGTGATATTTCAGGCACAGGCGAGTGCGTCGGACGACTCTTCCAACTTCCCCCCAAACTTACTCCGGCACTTTGTACGGGTAATATCTGAGCTTCTTAATTAGTTTTAACTAGATTTCAAGCTCCTTAACGTATTGTTTTATTCGCGAAATTAAATCCGATGTAATATGACGTTTTTGTTGTAATTTTGAACAGAGCAACTAGTTTTTGGTTTGCAAATCTAGCTAGGTACTGTATTGTAAATTCTGTCTATTTTTTCAGTTATATTATATCACTGATTTACTCGGTGGTGTAGTTGTATTGCAGTACGACGGCAATGTTGGGGTCTCGGGTTCGACCCCGGGTCGGGAAAAAGTGATATTGGATTTTTCTATTTAATATCAGCCCGGAGACTAAAATTTATGCCCGATAAGGCAATAGACTCAACCCCTATCACATCATGGGACGGAATACGCACGGCGAAAATGGGTGCAGTAGTCGTGACAGTAAATGATAATTATGTATATTAGTGTAAAATTTTATACATTTTAGTTTGATGGACATTGTAGGTTGTGCATTTTATTTATTATTGGGCATGACGATTTATCAGCGTAGTGCAAAACATGATTTTGTAATTTGTAGTTCCAATTCGTGGGTTTCACTGTTTATTGGTAATCCGCGCAATTATCATTAGTCGAGGGTATTCTGTCATATATCAACGCTCATCATATATCAACGCTTTAGTTTTAATTGTTCTATTCTTGTAATACGCTGACTTATAAATTATGCATTTTAATTAAAGGATTTACGTGAGCAATAACTAGTTAGATTTAATTGGAAACTTTTCAAACCTTTTGTCTCATAAATAATTAAAGAGGTAGATCAGAAAGCTTCTAATTGATATTGACCTTATATTTCATGCGTTTTTTTCTCGCTCACTTCTATCCAGGCACACCTAAATATCACAGTAATTGTGGTTGCAACGCTAATTGTAATTAGCTAACGTTGTAATTAGCTAAGGCTTCAAGTTTTATGAGTTTTTGATAATAACACTAACCGCATAATACACAGCAACAATTAGATATCAGTTTTCTGAGACATTGGTGCCGAGTCGTGCATGTCCAGTGGAATCATTTTATTTACAAAATGGCTGCAATATTGCCAGTATAGAACAAATATAACAGGACTGTCACAATTTATAAACACGTACCTGTTACAATTTCACACAAAAACCAACCTAAACAGCCGAAATCGCAAACAAAATAAAACCGGGCCAAGACAATCCAAACAACAAGCATTAAGCCGTAACAAACGATCCCTGTAAACACTCCCGTTACTGCATAAGTTTGGATTTGCAAACAATGCCGTATAAACTTGCCAATTTAAGTTTGCGCGTTGGTAACGGGATTCGCGGGCGGCCGTAGTACTTGGCGTATTTCCGCGAGAGTACTATTAAATTTGCCCGCATTGCTGTGCATTCACGGAGCTAGCTAGCAGCCTCGACACTATTTGCATTGTTAATAGAGTCCAGTGATTCAATATTATCAACGCGCTGGATTGTGAAACGCTTATTGTATCTGCATAATTCGAGGTTGCGACGACTTTCTCGAATAAATTGGAAGTCGAAGCGTAAACTTGAAGCATGTTTGCTTGAGATTTATGAGTGTAGTACTGGTGAAGTAAGCGAATAATGTTTCGAGTGCAATGCAATGGCAACAAGGTTAATCATTTTCATTCCGTGGTCAGTCAAGTTACTTACAGTAAGCCGGTTTCCATTCGCCTACACAATCATAGAAGTTACCAAAAACGCTCGTATAGATGACATTAATTTATTAAGATTAGCGTTATTTTACTAATCGTCGGTAATTATCGAACAATTTGTTTCGTGACGCCAACCATAACCAATTCACCCACCAGCGTGATCACTGACTCCGATCTTTCGACTATATACAGTAGAAAACGTAACTCATGAGTATACTAAGATAGGAGTATATTCAGTAGTGAAATATTTTAAAATAAAGTCCCAATATTCCACTAACAGAATGCTTAGCTGGTGCTTTGGCAGCATGCCTTGACACCAGCGTCTTAATTTTTGCGCCGTGCCAAAAACAAAAGAGATATCGTGATGGGGAATTAACTACAGAATATGGGGCAAGAACAGTTCCTTTAGGTTTTGCTTTGTATTAAATTTTGCAGGATAAAATTATAAGAGATATTTAAGTTTACTACTTTAAACTAGCAGGGCGCATATTTTGGAATGCAATCTAGTTTTAGTATAAGCCTTTATGTTATATAAAATTTTCATGATTGTACTCTGTTTTGCATCTTAATTAAATAAATAAATAAATTATAACGTAGGTAGGAGGTGCTGGGTCTTCGGTGAATAATAACAGCTTGTCAGTTTCAAGTGCTATATTGCTGTTCAAATAAGCAACAGCATACAGACTATGAATTAAGATGTTTTTTTAGATACAAGTGGGAATTTGTGCGGGGCTCAGACTGGGCCAACACCCCGCAATGTGTTGTGTGTGTGCTGGATTGCGTGAGTGGGAATATGGCGATACCAGTGACAAAGTAACAAAGGCGAAAAATCGGGAAATAGCGTTTATTTCACACACTGAATCGAAAGTTACAAAGTTCAGCCACAACGGTAGCCAAATTCTCCCGGCGTTAATATTCGGCGCGTAGTCTCTCGTTGCTACGCCGTAGCTATGCGACGTAGCTGGAAGTCGTCCTCGTAGCACCGTGCCACAGCTGATGAGGAAGGATGGTCCACTCTGCATAAGCGCCTTTTTCCTCTTCAAACTTGCAGACTTCTTCTTTCTTGCCGACTACTTGCTGTTTTCTTTCTTGATGTACCGAACTATTTACAAAATAAAACTCCTAACAAGGTAACTCAACTATACAAAAAAACAAATTAGCTTAAGTACTCCGCGGCTATACCGTACGGAGCACTAAGAGGGCCTTCCCTCTTTCTAGGACCTCTTTTTCACTTTCAAGATTACACTTATTTTCAATTCGCGCCTAAGTTAAGCCTATATACCTAAACTATAAGTATCTTGGTACATAGACACTAAATGGCTCTATATACTAAACATCATAAAACAACCTCATGTGCATTACAAAGAAAGTTATCGTGATTTACTTACTCTAAGTTTAGCACAAACGATGCACACAAGCAACATTTCTAAAAATAACTATTTAAACTTTATACACACGTTCATCCCGCTACCGCAGCGGGGTAGGCAAAGTTCTAACCTACACTATGACACCGAATGAAACACTAAACAGTTCATACCGGGTGAGTTATAAGCGTTCAATGACCCTAACGATAACACGATTTTTTCACTAAGTTTACTCGCTAAAGTCTATGACGTCACTAAGAGGTCCGAGTTCTATTACGTAATCGCGCATGCGCGGTATGCACTTTACGTTGTTCTCTCTTCGAGAATATGCGTCCTGCACAGAATTTTTGGATGTGTAAAAATCCAAGTGATTTTTATGTCTAACATTCGCGTAAATAGAAGAAGTCATTATCCAAGTGATTTGTTTGGGGCTTTCCGTCATTCAGTCATCATCACCATCATCATTAGCCACGTGACGTCCACTGTTGAACATAGGCCTGCCCCAAAGATTAGCAGATGGACCTGTCTAAAGCGTCGTGCATCCAGCGCGTTCCTGCGGCCTTTACCAAGTCACTCAGTATCAATTGTAAATTCTAACACGACAATATCCAGACTCATAATATTTATGAATCTCGCAACATTCCTCTACGTTACAGATTCATCGTTCACTCTAAGGAGGCTGTTAAATTATTTCAAGCCGTACTTTCTCAACGCAACCGATCTCTCAAAAACAAACCAACCAGGCGTAAAAACAATACAGGTACACAATAAAACATGTAAACAATATTTTTGTGAGAGCAATAAACGTCAGCTGTCGCCCGTTTGTTTCAGTGAAAGTAAAGCTTTGTGTTATTGCGACGAAAAAATCCGACGTGACAAATATCATCCGTGAATTATGACGGGGCGGTCGCATCCCAGGCCGGGAGGCAATGAAAGGGACATTTTTGAACCGTTCATAATTTATGTACTAACCTGTTTAGGATCATGTCATTGTTTGTTTGTGATAATGTATCGGGACGGTGGTCGGTTATGATGTGAGTGAAATATTTGCTAATTTGAAATGATAAATATTTTCTGCTCAGTTTACAGACCAGAGACTAGAATTATGTCCGTTAAGGTTTAAAGCCCTATCAGTGGTAGAGGAAGCTCATGGCCAGCTGTGGGACAATATTTATGTACTACAGCGCTGGTATAATTAAATGGTAATAGGCTTCCCGCTATTACTTGAGACCTAACGTAGCTAGCGAAATATGGGTGTATTACATCTTTGCCTATCCTTAAAAAGGCCACAGGGTGCGATGTAATATTTGTTCTGAATTATTTGGGTGAAAGCATACGAGTTACTACCACCAGTATTATGCCATAATAATGAGGTTACTGCTCTACTGCTTAGATATTTTCTAACTCTTAAATAAAATAAAAAATAAAAAAATAAAAAAGCCTTATATTTCATGGAAAATTGATTACATAGTTAAATTTTTTTTTGCTTAAACTTATTAATAAAGAAGATACTAATTCTACTTTTTTTTTTCTAAATATGTTTTATGATTTTGTATACTAAATAGTTTAATTTCTATAAGGATGTTGTAGGATCTATGTTTATTTTTTCCAGAACCCCTCCTCGGGTAAAGGCCTCCTCCAAGGATTTCCATAGTTCCCTATCTTGAGCTTTCTGTAACCAAGCATGACCAGCCGTCTTTATGATCTCGGCTTGCCAGAGGGCCGCTCCATGACGTCACTCTCTTTGTCCATCTCTCGTCCTGCAGCCGTGCCACATGCCCTGCTCACTTCCATTTGAGTTTCAAAGCGTGGTTTAAAACGTCAGTAGCTCTCGTTGTGCGTCTAATATATTAGTGTGTCTTATTTTTTGTGTTTTTTTTTTTATGTTGAGCATACTGCGTTCCATGCCTCGTTGGCATATATAGATTTTGTTCTTTATTTTTGAAGTGAACTTCCAAGTTTGGCAAGCGTAAGTTAGGCAAGGAAATCTTTTCGAAGCAGTCTGATTTGACCTCATTAATCACGAGATAATTCGCGTCAAATTATAGTATAATGGTTACGCATGAACATTTTTCCCCAAATTTCATCTTAATTATTTTTCAGTTACCAAAAGCATTCACACTGTGCGTCCATTAACTTAAATGTAAGCAATTACATTTTCAAACCGTCCCTTTCTAACCTTCAAGAATCGTAAATATATTTCGCGCGGAAAAGAGAAGAATATGTTTTTGTCAGTATACCGGTGGTTTTCGTTCCATCATACAAATAGCTCTGCCATCCAGCTATTTCATGGTCCATAAAGATGTCATTTTAAAAGTGAACTGAGTAGAAACTAAACAATTTGTCCGGGATATTTTTAAACCATATTCCCCTTTTGTTATTTTCCGTTATTTTTATAACAAATGCATAATATGTTTTAGGGGATTTAGAATACGAATACGAACATATTGTATTACACATGCACATTGGCTTATTTCAATGTAGATGTGTAATTAAATAGAATTAAACTGATCGCGACGCGTTCCTCCCATTATTTTTAATATAAATATTCACAATATTTTTTATCGCCTCTTTCCTGCCACCCGAGCTTGGCTTCTTTATTTATTTTTCATTGATTTTGCTCCGTATAAAAATGTCTGTAGTTATATAAATTACTATTTGTAATAATAGTTATTATTAATATATCTTGACTTATCATAAATGCAACTATGTTCGCCTACGTGATGAACAAAGTATTTTATTTTTCGGGAATAGAAAAGGAAGCGGTAGGCGGCGAATTTCGGAACTCCAAGAATCCCACGGACCGTATGTATTTCGAATACATCGCTTTATAAAAGGGAAATCCATGTCAGATCCGTTTTCAGTGACTCAGATACACTGCCTCAAAGGACCTAGAAAACTGTAATCAATATGGCTATAACATAACCTGACCATAAACCAATAGTGTAAAAAAACCTTTAAGATGCTGCTGTAACTTAATCAACTTAACTGTGTATAAAAATGCATAGAACAATTTATAACTTGTACGATACGAAACAATATGGCGCTTAGAAAACAAACAATGCGAGGAAAACATCCACAAAGTTACACAATAAAAATTAGCTTTCAAAGGCTTTGTATTATTAAGACGTTATTATTTGAGCTTAAGTAAGTTTCCTTGTTAAATTATAATACTTAGGGACTATTCACAATAGTTTGTACCTGATGGCCTACGTTTGATGCGAAGCAGAGGAGGTGGCGAAAGGAGGGGCATTTCTGTGATTAAAAACTAAATGGTGAGAGAAGCATCACTAATATGTATGATAAGGATGCCTATTTAACAGTAGTATCATCAGAATTTAATCTGATGCACGACCTAACATAGTCAACAACAAACGAAGTACATAGTGACTGTACATTGAAAAAGATGTAGGTGGAGACAACTCCTATAGCTATTGTCATCATCACATTAATCAAACCTAATTTATAATCCCAACATTTTTATTTAATCAAAATAGGTTTTAATTAAAATATAAACTTAGCCTAGGGGCTAGAATGGGATTCGCTCCTTACATACAAGCACAATGCAAATAGACTAATGAGACGTAAACCACAATATACGCATCCTCGTAACCCCCTATGATTTGCGACACAAACCAGCTTCAATATCAGAAGATGCCTTTTTAAAAGTCACTTTCCACGTTGGGAGGTTTAAATGCATTCCAGTGTTCAAATTGCGTCTGGAAACGTCGCCGCTGAGTGCACCGAGGGCTTGGAACACCCGCTCTCCGGCGGCAAAAACTAAATATTATTACAGAATAGTCTTTGTTAAGGTTCTTTGACTCAGAATCGAGGCAGGGAAAAAAATCAAGAATTTATTAGTGGCATGCTTGTAAAAAGTATTGTTTGCCTTAAAATTATTCTGTTGTGCGTGTTTTTATATGTTTTTCCATTGCAAATATTAAATAATTTAGTAAATATTTTTGAACGATTTTTAATGTTATTTTAGGTGTCTCGTGAATTCTGCACAAACCTTTCCATACTCCAAGAACTCGGCATCAAGCAACGTCTATCCGAGTTAGTACAGTCGCGTAAACTAAAATTTTTCAGTCATATCTCGCGGCGAAATAATGACTCCATAGAGCGTCTAGTCGTTCAGGGCAGAGTGGAAGGAAATAGACCTCGTGGTAGGGCACCAATGAGGTGGACCGGCCAAATTAATCTGTCATGCCCCGCTACGGACACCGGTGTCCATATACATAGGGTTTTCTCAGACATCTATATATATAAGCGGGCCTTAAAGGGTTAAATCAGCGGTAGAACACGAATGTACCCGATTTTCGTCTAACAGAGGCAGATGGAGAAATATCGTGCAGCGAGCTACATCATCGTTTGGACAAAAATCATCGTGACCATCACCGTTCTGTCAAGAGCGAAGCGAAGAAGAAGAAGGTGTCTCGTGCGAGATTTTTAGTTAGGTACCTACAGTCACATTGTTTATTCTACCGCTAGTGTATGGAGGGGCCTAGCAACTCAGGTGCTCCGTATTTCCCGCCTCATCTATTATAAAATTGTACTTATCTATTTATTTTATACATTATGTTTAATTTCATCAGTTTAAATTTAAATCACGTCCTTTCACTCTCATCTCTACATATTTTACAACTCAAATTAACATTGTTGTAAATAACGGTTCGTATACTAATTCTATGAGTAAGATTTTAGTTGATATGAAACAACTGTCAATACACGTTTCTAAGAAAACCGTCTGCAGGCACAGAAATCTTACAATAATTTGATCTTTATTTATTGAGTGTAGATAATTTTCCCCTGGAGGGTGATGAGTACAAAGATCTCAGCGTTTGGTGATTTTTTAAACTCGACCTTATAAACTTTTGCAAAATTATAATCTAGTTCAGAGAGAATTTTTTTAAGTAGCGATACGATTAGTAAATTTGTTACTAGTCACAGTTGACATTGATTTCGATGCCGAACAATCATAACCATTCTGAATTATTTTTTGAAATAAATACTTGTATACGATTGAAATTTATATCCAGTATGTCGATAAAGTCGCAATAACACATAAGGGAAAATATAATAACATTTATAACTATATATTTTCTAAAGAGAAAGTCTTAAGCTTCAACAGAAATTCCGATGCAAAAGCAGTTTCTCATTACTTTTTTTTTTTTTTTTTTATCGTAGGCTCGACTTTGTCGATCTTTGACATTGCATCTGATGGTAAATGTAGTGAAGCCCAAAAAGTTGTGTCGACCGGCAAGAGATAAACATCCCTGGTCGGTCGGCACAATTATGCCGGCCTGCTTAATTGCTTCTTCACGCTCCGCTTGAAGGACCCTAAGTCGTAGGAAGGAGGGAACACGTACGCTGGCAAACTGTTCCACAGCTTAATGGTGCGGCAGAAATATGAATTACTGAACCTTTTGGTTCGAGCCGGGATGGAACAGACCACTAAGCTGTGGTTCCGCAAGCCAGCACGCGTGGTTCTGTTTAGGAAAGGAGAGGAGGGGATAAGGTTAAACAATTCTTCAGAGCACTCACCATGATACAGACGGTAGAACACACTGAGCGAGGCGATGTCGCGGCGCAGCTGCAGTGGCTCCAAATTGTTTGTTACGTCTGCATCATTTACAATGCGGATAGCCCGTCGCTGCAATCCATCCAAGGCATCGAGCAGGTATTTTGCGGAACCGTCCCAGAGATGCGAACAGTATTCCATACCCGGCCGCACTTGCGCTTTATATAAACGATAGAGCTGACCGGGCGTGAAGTACCTCCGCACCCTGTTTAGAATTCCGACCCTGCGGGATGTTGTAGATATTACACTCTCGATGTGATTCCTTGGATTCAGATCGCAGCGCAAATCCATACCCAGGATATTGAGGCCATTCCGCATTGCAAGTGGAGTACCCTGAAGATTAGGGAGGGGCAAAAACGGGGATTTTTTACACGTGAACGCGCACACCTGAGTTTTCTTGGCGTTGAACTCAACCAGATTGGATATGCCCCATTCGGATACAAGATCCAAAGTCCGATTGAGCTCGACGACTAGATTCTCACGCTGCCTATCGGTGACTCCCCGGCAACTCGGTGGCCCAGAGCAATATCGCCCATGTACCGTGCTGTCGTCTGCATAGCAATGAATGCTACCAAGGGATAGCATATCATTGATATGCAAAGTAAACAGGGTGGGCGAAAGCACCGAGCCTTGGGGGACCCCAGCATTAACTGACATGAGCTGCGAAGCATGTCCGTTAACGAGAACACGCATTCTACGCTCATGCAGAAAGCTGGAGATCCATTTACACAAGTTGTCGGGGAGCCCATATGCCGGAAGCTTGGAGAGAAGGGCACGATGCCAGACCCTATCAAACGCCTTAGCAATGTCGAGAATCACGGCTAAAGCCTCGCCATGCTTATCCATCGCCTCACCCCAGCAATGTAGCACGTATGCCAGAAGGTCACCCGTTGACCGTTTCGACCGAAAGCCGTACCTATTGACGATCGTTGATCAACGAATGATCTTCCAGGTAAGGGACCAACTGACTGTTAATGATCCGCTCCATTACTTTGCACAACACTGAAGTTACGGCGATTGGGCGGTACTTGTTAGGGTCTGACCGATCTCCCTTTTTCGGAATCGGCTGCACATTAGCCTCTCGCCAAGATTGAGGCACAGTACCGGATAGGAGCGATGACCGGTATAAGCGCGTCAACACGGGAGACAACTCCGCTGCACACTTTTTGAGAACTATACCGCTGGGATACCGTCTGGACCACTAGACTTATATGTATCTAATGATTGTAGCTCCCGCCGCACATCACACTGCCTGATGCGAATATCGGGCATAACATGACCACAGTCAGGCAGCGAGGGCGGCGGCATGCCACAATCATCAAGCCGGGAGTTGGCCGCGAAGAGATTTGCCCATAAAGTGGCTTTCTCCTGCGGCGCGTGGGCTAGCGATCCATCTGGATATCTCAGCGGTGGCAGCGATGGGCGACAGAAATTGGATTGGACGGCCTTGGCAAGACTCCAGTACGTGCGACTGCTCGATGGTTGGTCCGCCAGTGCACGTCCAATCCTGGCGACACGCTCGGCATCCGCTCTAGCGTAGGCCTTCTTGCAGGCCTTAGTGGCATGGTTGTAGACTGCTTTGAGAGCATTCAGATTCGGATCCTCCATTGCGCGACCCCTAATTCAGGCACGATACGCAGCTTGCTTAGAATTGACAGCATCTGCGCAATCCCGACTGAACCAAGGGCGTCCTCGGCCATTACCAATGATATCAGAGGAAGGAATGTAATATTCCATTCCTAGTCTGATCTCGCCGGCAATAGCTTCAGCACTCGCAGAAGGATCTTTGCCCTCAAAGCAGCACTGCCGCCAAGGAATGGATGCAAAATATTCCCGCATACCATTCCAATCCGCTGACGAATAGTGCCAAATTCTGCGCCTCACCTTTGCAAGCCGCGGGGGCGAGGCACGTGGCACCGAAGATCTAATTAGGCAGTGATCAGAGGTACCCAGGGGGGCACAAACTGATACACTGTACCCGGATGGGTGATTCGTCAGCAGAAGGTCCAGCAATGAAGGCGTGTGACTTGCCACATCTGGGATTCTGGTGGGCTGATTCACCAGTTGAGACAAATCGTGGGTTAAAGCAAATGCATGAGCAGTTCTTCCAGCATGGTCGGTCTTGGAGGAACCCAACCACAACTCATGGTGCGCGTTGAAGTCCCCCAAAACCACCAGTTCCGCTGTTGGAAACTGCTCCAGCGCGTCGTCTGTCGCCTGGCTAATGTAGTTAAATAGCCGAGTTGTCTCATCATCCCCGTCATGGGATCTGTAGAGGCACACGTAGACTCGACTCAGAGAGCCAAGGTCCACGTGTACCCATAAGGCGGAAAAGGAAGGGTCCTCAAAGCAACGCATACGGCGGCAGAAGACATCCGACCGGACGTACAAACATAATCCAGCCTTCGACTTGAAGTTCTCTTCAAGGGAATAGCCGGGATAGTGCAAGTACGCCGTATCTGCAGGACGGGAAATCTGCGTCTCCGTCAGGAAGAGCATGGCAGGCCGGGCCGTCTCGAGATGATGGTGGACGGCTTTTAGGTTTGAATGGAGTCCACGGATGTTTGTGAACTCCATTGTGAACGCGGAATTACTCACTAATCATTACTTTATGAATGTCATTGTAAGAAGTTGAGTAAGTAAGTAAATAATTAGTTCTAGTAATTTATTACATTTACATCATAATAGTCCTATTATGTCCATAGTTTGTGACATTTAAAATGGAGTATGAGCGTTCCTATTTAAATACTTTAAGTGTTGAGAGGGGTTTTTACTCAGAATAATAACTAAACAATAATATTCAGAGGGTTTTTATTAACAATGACATGTTTATTGTATTTTTTTGAATCTGAATATCACTTCAGGTATATCGTAATCACTGGTAGATTAGATGATTCGAGATATGTATTTATTACAAAATAACTACTATCATTTTTTTTATTTAAAACTATAACTGTTTGTGTCTTAAATTTCATCTATTTATCGGATTTGTAAGTAAATACATTTCAAAATACTTACAATCATAAATCATGCTACGAAATTCAATATTTAAACATTTAATTGCTCGACGAAGCTCATTTTAATTAAGCAGTGAAGGACAGTTGTAAAACACTTGTAGTACGCCGGCACCTGGCAGCTGACCGAATATGAATTATTAATTATCAGTCCGTTAGAGCAATGGTCTAAATATCCAGTGCTTTGTATCGGTCAATTGCTTAAATTAATAGGTTTGTAGGAATAGTTTGTAGGCAGTGTAATTTTAAGACATTACGCAATTAAAAACTATTTTGTCAGAAGCGCAGCGTAGTGCCAGATAGTGTCTTTTAATTGAAACCTAAGCTGCTGTTATACTGTGAATGGTAAATCTTCATACTATCAGCGTGACGAGCACTAAATGTTTTTAAAAACCAAGTGAAAAGTCACTATCTTTCCTTAAGTAATTATTGAGTGATATCGTGTATTTATAGTATTTATTAATAATATAAAGTTATTTAGATCGCGATAGGCTCGCCCCCTATCACATCATGGGACGGAATAACGGCGAAAAGTGGGTGCACTAGTTACGCCTCTGCCTACCCCTTCGGGGATAACAGGCGTGAGTGTGTGTGTGTGTGTGTGTGTGTGTGTGTGTGTGCGTGCGTGCGTGCGTGCGTGCGTGCGTGCGTGCGTGCGTGCGTGCGTGCGTGCGTGCGTGCGTGCGTGCGTGCGTGCGTGCGTGCGTGCGTGCGTGCGTGCGTGCGTGCGTGCGTGCGTGCGTGCGAGCGTGCGTGCGTGCGTGCGTGCGTGCATGCGTGTGTGCGTGCGTGCGTGCGTGCGTGCGTGCGTGCGTGCGTGCGTGTGTGTGTGTGTAAAGTGATTTATTCAATCAATCAATCAATCAGCCTGTCGCCGTCCACTGCTGAACGTAGGCCTCCCCAAGTGAGCGCCAACCATCCCGGTCTTGGGCAGCCCGCATCTATCCGCTACCCGCCGCCTTTTTCAAGTCGTCGGTCCATCGTGCAGCAGGGCGTCCTACACTTCGTTTACCTAAACGCGGTCTCCACTCTAGCACTTCTCTGCTCCAGCGACCGTCTGTCCGTCTGCAGACATGTCCGGCCTAGTGATTTATTGTATTACGTTAAATGTTATGGTTTATATATTGTATGTATGTATAATAATATATCTATTCATTTAAATTCCTATATATATATATATACACCCCCTTCTTCATTTCATATATCTCTCACAATCAGTGTAGGTTGTCTGGAAGAGATCGCTTTTAGCGATAAGACCGCCTATTGTCACGCAATTCATAATTGCAAACCTATTTGTTAATTATTTATTTTCCTTTAGTAAACGTAGTGTACCTACAATAAAGTGTTTTCATTCATTCACAAATCGTCAATCGTTTTGGTAAAAAAACACACACAAATTGCTGGTGGGTCTTGTGTTTGTGAAACTGGTGACGTTATTACGCATTTTATCTATGTCAGTTATTAAACACCTATTTTGTGCTTATTGATGCTTCAATAACAAGCATGTGCTTATCAAGAGGTAAACGACCTTCTCGTTTCTTCATACACTTATTATAGTGTAGCAAAACACATTTATGGCCACCAAAATGGAGAACATGCGCCATTACTACCAACGAGAGACGTATAATATCACACATAAATATAAAGTTCGTGTATAACGAAATGTAACTGGCCATCTGGATGGCTTGTAGGCTGTTTTCACGTGGTTGCTTAGTGTGTTGACGCTTTCAGTTTATTAAAGGATTTCCTTAAAAAACAAGGTACCCGCGTTCCTTTATAATTTAAAAAATAAGGGCAAATAATGAAAACATAATTTAGGTACCAACAAGTAAAAATAATAGTTCATGCATTAATATCTTTTCTCTAATGGTCTAATCAAACAGCACTTCAACACAATTATCCAGAATATTCCAGAGTCTATTCCGGTTTGTTGGCTTATGATGCACATTTCATGGAAAAGTCGCGATGTTTTTCCCGTAAAAAATCACATAATTTGATGTAGTCACCTACCCGATTTGAACATGGAACTAGACTACGTAGGTCAAAAGCGCGGTTAACGAGGTGATCAATATAATTAATCTATACTATCATTTTATTAAGCCAAGATATTTTTTTTTTAACTTCTGGCTCGATTAGGAAATTACTGTCACTAAAAGAAACTCACATTAGGTTTAGGTTAGGTTATTAATGTCGTATGGAAATATTTTGTATAAGTAGAGATTATACTACATTGAATGTAATGTAGAACATTTTTTTTTCTTATTTTCCATTGTTATGGAAACCTCTACGCCAAACTCAAATTGAACCAGCTAAATTGATATTTATAAAACCTTCACCACTGTTGCCTCTTTTATCGCGAACAGTTCAACAATAACTAGTATAGAATAATAAACAGTGCATTTAAGAAATATTATCCACGCAAACACTTCGTTTATTTTATTTTATTTTATTTTATTTTATTTTATTTATTTATTTGGGAAACATACAACAATACTTTATTCTTATAAACTAGGTAAGTTAATTTAAAATACAGAAATCAATAAAGTTTCCACTTATAAAAAAGCTATTATACAGTACAGTAGATGCTGTTAGTAAAAGTGATAAAACATTAACATAAGGAAAAAAAAAAAACTATAAAATAACAAGGGAAAAATAAAAACTAAATAATTAAGTTTACTGCGTGTATATAGATAAGTTTCTTTTGTTTTGTCCTATATGAATTAAGTTTTTCGTTAAAAATATCTATTGTACAATATTCTTTATTATATACTAGCTTTTGCCCACGGCTTCGCCCGCGTTAATAAGTTTTTCCGGGCTAAAAGTACATACGTAAAAACCTTCCCGTTGAATCACTCTATCCAACACATTTATTTGTATAAAGATTAATATTATGACGTTGATACAACTCTTAACAAATAATGCATTAATTTCGACCAAATTTGATTACCATAAAAACGGTTCTAGTGAGTTAATCTTAAAAGATAGACATATATTGTCCAGGACATTTTTTTAGATCATTTCAAGAGAAATAATTCTTTCATACATATATTTTTGGTATCTTGAACCGTTTTCGCAGCGCACGCAATGGAAGCCCTCAAGGATGAATAATTTTCCCCGCATTTTTCACATTTTCCATTATTTCTTCGCTCCTAATAGTTGCATCGTGATGTTATATAGCCTATAGCCTTCCTCGATAAATGGTCTATTCAACACAAAAATAATTTTTCAATTCGCACCAGTAGTTCCTGAGATTAGCGCGTTCAAACAAACAAACAAACAAACTCTTCAGCTTTATAATATTAGTATAGATATGACATACACGATACAAAAATGTGTTGCTGCAATAATTTGTCTTCCAAGCAGGTACATAAAATAGCATTTGTTTACGTAAATTTAAACGAGGACATTTTATTTGTATATGATTTAACAGAAATATACTGTCTACTTTATTATTCAAGATCTTATAAAGAAACATCTGATCTCTCTCACGCCGACGGTCAACCAAAGAAGACATATTTAATCTTTTTATTTCCGAATCACCAAATCTATAACGGAGATGCTTTAAAAACTTATTTTGTATGTTTTCGATGCTATTGATGTGTATGTTGTATTGTGGATTCCAAACGATTGACGCATATTCCAGGATAGAACGCACAAATGAGTTAAAAAGAAGAACAAGACTAGAACACTGCCTAAATTCTTTTCCCATTCTCAAAATAAAACCAAGCATCCTGTACGCCTTGGAAGTCGTTTGCTCAAAATGATGACAAAAGGTTAACTTTTGGTCCAAAAATACACCTAAATCTCTGATTATAGACACTCTTTTTAAAACTAAGTTTTTCAAAGTGTACTCAAAGTGCAATGGCTTTCTTTTCCTTGTCAACGTAATAATGTTACACTTATCGATATTTAAAACGAGGCGGTTTTTTTCGCAATAATAACACAAAGAATCTAGATCCGTTTGAAGTAAGCTAGAATCCTGAAGTGATTTTATCGTTCTGAAAATTTTTAAATCATCCGCGTAAAGTAATATATTACTACTTCTTAAATAAGTTGTCACATCGTTAATATAAACGTTGAAAAGTAAAGGGCCTAAGTGTGAGCCCTGTGGGACACCTGAAGTAACGGGAACAAAAGTAGAGCAGAAGCCTTTGATGGTAACTGCCTGACTTCTATCCCTCAAGTATGACTCAAGCCATCGTAAAAGGTCGCCATGTATACCAATCATTTTTAATTTACAAATCAACAAACTATGGCAAATCTTATCGAAAGCCTTGGAGAAGTCTGTATACACGACATCCATCTGTCCTCCATTATCCATTGCCAGTGTTGCATGTTGAATAAATTCACAGAGATTAGTTTCAGTCGATTTACCCCTTATGAAACCATGTTGTTGATCGATTAAAATAGGTTTCAAGACTGGATATATTACGTCAAAAATTATCTTCTCAAATAATTTAGGAATGGTATTTAATTTGGAAATTGGTCTATAGTTTCGAATAATTTGCTTATCACCTGATTTATGAATTGGTACAACAAAGGATTGTTTCCATACAGCAGGAATTGATCCTGTGTTAAGAGACAATTTAAATAGTATAAATAAAGGCAGAGCGAGAGTCTTGTGGCATGATTTTAGCAATAAAGGAGGAATTCCATCAGGTCCACTACCTTTTGTGATGTCTAAATTCTTTAAATATTTCTGAATAGTTTCATGAGTCAAATCAACAGAACCTATCGAGACTCCGTCTTGATAATAATTTTCATCACTTACAGTACTAGTCAAATTGTTCTGAAACGTGGGTTCGAAAGCAGAACGGAAGTAAATGTTAAAAAGGTTACAGATCTCGGGGCCGTCGGAAGAACTATAGTTGTCAAAGTACATAGTGTCAGGCAAATCAGCTGAGGCTTTTTTGGTTTTTATGAAGTTCCAAAAGTATTTACTGTGAGTTTTTAATTGATCTTCAGCACTACGTATAAACTTATCATAGCACTCTCTCTGCACGCGCTCTCTTCGTTAATAAAAACATTATCAAATCAGTTCACGACCTCGCCTCGTCTCCGAACTGTCATTGGCTTCGTATTTTAACACTAAAATATCAAATATATGCGAACATGTCACGGCTTTGTGTAAACAAATGAGATTTCTACCTCAAATTATATTATATTGGTAGAAATTTATTTGAGCTTGCACAAATATTTTATTGCTTTCTTTTTTATATCTATAATTGAATGTTGACACAATAAAGCCGCTTGATAGAAGCACCATGAATGCTCATATTATACAGTATTTATATCCAAAATTAATTATAACAAAAGATTCCATCGAACCACTACTAAAGCACTGCGCAGACGTTGTCAAGTGTTGGATCTCAATCATTGCAATTCCTAAGAAATTATCAGTTGATTTTACTGAATAATTAGGAGTGGATTAGTTGACCATTCATTAATTTAGGAATTATTTGAAGCTTAAAATTTACGATAATTTTTTGTTGAAATTAATTTAATCATGTAGATTGCAAGTTACTGAAACAGCTGCCAGTTTCATAGAAGTGTTAGTGTTATTTGAAAATATGTTTAAAATATCTGCGCGACACTTTGATTTTTCTGATGATTCTTGTTGTATTATGTTTATCTAATAAGTAAGTTGACGATAGTCTAGTTGGGAATGGAACAGTCTGCCGAGACAATGTCCGGAGGTTCAAAGCCCAAGGCACACACCTCTGACTTTTCGAAATAATGTGTGTATTGTTTATCAATTATCGTTCGCTGTAACGGTGAAGGAAAACATCGTGAGGAAACCTACATTCTGACAATTCTCCATAAGAATTTCGAGGGTATGTGAAGTCTGTCAACCCGCACTAAGCCAGCGTGGTAGGCTAAGACCTAAAACACTGTCAGTACTAGAGGAGGCCCGTGCTCAGCAGTGGGCAGTATATAAAACAGGGCTGGTATTATTATTATTATTATATTTTTGTATAACTAATTGTATCATTATAAAAGCCATTTGCTTCAAAAACATTCAAAGATTTCCTTAAACTCTTTATCTGAAATCGTAGTATTTAAACTAACTTAATTTAATTAGCTTATAACTTTAGTTTTTTTTTTGTTGTTGCGGAAACCACTGTTTACGTCATCTAAGGGTAAGTAAAACCGCCTATAATTATCCTGGCAAACGAATCATCAACGGAACTTTCTAGTTCCAGAAATCTATTACACGATGTTTATTTGTTTAATGGTTTTACAAGCAAAACATGTAAGACACAACATAAAGCAAGCCATATACAACATAAGCAGTAGGTACATGGCTCAATTAAGTTTCTACAATTAAACGTACCATAACATACCAATAAAATGTGTTAGTACAAATTGCATAAAAAACTATTCTGACTACAGAGAACAGCCACATGACTACTAATTAATACACATATAATATTTAAGTGCCAGTAGTTCTACATTCCTACCTCTGAAATATCCATAATCGTTTTTTTAAGATCAGTAGCCATCCCTACAACTTACAGAATGTAAAAAGTAAGCCTTAAACCTAAGACGTAACGTAAGAACCCTTATAATATAAATGCGTAAGTTTGTGAAAGTGTTTTGGTGTTTTCATAATCATCATCGTCATCATCATCATAATCATCAGCTATATAACGTCCTCTACTGGACATCGGGCTCCCTAAAGATTTCCAGACGGACCTGTCAAATACGATCCAGCGTCTTCCTGCGTCGTTTCGATGTTTTAAATTAATTTATATCATCAATTTTTCATCTGATTTTTAAAAAGATGCCGCTGGCGTACATATGACACTATGGATCGATACAGTGATTTAAGAATTTTATAACTAGAAAGGCTTTTAATGCACGCAAGCCTGAGTAGCACCAAATTGAAATAAAATTTGATTAAATTTCACTAATTAGTATTAATAAATAAATTTCGAGTCGCATACTATTTCTCACACCTCAGCAAAGAACTAAGACGTTAACGTCTCAATGCAGAGTCGTTGCATTTTTATTGTAGCGACACTCGGAAACCATGCCAACTGTGTTTACCAGCTGCCATCACACTTACAACAATTTTATTTTATTCTGAAATGCAGTTATTAAACACTGCCACGTCGGGCAGAAATTGCGGGAATGTTAAAACCAAGGAAACTGAATCGAATAAGTGTCATCTTAAGAAGAGTATATTCCCGTAGTTCCAGAGAATCTTGGATATAGTAGTATCCGATGATACGGCGACCATTTTATCAACTGCAAGTTGGTTTGATTTTGTTGTCACTAGATATGCATTCAGGTCAAGACAGACAAGACACGTTGATATATTCTATAAAAATGTATGATACAGACAACTGAATGCTAACTACTATCACTATTATGTAGGTTTGAGACATAAGATCTTAAATCCCATAATGCCCTGTAATTACGCTGCCTACAATGTCAATGCGTTCAAACCGGAACATGATAGTGCTTGCGCACTATTGCTTGGCGATAGAAATACATATTGCGGTAGTACCTACACTAATGGCCTCTCACATACAAGAGACGACCACATTTCTAGTATATGACAGACGCCAACTCCTAATTTCTATGATGTAGGTACTTTCATCTATATTTTGTGTTGAACCTCTTTAACAAATAACAAAGTAATGACAACAAAAGTTGCTTTACACAGACAAGTCTGCTTCGCTAACCATTTCGCATTTACTTTAGTTAATGAGTGTTATTATGACACAAAGTTGAATACAAAGCGGTAAGCTAAACAATCTTGGCTCTAGAAGCCCCCTTAAAGGTAATTGCTGGCCTTGTATCCAGCGAATTGTATGTGCCAAGGTAGATTCCAAATAGTGCATATGGAAGTTTGGTTTTTTAATAATGTGAGAAGCCAGTCGCTCGGCTAATTATAATTGCATGATTTATAACATAAATAAAAAGAATGTTCTTTATATTTTTTATGAAAAAATTAACAATATTATTTGTTTAATATTTAATAGTTTAAATTAAATATTTAATAAAAATTAAGCTAGTTCAAAGCATTGTGGCATCTTCGAGGTTTACATTTTTTTGTGTAACTGATACTGAATTCCTTTGAAGTTGTATAACACTGGAAACTTATTATTACGTTCAAATTTCAAGTAATTATGTGCAATACAAATCCTTTAAATACGTTTAAGTACCTCGAAAGTTCATTGATACTGCACCTTTTTATATTTTGTCTTTTATATCTCCGACCTTTCCAGTTTCGGGTCAACGCTTAATAATCCAGTATTTTCTCCTCATATATCGAGACATAATTTTAGGCTCTTGACATGAGGTAGACCATGCTATAAATCAACAAACCGGAGAACAATAGAAAATATATTCAATGTTCTTATTTTTTTATCATTATGGGTACTTTCTCCGAGGATCGTTTTGATATATTGTATAATAAACAGAATATATAAGATGTTGTTGCCCGTTAGTCCATTTGGGGAAAATTAAATAAATACAAAATATTTTAGTTTCCTTTGATACTATTTATTCTATTACTGTTAAATTTGAAAAAAAAACAGATAATATTTTAAAAATAGAAAACGAAAACATTTTATAGACTGCCTCGGTGGCGTAGTCGTATCACGGTACGACTGCAAAGCTGAAGTCTCGGGTTCGATCCCTGGGTCGGGCAAAATGATATTGGGTTTTTCCATTCAGTATCAGCCTGGAGTCTGGAATTTGTGCCCGATATGGCGATAGGCTCGCCCCCTATCACACCATGGGACGAAGTAATGGCGAAACGGGGCCTACACTAGTAGCGCCTCTGCTTGTCCCTTCGGGGATAAAAGGCTTGAGTGAGAAAACGAAAATTTCCATACAGATAATTCTGGAAAATTAAAAACCCTAAACAAGATTAGAAAGAAACAGTACACTTTATTAGGGGAAGGTATCTTAACTTCCGAAAATCTCACAACACAGATCGCAGCAAAAATACCACTTTGAGTCAATTTAGAGTATATCTCTACTACTGCAACGAAGCTCTATTATAAATAACAATATTCAAAAAAATATAAAGTCTTCCAGAGATTTTCCCGACTTATTATTTCGTTCTGTGCAGCGTGAACTGCACCACTGAAAGCATAGGCCCTATCATTGTCCTCGATGACTACAAAAAAACTTTTATACAGGCCTAAGATCCGAGCGGAGCTTCTCCGGATAATTTCGAGGGTAATTAGCGTTGACCTAAATGAAACTTGGCGAACAAGAGGGGCAGGGGGTTAACAATAAATTAAACAAAAATGGGACATCCAAACAATCTGCGCCTGTAACTTGAATGTGGGGTTTGAGTTTTTGATATGTTGGAATTGTGTATTGTGTTAGTTTGTTGGCATTTGTCTCTATTGTTTTAGCTTTATGGCCTTAGTTAAATGTCTCGGGTACAGAGATTTAGGTAAAGACTGTATTGACCACGATAGTACTACTGCCTCACAGAAAATGGATGGTGTTGCTGTAATTTATTAGTTTTGTAGAAGTTCAATTAAGTACAACCATATTCGCGATTTAGGACATTTATTTATGTCTTTTGACGCACTGCAACTGATGGTACGAAGAGTGTTAGATTTTAATAATTCATCCCTATGTAACTCCTTCCCTTGCCACAACATGTATAAAATACTAGTAGTGCTCGCTCGTGTAAAATACACACTCCACAAGACCGCTGTACCGTCCTCGCTGTCGAGAACTCGTCGCGTTCCCCGTCACCTTGACATCTCTTAGCAGTTCCGGCCCGCGTGCCGAAGACTACAAACACATGAATAGGATTAGGTTAAAACCATGTCTCCCCAAAAGCTGATGTCTTATCCTCTCAGTGGCCGCCCTAAGCCGAGGTTCGTGACCCGTTAGTGGGTCACCCTCAGCGTGAAAAAGATTTTCGGAGATAAAAATATTTTCACTCAGGAGTAAAGTAGCTTCCTATTAGTGTAAGAATTTTCAAAATCGGTTCAGTAGTTCCTGAGATTAGCGCGTCCAAACAAACAAACAAACTCTTCAGCTTTATAATATTATTATAGATAAAACTCTTCAGTCAAGATAGTTTTTAATACACTGGTATTATGTAGGCTAATCAATAATAAAAATAATACTACCCTAGATGTTTTGTAGGTCATTAAATCATAAAAAATAATTATATTCTATTAATGGTCGTCTATATTTTATCGACCTGTCTAATTGGTTCTTATGTTCTATAAACGAAAGTGAAGTCATTATATTGTTATAATGGATACGAGGGAACACGTGTGCCTGTAAACCCCAGCTGGGTAAGGAAAGGTAAGAATTTATGAACTTTTTGGTTCGCCACAAAATTGTGGTTCTGTAAGCCAACCAGTAGCTCAGTTGACGTGGTAAATATCAACATATTAATTGTGTTGATTTTATTTTCCGTTCTTATTTTCATTTTCGTTGATTTGTTAGCGAAAATATTTTACTGGAAACCTTAATATCTTTTTGTGTCGCATATTTTTTTAATTACACTAATAATTATTGTAAAAAGGTACCTTCTTAATATAAACCTACATACGTGGCTCAATTCCTAGATTGAATAACTGAATTTCGTCTCCATTTTTCCATACGTAAAATGCGCAAATTGCCTGGGAAAAATTATGCCCTATATGAGGCGCTCCACAACATGAACAGATGTATCACATTTAAATATGGATACATTCATTGCGCCAGTACCTGCTTTGAAGATTAATGTTGGGAGCACAGACAGCTATATTAGTAGCTGAACAATTTCACAAACTCAAATCACCTATTCACTTTTGTCTTATTACCATTTTTTTTTTCTCTTCACTAAAATATAATAGTGTTTTTTTTTTATTGCTTTTAAATTACAAGACGAGCATGGTTTTCGCCTGATAGTGAGCGATACAACAACTCATAAACAGTAACAACACCACACATAGATGATTGTTAAATACCACTATTTTAATTAGTTTAAAGTCATCTCCGTTTTACCACCAGACTACCCATTCTCAGACGAAATCTGTTCCACCTGGTAACGCCCACTGCCAGCACTGTACGTTTCCATATATCATTTTTACTTACCACGTGTTCACTCTGAAATGAACTTCCTCCCCGGTGTTTCCTCAGCGCAATGACTTATTCTTCTTCAAACGAGGTTTAAAAAAGTTTTTTAGGGTAGACAGCGGCTTAGCTGTGCCTTGGCATTGCTGACGTCCATTGGCGAAGGTAACCACTAACCATCAGGTGGGCCGATGGCTCGTATGCCTTCGATGGCAATAAAAAAAAAGTGGACGGTATAAAATAGGCGGTTTTGTGCACTGGCAGTGCAGTTATCGTGGTTGCGCAAACAACAGACATAGGACACGGGATAAAAATAAAAGACTTACTACGGCGCGATGACCTGCCTGTTCCAGTAGCTTCCACAGGGATTCCGGTTCTTGCATTCTTCAGATGTGGTGATGCGACGGCAGGCGGATGGCAAGTGTGTAAAAGAGAATTGACATAAATAAAATTATCCAAAGACAATAAACATTATTTATGTCCTTGGTATATTATAAATTTGTTGCCAACCCCCGTTCCATAGTTGGAAGAATTCAACGTTTAGGTTTGAAGGTGGCCCTCGAGAAAACCGGGGCCGTGTGTTTTCACGGACCTCGGATAGGGCCACCGGCCGGTGCCGGCATCGTCGTTTGGGGGGTGCAGATCCCCATTGGCTCTAGCATGAAGTATCTAGGTTTAGTCCTAGATAGCCGATGGCGATTCCGCACCCACTTTAAGGAGTTGAGGACGAAATTGTCCCGGGCAGCGGGCGCTCTTTCCGGCCTGCTGCCCAACCTGGAAGGTCCTGGCTTCCCTTGCCGGAGGCTGTATCACGGAGTCGTGCGGTCCATGGCCCTTTATGGCAGCCCCGTTTGGGCTGACTCCCTGGGCCGCCCCTGCGTCGCCCTTCTGCGCGCCCCGCAGAGAGCTTTAGCGCAGCGGGCGGTCAGGACGTACCGCAGTATCACTGCGCTCGTCACCTTAAAACATAATATGCCAAGCCTCATATTGCCATAACCAGAACATAACAATGCATGCTCACTACAACTTGGCGGTAGGAATAGACTGGATTTACTTACTTGTATCAAAGAAAAAAAGGTTCATTTAAACGTTACGAGTATAGTACATAAATTCTGAGTTTATTAACTACTTATGTGACTGACTGTACATAATAAGCGTTTTTGGTCTCTACAAATACTTATTTTATTTATTTTATTTATTTATTTATTTATTTTCTCACACACAGTCATAACAGAAATTATCCAAAGCGACAATGTGGGGTAACTATTATTAGATATAATAAAATAAAATTAAATTAAATAAAACAATTAGAAAACAAAAAAAAAACAAACAACAATCAAAAGCAATGTTAAAACAAAATTATTAAAACAAATTAAAACTTACAATGAATAAATACTAATTATTAAGGATAACATAGAATAAATAACAAAATCTTTGCTAATTCACTCCACTTACATGCCAAAACATCTGTTTTGGCATGCACCTCATTAATGGTCCTAATCGCTCGGGTAAAAGCCGCTTTAGCTAAAAGATTAGTCCTAGCCGCCGGCACCGCTAGCAGCGACGGGTTTCGCCGCCTCCACACGTACCGGTCCGGCACGCTCAGGCACAAGCGGCACAGAACCCCCGGATTGTGCTCAACCCCACGCAACAGCTTCACCAGGTACGATGCGAGGGCGAACTCGCGCCGTACCCTCAGCTCGTTGTACCCAACCATGCCCAGTACAAACAATGTGGGGTACATCAGCGGATATAGCGGATATACCCCATAGAGTTTCATGTACAGATGCCTCGTGAACTTGTTCTGTACGCGTTCCAACATGGTTGTGTATTTGTCATCTTGCGGGGCCCAGACGATCGCGCTGTGCTCTAAATGACTACGAACCAGCGCGTCATAAAGCACTCTGACGGTGGTGATATTGGTGAAGTGCCGCGTCTGCCTCAACACAAACCCTAGATTTCTGTACGCCTTCTTGCATACTTTTGTGATATGATCACGAAACGTCAATTCAGGCGTGAGATGCACTCCTAAGTCACGTACCTGCGACACTCTCCGCACGGGCTCCACGCCGATTCGGTACTCGTGGTGCAAAGGTACTCGGGCGCGGGTGAAGCTCATCACCGAGCACTTAGCCACATTGAAATGCAGTTTGTTTGTACGACTCCATTCAACTATGCTATCTATATCTTCCTGCAAGTGATCACAGGAAAATTGGTCTGTAAGTTGAAGAAATAGTTTGAGGTCGTCTGCAAACAATAAACATGTGGCATGTTTAACGATGTCGGGTAGGTCATTAACCATTATAATAAAGTTAAGGGGGCCAAGATTGCTACCCTGGCTCACGCCGGATCTGGTGTAGTACGGCTCCGATTCGAACCCGTTGAAGTCGACGTACTGCTGCCGATCCCTCATATAGCTGGCAAAAAATTCTAACAGACGAGGCGTGCAGCCGACGGCCGCGAGCTTAGTCAGTAATATGTCGTTGTCTACTGTATCAAACGCTTTTCTAAAATCGAAGTAAGCGGCGTCGACCTGCACACCAGCGTCTACAGACGGCACCACTTGTGCCATGAAATTAAGTAAATTGGTAGCGGTACTGCGACCCTGTCGAAACCCGTGCTGGGCATCCGACAACAACGGGCGCACCTGCTGCTGGATGCACCGCTGGACAGCGGAGTCAAACACTTTGGCCGGCGACGATAGCACGGCCACAGGTCTGTACCCGCTGACGTCAGAACCAGCGTCACCCTTTGGAACCGGAATAACTCGCGTGAGCTTCCACCGCGCCGGAAACACACTCAGGTTTAAGCATGTATTGAATATGTGTTGGAGGGGCTCCGCTAGAACCATACCGCAGTCTTTAATGAGAAACGACGGTATGCCGTCCGGGCCTGCGGAGCGCTTTGGCTTGAGGCTGGCCAGCGCGGCGCGCACCTCGCATATCTCCAGCCGCGGCAGGTGAACGCGCACACCGCCCGCCGCCGCCGCAGCACTCGCCGCGCCCGCTATGCCCGCGTCCAGTCGCGGTGATGGCCTACTGTACACAGATTCGAAAAAAGATGCGAATTCCCTAGCACCCTCATGCCCTGTTAAAGATTGACCATTCTTCATAATTACATTTCTAGCAGCTGTGTTGTTTTTAGACCTAATATATTGCCAGAATGATTTCGGATCGTGTTTGAATTGGTCCTGAATGAGGCTAATGTGTTGTTCATGGGCAATCTTTACAGCTTCTTTTAAACGTGTTCTGTACCTAGCGAACTCTGTGTAATCACAAGCAAGTTTCGACTTCTTATACTTTTTGTGTAACGCGGCTTTCATTTGTATATCCTTTATGATATCTCTCGTATACCACAAAGGATAGGCAAACCTGTCATGACTAGTCTGACCCCTTCTCTTTGGTACAACTTCGTCGAACACCCGGTACAGGTTGTCATAAAAGAAATCCAACATTTTATGTACGTCCTGCATATTATACATTTTACTCCAGTCTAGTGCTGCTATCCTAGAATACAACGACTGATAGTCGGCTTTATAAAAATTCCATCGCGGTCGCAGTACGCGCGCGCCATCAGCAGCGCCGGCGACGGGGGGGACGGCGGAGGCACGCGGGACGGCGGAGGCGGCGCGGGCGCCGAGGCTCACACACACCGCCAACGGCGGGTGGTACGGGTCAACGGGCACGAGCGCCTCGTCCGCCGCCGACGTCGCCACCGCGGGCGGACCTCCGAACCCGGTGCACAGGACCAGGTCCAGCTGACGACCCAAGCGATTCGGCACATTGTTTATTTGAGTGAATCCACAATACGAAACAAAACATTCATAATAATTATTGATATTGACAGAACAAGAATGTAAATTAAAATCGCCTATAACTATAATATCCTTATATCTACTACACAGATCTTCTATTATTCTAAATAGGAACATATAATCGCTGTCTGGACTACACGGTGGAATATAAACTACACAACATAGAAATAAATTTCTGTTATTTAAATGAACCGTTGCACAGACCATTTCAAAAATGCAAGCGTTCACAGATATATTCGATAAATGTACCCGTCGTAACTCCAAATGTTGTGGGGCCACTAAAAATGCACCACCCTGCTTCCGTCCATCCGCTCGATCGCAGCGCAGTATATGGAATCCTGAAGGGACGATTTCGGCGTCGCGTATGGATGCATTACAGCCGGATTCTGTTACAGCATATATTGAGAATTTCGAAATAGCGATATTGTCTCTAAATTCGTCTAATTTTGTCCGAAGACCTCGCACATTCTGGTAGTATATATCAAATACTTTATTGGTGACCTTTTTTTGTAGATGGCTTCCGAAACCAAAACCACTCACTGAATTGTGCATTCAAAGGCCAAACATCAACTCGATTTAATTTATCAAACATGTATTCAGGAATACTGATTACGAATGAGGAGTAATCTCTTTCAGTTTTATGTTTAATTTTGTCTACTTTTATAGGGACGTCTATACCGCAAATATTCCGGACGTGATCAGTCACCATTTCAACCGTCGTATTGGGCAGCAGGCGCCAGACATGTACGTGCCTTTTGCGTGCGGTTGCCTGCAGTGTTATCAACTCCGCGTTGTTACCAAAATTTACTTTAGACTGCTTTTTGTGTTCCTTATTCGCATTTTTATTTCTTACTATTTTCCATGGGTCCTCCTGGGTGCTACACTGGGCGTTCTCTTGTTCTTGCTGTTGTTCTATCTGTCTCATCATCGACTGGGTAACTACTGCCGCTGGTTTTGTGGCCCCGCCGTTGTTTACTTGCGGCTCAACAGCCGCGGAAGCTGGTCTGGCAATATGCTCGATGTTGTCCTGGTCATCGACTGCCTCAGTGATCACTTGTTTACCCGTTATTACTTCTGTTGTAGTGCCTGTGTTCGATGTAAGTTCACAACAGATTTTTTCTTCTATTACCCTCAGTATTTTAGTTAAATACTCTAAATCAGTTTTTGTCTGCGTAAACTGACTTTGCAAAAATGTTATGGCTTTTGCCTGGTTATCCAGTCGATTCATCATTTCTGTGCGAAACTCCTGTAACTCATGCAGTATCAATGTAGAATCTACGGTCATAGATATAGGGGTCCAATTCGCTTGACTCCCCCGCACTGTATTAACATTGCTCGTGGGTGTAGTAGTGTCAATGTTCGTGCTGGCGTTGTCGGTGGCAGTGGTATCAGTAGTTCCGGGCTTAGACACAGAAGGAATACATCTTGGACATATCCATTTTTTTTTATAGGCTTGAGTAAAGGTCTTAAATATGTTACCTTCTATTTTAAGGCATTTAAGGTCATACTTTTTCTTGCATTTAGGATTGGAACACATCATGAACTGGCTATTTGTTACAGTTAAACAACAAGTAGCACATTTCTCAGACATCTTAGTGGGTGTATTCAATATAAAAACAACTGATGCAATGTTTCTATGTTGCTAAGTTTCTTTGCGCATCACTAGATGTCACTGGTAGTCTGTAGTTGTAAATATAATATTGAAATAAGTGTTTTATACCAGTGGTATTCTCATAAAACTTGTTTTGCACATATATACTTGCTTTGTGGCATAAAACACCAATTACGATATTCTGTTAAAAATCTAAAGAGATATCTAACGAGTTGTACCGCAAACTCACGGGACAGAGACGATATTAATAGTAGAAGTTGTTCTTACTTCGACCAGATAATAATTTATGCACTGGGCCATAATAAATGGTATACTACGTAAACTTCGCTTCTCTTAGCTACAATGCCTCGTAGCGACATATACCTACGGGGGCGAATAGCAAAATTTCTTACGCGTTTGTGATATAAAAAAATTTAAAGTGTATTAATGATTCTTAAAAAAAATATTAATAGAAAATGTTTTTGACTCACGCGAGACCTTTTCATAGCAAATTAATTTAGGCACGCTGTTCCATTGATTCCAGTCATGATGCCTTATTAATGGTAAGCTTAACAACATAATATCATGACCAAGATAGAATGTGTTCAACATCCCATCTCGATCAACTGAAAAGCATTTTTGCATCAAAAACCTCATCATACAAATAATTTCCCACGAATCAAACTCAGAGCCCCGCCAGTGCCAATGTAATTACACACCCATTGGGCCATAGGGCTAAAACTAATAATATTTAAAAAAAATCTTGTCAATGTCATTTTGTATTAGCAAAAATGACAGAGGATTTTAAAATTTCAATTTAAACTCAATTGACAGCCGACATGACAGCTACTCACAGCTGTTACACGAAATACCAACTTAAAAGCCAAAAATAAAAAGTTACGGGCTGCGATATTATATTTTGTATGGACTGAAAAGCTAATACTTTAAGTGGTGAATCATGTGAACTTAGTCCCGCAAGTAAGGTTTTGTATTAGCCGCTGAGAATTAGAATTAGAGTACCACAAAGCCTGATTTAGATCAATAATAATTGTAAGAAATTATTGTACGCAATATTCGTTTTTTGAATATCTGTCAAAAGCCTAAAGCCTGAGCGATAAAGTCGAAAGAGATAGTGTGATATCCCCTTCATGTCCCCACTTTTACTCACAACAATATTTCAAATATGAATAACTGCTTTATTTTTCGACCAAATTTGGTGCTGATCTCATAAAATAGTTTCTTTTTCGTAATATTTTCTGTTACATATAAAATAACTAGCTTTTGCCCACGGCTTCGCCCGCGTTAATAAGTTTTTCCGGGCTAAAAGTACATAAAAACCTTCCCGTTGAGTCACTCTATCCAACACATTTATTTGGATAAAGATTAATATTATGACGTTGATACAACTCTTAACAAATAATGCATTAATTTCGACCAAATTTGATTACCATAAAAACGGTTCTAGTGAGTTAATCTTAATAGATAGACACATACTGTCGCGGACATTTTTTTAGATCATTTCAAGAGGAATAATTCTTTCATACATATATTTTTGGTATCTTGAACCGTTTTCGCAGCGCACGCAATGAAAGCCCTCAAGGATGAATAATTTTCCCCGCTTTTTTCACATTTTCCATTATTTCTTCGCTCCTATTAGTAGCATCGTGATGTTATATAGCCTATAACCTTCCTCGATAAATGGTCTATTCAACACAAAAAGAATTTTTCAATTCGCACCAGTAGTTCCTGAGATTAGCGCGTTCAAACAAACAAACAAACTCTTCAGCTTTATAATATTAGTATAGATAGATTTACAAAATGAAACATAGGAAACTACCTTATTGCGTACGATAAATGCTAGCAATTATTGATCCATATAAATGAGGCCTAATTATGTAGGATCAATAATTGCCAGCAATCATCGTACGCAATAGAGTAGTTTCCTATGTTTGATTTTGTTATTTTGTCTCTTTGCTACACTAGCTTGCTGCTTTTGCAGATTATATACAAATATACCAGTATCCTTGCGTTGTTTTCTGTTATCGTCAAAGTAAGCTACAATAAACGGTATGCACGTAACTCTTACAATAAGGTATGAGCTTTTAGATCTGTGTTCGGATTCATGTCCTCACAGTCGATTTTACTCCTCACTTCGCTATCCCTACTTCAAAGTAACTCGATAGTATTGTAATTATAAGTGAGAGTCTAATCAAGTGTTGTTGCCTCGACTTGTAAATAGGTCTCAAGTTAATAAACTTACATCGTCTCTAACTTTCCTGTCTGAAGATTTAAGAATATTATTAAACATTTTATTTGAAATTTTAATTTTCTAGTAAATAAATATGAATTGGATACTGATGTAGTTATAAAAGTTAAGTGCGTTCTACATTGGTGGAGAGCCATTGGCATGGGGAATTGGTTTAGTAAGTTAAACGGCAACAATTTGATGATTGCTTTGAACGTCTGCATGTGGCTTTTTCATACAGTTACACAATATAATGGCAGACTAATAAATATAAAATAACGTAAGAGAATATCCAAGGGAGACACACTTTCACTCGTTGACATCAAACATTCAAAATGTTGTGATATACAACACTGTTTCGGTGCGGAAGTATCAACAATTTGAATTTATGCCGGTATTACTGTTGTTTATTATACCTTGGAGGCAAAACCACTTTTGTTTCGTATGGTATAGGCCTAAATAGGAGCAAGAGGGTCTCCTGACGTTAAGTGATCTCCACTAGGAAGATTATTGGCTCATGAGGTTATCCTGTCCTCACACTCACCGCTGCAACTCCTGTAAGCCAGGTTCGGCAGTGTTACGGATTCTATGACACCGAGTGGCGAAGCTCTGCGTGTCTCTGGTAATACTAATTAGTCTTATCCCGGAATGAAATGAATCAAATAGAACGATAAGTAACAGAAAAATATATTTTTCCACTGGCAGATAATTGGCACAAAGTAAATCTTTTACAACCAAACGAAATGCATTATACGTTCCAATTTATTACACGTCCTACCCCGGGCGCAAGATTTCTTAAAGATCGAAGCGCCTCATGCGGGTTGGCAAACGTAAAACTTTTTTTTGAGAATTTTCAAGAACGCACGCTACAATTCCTTTCTTTCATTCAAAATTTAAATTTATATAGAACATCAAATGGAAATATAATGTTCTTATATCTAAAATTTGTAAATAATACTGCAGGGTAACGCAGTGATCTGCAGGGGAAATCTCAACTCATTATCGAAAAACGTCGACGCGAGTTTACCGGAGATAGATCATAAAAGTTGTGCAGGCCAGCGACCTTATAACTGAGAATCATATTAATGTAGTTTTTTTTTTAATTCGGAATACGAAAAACTAAACATGGCGAGTTATGTCCTAAAATTATACCACTATTGTAAATAATGTACCTTGAGTTAGCTCTATAAGTATCTGAACAAAATCTAAATTTTAAATCGCCTGAATACGCGTTAAGTTAAACTCAAAATTTTTTTCTTCTTTGAAGTAAATTATTTCTCTTTTATTCTATTTTTGTGAAGAGAAAAAAAATGGTAAGAGCGCAAAAGTATCGAGGCAATTTGAAATTTGAATTTGTTAAGCTGCCCCGGGTCGGGCAAAGTGATATTGAGTTTTTCTATTCAGTATCAGCTCGGAGTCTGGAATTTGTGCCCGATATGGCGATAGGCTCGCCCCCTATCACATCATGGGACGGAATAATGGCGAAAAGTGGGTGCACTAGTTGCGCCTCTGCCTACCCCTTCGGGGATAACAGGCGTGAGTGTATATGTATGTATGTATTCAGCTGCTTATGCTGGTGATTGTACAGCAATTATTTCCTTCAACATAGTTATGAATTAATACTGAACTTGATGAGCGGCAAACCATCAAAGCAGCCATCATAGTGTGCCGGTACTATAGCGTAAAAAACATATTAACATTTTAATAATCATTAGGGGAGACCGGGGATGGTTGGCGATAGGGGTAGGATGAATAACAGTCAATAACTCGAGCTATTTTAAAGTGTTGCGTCGTTTTGATATACACGAAAAACCGTTAACTATTTACGAATCTTCACCGCAAACACGGGACCGCGGGCGCACGTAATCCGGGAGAAATAACGATTTATGTAAAAATGATACCTATGAGTAATTATTTACCTCCTAATATTATTTGTATTGAAGTCTTTATACTCGATTTTATTTACTTTCAAGCAATTTAAAGTAAGAGTTTGGTTATTGATGATTATTTTAGTGTATTTTTTTTATATTTTGCCACGATTTTGAGGTACTTACACGTTGTTGAAAATTAAAAAGTTGTTTGGGGCTGGGAGACAAATTTTATATTGGGGCTAGTTGACTACCTACAAGATGTACTACGTAATAATCTAAATATTATTCACGTGGAATAAAGTGAGTTTTTTTGTCAATATTTAAAAAAGTTTGCTATTTCCAAACCATGTGGATTTACAAAAAGATAAATAATCGAAACAGTAAACCCTCTGCTGGTGGCAGGATTTTTGTTTAAGCCCATATAATGAAAATCGTACAAAAAAGTGACAAATTGTATGTTTATTACGTAAATGTTAATGATATTTTGTCGCAATAAGACACATTGATACTAGTAAATAAGTACTTGTGGTGTTTTATTTTATTTTATTGCCGTATTTTATACCAATTACTTCGTAGGTAAATTTACCCCATAATGGGGTAAATTGACCTACGAATAATTATTACGAATAATAATACGAATAATAATTTACCCCGGTATGGGGTAGGTTGACAAAATTTTCTCATTCCACAAAATGGCTTTTGTACAATATGCTATAAACAATTGCACGGTTTTTGGTGTTTCTTTTGAAAGCTTATTAGTGTACTTATTGAACCTATAGGTTTTTTAACATTATATACTAAAACAATGAAAATATAGGCGTCCAAGCTGAAACTTGGTCAACTATGTCCGGTCTCACCGATAAAAAATTCAATATCTAATCTTCCTTCGCTTACCAGAAAAACACTCAGCAAGATTCCAACGACAGGGTAAATAGTGCCTATCAAATTCGAAAACTTTTGACAACAAAGGGAAACTTATTAAACATGTTATAAAAACTTGTTAAGCCGTAATTGAACAAGTTATTAATAGTAAGCGAGCTTGGCGGGAGGTCAGGGGGGTTCGGGGGTAAGGGGAGTCCGGGACGTCGCCTCAGGAAATTTCCATAACTACATTCTGTGGGTCGCGAACTTTGGATGTAAACTCTGGATCGGACGCTCGGCTCTTTATACGCGATTGCCAACTAATAAGGATTCCGAAGTGCTTTACATTTATAACTTACTGAAGATATCTAAAGCGTCATTTACACAGGAAGAGTTTCTCGAATGCGAGTGGCGAAAAATCGTAAGCGACTTTCGTATGCGAGAACTCTCCATGCAATTCTCTCCTGTGGTTGTTTACATTAGGATAAAAACTCGTAGCAATTAAGTGATACTCGGATTTACGTGGCAAAGGCGAGAATCGGTCCTCTTAAATTGTGTACTGATTTAGTACGAGACTCGCCATTCGAAATTTTCATGGTGATATTCGACCGATTTTTTTACACACGCGGTGACCGAGGAGAGTTTATAGGGCAATACTTGCTTTTGAGAGACGGCATTCGCACCATTTGTTTGCACTAGACGATAGATTATTACATAGCAATTAACTGCCGCTCGTATGCAAGAAAATCTCCTTGTGCCTTAGGCTTTACTGTACATTTCGTATGAACGAAGTTATTAAACTGGCGGTCGCAGAATTAATTCCTACACTTAGACAAACTTTTCAGAGACTATCCACAAAGTGAAAATTTTTGTTTCAATTTTGGGTATTTCTGGAGCGATAACTTTCGTAGCTGACGCGATTAGAAACTTCGAATGCCTTCGAAGTAGCCGTAACATTTCATAGTTTTCTTTAATGCAAAAGTCCGCCTGGATTGTTACTGCAGTTCATAGTCTGGACATCAAGCCTTATTAAAACGGATCAATTATTTCGGATCAAGAATCGTACGCAATCACTACTTAAAAATACCCCTTCAGAACATGTGCAACGGCCAGGGAAATCTCACCCGCGTGGATATCTACGAATCTTTTTAGAGATATTAAAAAACGATTATTGCTTGCAATAATTACTCCGTTTAAATGAAACTTTATACAGACACTGTTAATTACTGCATCAGAGGACAATAAACAGCAATGAGCTGCCGATACTTCGTTTCCATGTTGCTTACTGTTACTCAAGTTTATCCCGTAAATTATGTAAAAAATCAAGAAAATCAAACAATATGCAGATGAAAATTTGTGTACACGATGAATAATTAAAAAGTGGCCAAGCTATACTGTGATGAAAAATAGCCCGCGCCGTCATTTGTACGCATAAAAAAAGTTATTTTGCAACGACAATAATATTTTATATATGAGTTTGGGTTACGGCGCTTTGTTCATATGATCTATGTTTTCCTGATGCAGTAATAAAATGGGGATTTGTCATACAAACAAGGTTTTTACTAACCGTTCTATTGGAATTGATGATGTTCCGAACTTTTTGTTTATGACAGAACGAGGTAAATTTTATACGATACATGATTTTGGTACATGAGTTAATTAATAACATATTGAACGTATAGAAATAGTTTTATTGATGTTCAAATGACTATCTGCCGTTTTTTACTGGCACGGCAAAGTTCACTGATATTAAGGTAGACTGGCGTATAAATGGATGATCATTCGATAGATGATTATTGAAAGACATTCAACAGTAACTAGAATTTTAGAACTCTTTGATTTAATAGTTATAATCTTAGAAGTCTTTGTGATTACCCCTTGCCAGGCGACAAATTGTGCCGGACTTTTCAAAATCTAATGTATAGAAGCTGGTTCCGGTATACGACAAACACACACACACACACACACATACACACTCCCGCCATTTATCGCCGAAGGGGTAGGCAGAGGCGCAACTAATGCACCCACTTTTCGCCGTGCGTATTCCGTCCCATGATATGATAGGGACCAAGCCTATTGGCATATCAGGCACAAATTTCAGACTTCGAAGTGATACTGAATAGAAATATCCAATATGAATTTACGTGGGTTACTATGACGTGTTTTACACATTACGTAAGATGGTCGCTATTCAGGCGGATACAAATATGCTACCACCAATATAGTTTATATAGTTACTCTAAAGCACTTTCTCCTTGTTCACTAAACTGTTTAAGTGTTTCACCAATGTATTAAGAACTCCCTAAAACGTTGTTAATTTGACACTAACACACAGAAAAACAGTAACTCTTGAAACATTTACGTCCAACCCTAAAACAGCGCATAACTCACAAAGCCTTTAAGTCAACCCTAACCCGCTATTGTGACTAGGTAATTGTATATAATTAGCTTAAAACATAAAGTACGTCATTCCTTTGAGTCGAGCGATAAAAAAACATAAACGTTGCCTTTTATTTTTGTTAGTACAAAGACATGCTAATACAACACAAAGAAATCGGCACAGAAGGGTTACCGAGAAGGGTTGCTCTTCGATACTAAGAGTTGTTTATCTTGAGAAATTTTTTGGAGAGAAATACCACGAATTTATGTAATTGGATCATGGACGAGCCTCTTTAGATTTTAGTGATAACCACTTTCTGCGTTGCTTAGAAGCAAGGCCAAAGAAAACTGATCTCTTCTTATGATTATTGATAATATCTTGATATTGGTCAATGAACCGCCGCGATCCTTCTAGGTAGGTAATAATTTTTCATAAACATCAACCCAGCTATCAGTATAATAAAATCAGAATAATGTAAACAAAGTTGGAAGTGTGACTGCCTCGGTGGCGTAGTTGTATTATGGTACGACTGCAATGCTGAGGTCTCGGGTTCGATCCCCGGGTCGGGCAAAGTGATATTGAGTTTTTCTATTCAGTATCAGCTCGGAGTCTGGAATTTGTGCCCGATATGGCGATAGGCTCGCCCCCTATCACATCATGGGACGGTATAATGGCGAAAAGTGGGTGCACTAGTTGCGCCTCTGCCTACCCCTTCGGGGATAACAGGCGTGAGTGTATATGTATATGTATGTATGGAATTATTAAAAGCCATGAAACGAGAATTATTTAGTTAGTAAAATATGTTCTATCAAAAACGTGATTGCGGTCATTTGACCGCTTCGGTCTTTCTAGTGTTAATCATCCAAATTGCTTATTATTGGACTTATTATTGGACATTAAGACATATCTATACATCTAAATCAAATTGAAGTGTTGGTTTGTAATATTGAAATAACCGTATTTTACTATATGTAGGGTATATGAATATATATATTCGGTACATCAATGAGGTTAAATATCTACATAATTGCGGTACATACACCAAAATAATATTTTTTTAAATTTTTGCCTGTCTGTCTGTCTGTTTGTTCCGGCTAATCTCTGAAATGGCTGGACCGATTTGATGGGACTTTTATTGGCAGGTAGCGGATATAATGAGTTAGTAAGGCTGCTAAGTAGATATCAATAAAAAAACTAAAAAAATAAAGAATCGACTGTTAGGCGGAACCAGCGACTATATAACCCCTAGACTCCTAATGTTCAATATTTCTCTTCAAATTAATTCTGTCAACTACCTGAGGTTTGAGGAAGCGGGGTACTGCATTATGATTGGTTCTTCCAACACCTTATCGCATTATATAACCTTGGAAACATAGGCATAGGGATGGTACGAGTTAAATGAAAACACGATTTTTTATCGATATTACTTTTATGTAATAAAGTTTTATAGTAATATTATTATTATTTATTAAACATATTAATATTTTAACGAAACTATTTATGTTATCAAATGACAGATGGCGCTTAGTAAGTCTCATCGACATTAACAAGAATATTAGAGCTGACTTGTAAGAATAACACAAAGAATAACTCAAAATAATCGTTATAATCAACAAACAAGATAAAAAATTATCCTAATGACATTTATTTCTGATACCGCTAGTCAAAAATATATCCTAATCATTTTTAAAATGAATTAACTATTACTAATGAACTAACTATTTAAAATAAGAAACCTGTTAAAATTAAGCAGGCCTCAGACAAATTGATTAGTTGAGTATTCGGGCGATAGTTTCTCTTATTTTTAATTTTATCGATAGAACTATCGACAAATCCTTTTGGTGTATCACTTACTTTTCATGTTAAAAAACAAAACGAAATAGAAAACATAAAAAGTACTTTCGTCGGAAAGAGATGCCAATATAACAAGATGGCGCGTAAACACCCAAATGGCCAGTCTAAGATGAACTCCGTAAAATTTTAAATAAAATGTGATTATGTGTCGTTATTGACTTACCTGTGTAATGTAATGCCATTTTCTGAAAATTTTAATTATGGCTATTTATACCACACCATTTCATTGTGCACGGGGCCATTACAATAGTTATTTATTCGCAAACACGGAAGTATTTACAGCTCACAGTTGTGGTCGCAACTGACTTGAAGATTTTGAACGGTCAGCTACATTGGATCTATTTGTCAGATGTGTTGCCCGAAGCAGATCGTCTGTTATTAGGAGTCTAGGGGTTATATAGTCGCTGGGCGGAACGAAGTTCGCCGGGTCAGCTAGTCATTAATAGAATTAGGGTGACATATCAAGTTTATTTTTTATTTATTTATTATTCATAGGGACATCGACAGTTTACAAATAACAAGTATTGCTAAAGTATTTTTTTTATTATATATGTTAACCAAATGAAGATTATACCAACATTCACAATTACTCTTTTACGAGATTAGTGTTTTTTGTTGTCTAAAGTGATACAGTAAAAAATTTTAACATTTATGTAAACTGTAAAAGAAATAACATAATAATAATTTAAAAAATACTAAGTTATCGAATTCAATAAGATATAGATACCTAATAATACTTTACAAGTTGATATCTTTGTGTCAACTCCTGACCCTGTGGTCATGAGGCACTTTGTAATTTGAAGTTTTGTGGTGTTGAAACTTCATAGCGAGTTTTGCTTACCAGCAGTCTAGGGTCTTGGCAGTTTAACAGTTGTACAAAAACATGAATCCACCCTTCTATGTGATGTGTGCTATGTCCCACACTGGGAACGAATGCAAACTGGAGAACACCACTAATATAATTAGGTGGGACGCGGCGGGCTTTGTTCTTTTCTACCTCGCCCGGAAATCTGCATGGAGCAAGTCACAAGATTTCATATTGCTGGAGATTAAAGTGCTTAAATATGATGTAGGCTCTCATCCGTGTTCCAAGTAGGTAGATCAGGGGTGATATTAGTTTTGTCTCGTGTACAAACACGTGGATGTCATCTACGAGGGACTTTCAGAACTCAAGCAAATATTTTTGGATCACATTGAATTTCATATAGTAATTTGTAATTTATTAACGAAAATTCATACACAGCAATTTTAAAATGATCCTATATTATGACTTTTATACATGTCAATGGCCATGTAGTGTTTCCGTAGTATTATAATGCTCTTTGATGTAGTGCCTGGATAATGTTTTGATATTTTTATAGACACATTGAAAAAGACACAGTCGAAAGTAGGATTTGAAATGAGTTTCAAATCCTTTCTATAAAAATATATATTTTTTTAAAATGAATTAAAAAATATTGCATAATTTATGAGTGTTCTGCTCACCCGTAATTTAATTAAGTTAAGTAAGTTAATGGCCATTCCTCTAACACGGTGCTCATATTCATCACCAGTGGTGTGTTTCCTAGGCTACTGACAAGTTTGATAACAAACAAAAAACAATCTTCTTGTAAACAAACTTTTTAATATTCTAATGGAGAATAAACACTTTCTTTAACTTCTTAAGCAACAGGACTGAGACTAGTAGATCGTTTGCAGTTCACACCAATTTTTAAATAACTTGAATTGGACACTGGTATTTTAGCGTTTCAATCAAGTCCATTGAAACAGACAATTTGACAGACATGTTATAAAAACTTGGAATTCTACAATTTAGAGGAATTTTCATTAATTTCATCATGTTCTCAAGAATTTAATTCGAGACGAGGATTCATTCGCTTCCAGTCCACCAGCTCTGGTAGAAATTAAACATCATACAGAAAATAAAGGAACATGCACACATAGCTGTTTCATTAAGTCTGAAAGGAGCGAGGGATGCTTGTTTCTGTAAGGAAATTATGTGGTTAGGAATTCTTTTTCTGAATTAGCTGGTTTATTCATTATAGTTAATGTGCACGCTTGGATAAGACTCTGGGAATAAATTAAATTGCTTCTTATTTTTTGTATACAGTTTTGTAGAATATTACTGGTGTGCTTGTTCAGTGCTAAAAATGTGTTTCGTTGGCTTATAATTTCATATCACCTCGTAAACATTTATGCAGCCCTGATCACAAGCGTCTTCTCGATCAAATTTTTCCATTGCTGTGTCAATATGTGTTCAAGCCAGTGGAGCGATAGTTCTTGGCTTTACTATTGACTAACATAAATGTTCTATGATTTTTATATTTTTTGGAATCTTGAAAAAGAAACAGTCGAAGGCAGGACTCGAACCCACGACCTCCGGCGAGGTTCCGCGGGTTCGAGTCCTACCTTCAACTGTTTCTTTTTCAAGATTCCAAAAAAATATAAAAATCATTATCCAGGCACTACATGGCCATTAACATGTATAAAAATCATAATATAAAATTATAAATGTTCTAATTACTGGTTAAATAGCTACATTTTCTTGCCCAACTTAATTTAGTAGTAATTTACTGCGCATTATTTACATAACGCACAATATTTCAACTGTTAGGAACTAAATTTACTAAATCACTGGTGGTAGGTCTCTCTTATGTAATAGTCCGTCTGGGTGGGTACTATCGCAATGTCTATTTCTACCATCAAGCAGCAGTGTGCATGTACTGTTGTATTTCGGTTTGAATGACATTGTAGCCAGTGTATCTACTGAACTTAATGATACTTATCATCTTATGTCTCAGGATGACGAGCGCTGTGGAATGCCACACAGTACTTCGTAACTCGAGGTGCTGGATTGTGCTACTGTTTATGGGTGGTCGTATCGCTTACTATCAGGCGAACAGCATGCTCATCTCGTCATTCAATGCAAAAAAATCGTTCATTAGTGTGACTAAACAATCTTCTCAGAATCATCATCGAACGATTTAGCATGTGTGTATATTGTAATCACAATATTATGTCACTGCCTGTAAGGTTTCTTGACTTCGTTTGCATATTTTTTGTCTATTAATAAATATAATGGTACCAGACAGGATATTTTCAACCAAATAGGTACCTCCCACGTAACCAAAATAGATACCAACTTACCCCCAAGCGTAACTTCGCATCTTTAGGTTTATATGTATATACTATACGAAAACTTTCGAGGTTATATCTATAAAAAACTGTGTCCACTATTCGTAATGCTACGGCGAATAAAGCTAGCTTATCTGAATTCCCGTAATAGGATTTGCAGTCATTTGCATTAGCTCAGACTAGTCCAGCAAAATGTTACAATTAAAAGAGTTCAAGCATTAATTCTATTATATGGCGTTGGGGCGCTGAACGCGAAATCGTTTTTTCCCATACAATTCAATTACTTCAGGCCAATAAATTTGGGCTTACTATGGGATAAATAATGGTGTGTGGTTGTATTTTTATTATTATTACCATGGTTATTGTTAGAGCGGTTTCTGGTGAGGGATACTTGCTTTTGTTTGGGAAGGAAATATGTAATAAATGATTGCTAGATTCGGCATCTGTTAGAAACTGTTGGAAGTTCATATTATTACACACACACTCACGCCCTTTATCCCCGAAGGGGTAGGCAGAGGCGCACCTAGTGCAACAACTTTTTGCCGTGCGTATTCCGTAATATGATGTGATAGGGGGCGAGCCTATCGCCATATCGGGCACAAATTCCAGACTCCAGGCTGATACTGAGTAGCAAAATCCAATATCATTTTGCCCAACCCGGGGATCAAACCCGAGACCTCAGAAAAAATAAAACGTGTTTGCAGTCGTATCGTAATATAACTACGCTACTGAGGCTGTCACCCTGTCATATAAATTAAAAAGTTGATTATTAAATAACGTGATACCGGAATTCCGTTATTTTTACGCTAAATCAATCTCCATAAATCCTCACATGAGGATTAATCAAATGTAAGTACCTACATACGAAATTTTTTTTTTTTTTTTTTTTTAAATAATTCTCCCTTACAGGGAAGGCAAAGGGTTCAAGCCCATACAGCCTCGTCTTAAGTGATATCTCTGGTTTTCGTAGTAAAGCAGTGGCTACCTTACCAAGACTTTATCAAGGAGTTTTGGCGGCAACGAAAAAACACTTGATTGGCACAGTTATTTCAATTCACTTCATTTGAGCACTTTAATAGAACTATATTGGATAATATACCACCATAATTATGCAATATAACACTAAGTATCACCAAAATAATGAATTAAAACAAGAGCACCTCATGACACTTCCACATTCCCGCCAAAACTCCTCTGACATAATCCTACATACGAAATGTGAATCCATTCGCAGATCGTTCATCGAAATGTCAAACTTAAACGCAGCTTGGATTATGCTGTCATGTTTCAATTAACGATTAACCATTCACCCACTCGGTCAGTCGGTCAGTGACCGAGCTCGCTCGTTTCGCGGTTGACAGACAGATAGTATGAGTATTTGCATAAGCAACACTAGCTAGTCATTACGGTTTATAATTAAAATTAAATGCATCGAGTGGCTAACATTCTTGGTAATATTAATAAGCTATATATTTATTCTAAATCGTCCATATAACATATCAGGTTCTGAGAAGTTATTAATTATAATATCTATTTAATGTCACTTTGTTTAATTGATTAATTCGAGAGAAAATGCTTGTGGAAACTTAGTTTAAAAATTAACTGAAGCTAATAATTGTTTATGAAAGAAGCCTGAACGTAATTGTACTGAAGAAACACACGATTCCCATTTGAAATATTTTGCGAATCAAATATTTATTCATGCATCAGCTGTTCTCTACAACAAGGAAGACTAATTAAAATGTAATGAACTCTAGCTAATTAGTTACCGTTTTGTGAAATGTTTGTAACTGTGCTAATAATATTTGTTTAACTAGTATGTAATTTAATTACTTAAAATAATGATTTGATTGTACATAAATAACATGACGCCTTCTTCCGACTTCAGGTGTAGGCAGAAGTGTTCTCTCAGCCACATCGTTTTTTTTATCCAATAATATTCCTTAATCTGCTGCGGTACTGAGTTAAGAAATTTGTTTAATGTGAAAATACCTGGTATTATAAGGTAGATCGTTGTAGAAACTTAGATCAGTAGCCTTACTACACACATGCTCCAATTCTAAATCAATCGAGTGTGATTCCGTGAATGATCAAGCCGCGTCTCATATTAGAACTAACTGGGATAAAAAATCTGTTTGGATAGAATAATGCTTACTGTCCATTCTTTCGTACGATGGTGAATCGAGTTATCAAATCGCCTTTATTTGTCAATTTTTACGATAGCTTAATAGGTGCCGTGTCCGGATCGAGCGATTGATTTTTTGCGATTATTTTGTGTGTTTTATCTGTGTAGTTATGGCTTATGTATAATATTATTGAGTATTTTACTGTACTACTGGCCTAACTTGATAAAAAATATATTCCATTGATCAGAACACAAAAATACTTGCGACGGCGAAAAATATTTACATCTGAAACCGAACCAACGTATATAATTTATGTGCGTCTAAAGTTGGAGGTTGTTAGGGCAGGAACGGGGATATCTTCAATAATCCTTTTATTGACTGCTTTGAAACTTTGTGTATTTCGTAAAAGTTATATATTTTAATTCGCTGTTTTACAATTTCGTGTCCAACCGCCGCTCGAGACCGTTAGAACTTAGAATAGACAAACAAGTGTAACATTACAGATAAAACAAAATAATTATTAGACTATGGTCTTCGAGTTGTGTCCATGGCACCGAGAGATGGCACTATGTTCCGTAACATACCGCCGGCCTTGGAAGTTCCAGCTTCCAATATCTTGAACTGGATCGAAGTAATCTGGTTACAGCGGCAGCGGGCATATCTTGGAAAACGAACGTTGGATGACACCATTCGCTGTACGCACCTCAGCGACTCGAGATACGCCATCCTTTCCTGGAAACACACGAACAACACGACCAAGCCTCCATTTGAGGGGAGGCAGACCGTCCTCCTTGATGAGCACGAGACTATCCAAAGTGATGTCAGTTTGTTGCGACTTCCATTTGGTCCGCTGCTGCAATTCCACGATGTACTCCTGTGACCAACGCTTCCAGAAGTGTTGTCTCATCTGCTCAATTCTGTCGTAGCGAGTTAAACGAGAAGTCATTCTTGCAGTGACGTCATCGCACGCCGGAGCCGTCAACGATCGCCCAATCAGGAAATGGCCAGGTGTAAGCGGAGTTAAGTCATTTGGATCTGTGGACATGGGTGAAAGGGGACGGGAATTCAGGACGGCTTCAATTTGTGTCAAAACCGTGGTGAATTCCTCGTACGTTAGCCGAGCGTTACCAACAACACGTCTCAGGTGGTACTTGCACGAGCGCACTCCACCTTCCCATAGACCGCCGAAGTGAGGAGAATATGGGGGAATGAATTTAAATTGTATGCTATCATTAGACAAAGATTCACTTATTTGTTTAAAATTTTTCGATAAAAATAATTGAAAGACTTTCTCAGCGCCTACAAATGTTTTTCCATTATCAGAAAATATAAACTGAGGTTTGCCGCGACGGCTTATAAACCGCTTCAATGCCAAGAGGTAATCGTTAGTTGTGAGACTAGTGACCAACTCTAAATGTATAGCACGCGTTATAAAACAAATAAATAGGCAAATGTATCCTTTAATTAGCTTGGAACCTCGTCCTTTACGATTTAATATTTGCACAGGTCCTGCATAGTCTACACCTGTGCGAATAAAAGGAAAACCAGGCTCTATTCGTTCACTTGGTAAATTACCCATTATAGGAGATAATGTTTTACCTTTAATTCTAGTACACGTTACACATTCTTGAACCACTTTCTTTGCTAAGTTCCTCGCTCCTAATGGCCACCAAAATTCACGTATATTAGCTAGAAGAAGTAGCGGGCTTCCATGCAACAATCTTAAGTGTTCATGTCGAAACAACAAAACGGTAAAATGATGTTTAGCACACAGTAAAATTGGATATTTCTTGTTATAATCGAAACTCGACGAGTTTCCCAATCTACCTCCAACTCTAATTATATTGTTTTCGTCCAGAAACACGTTAAGACTCGATACACGTTTACTTTGCACACCTTTCAAAGGTAACTTATTACGCAAACAAATATAAACATCTGGGAATGAATGCATTTGAGTGAATCTCACTAATGTATTTTGTGACTCATTCAATTCGTTCGTTGATAACGAACCGGTTTTGCGTTCTTGTGAGTCGTTGCGCTTACTTCGTATATTATGAATAAAGCGAAGTACGTATGCATAAATTCTTTTTAACTTATTGAATGATGAATACCTTTCGAAAGTAATTAAGTCGTTACTTGTAAAACAACATGCATGAGAAACTATATTGTTTCGTAGCTCGGGCAAATCATCGGGAATAACTAGATCGTTATTAGAATTATGTGCGCAATTAAAATTACTAGATAGTAAAAAAGTTGGGCCGTGCCACCATAGATGGCAGTTTATTAATGAATCGAGATATGTACCGCGTGATAATAAATCTGCTGGGTTATCTTTACTGTTTACATGTAACCATAATGAGTCACCGGTTAATTCATTAAGTTCAGATACTCGGTTTTGAACAAAAGTTTTTAAAAGATGAGGCGACATTCGTATCCAACCCATGACTATTGTGGAATCTGTCCAAAAGTAAACTTTACTAAATGTAAGCCTGAGTGAATTTATTATTTTCTTATACATTCGAGCACCTATCAAGGCACCACAAAGTTCGAGTCGTGGTATGCTGACTGTTTTTAAAGGTGCGACTTTACTCTTAGCACATAATAAATTCACTGTTATGTCCGTACCCTCGTCATAGGTCCGTATGTATGCGCATGCGCCATAAGCATTCTGAGATGCGTCTGTAAATATATGAAGCTCTGTAAACTGTGTGTACGGACCCCGGACTTGGCGAGGGACTTTTAGTTCACCTAAACAGTGTAAAGTTTTAAGAAAATTACAAAGGGTCATATATCTGAGAAATAGTTGATAACATATTACGTTTTGTTAAATCGTTATAGACTTCATTATTTATTGTAGTTGTAAAATGTAATTGATCAGAATCATTAAACCAACCTAATCCAAGTGTCTTATTTTGTGTAAGACCATCATTAAATCGTTCTTTATCATCCCTAGCAGGGTCAAAGTTAAATGTCCATTTTCGCAATGGAAAACAACCTGAATGTAAAATTTGAGATATTTCTTTACAAATAGTTAATAAATCTTCGCGATCATCTAGACCTGCTATTAGATCATCTACAAATAAATCCTCTTTTATGATACGAGATATTACATCATCCTTGCAATCAATTGCGAGTTGCCTTAAACATCTCATACTAAGATATGGCGCTGATGCGGTACCATAAGTGACAGTATTAAGCTGATAAACCCTTATAGCTTCGGTAGGGTTTTCGCGCCATAAAATTAACTGTAAAGATCGTTGATCTGGCTGAATTAATACTTGTCGAAACAGCTTTTCAACATCCGCACAAGCTACATATCTGTATTGCCTAAATCGGAGTAAAATTGATAATATATCATTCTGAAGTGGTGGACCTGGCAATTGAATATCATTTAAGGACTTTTGGGACGTTGTTTTAGCACTACCATCAAATACTACTCGGAGTTTTGTGGTAAGACTACCTTCTCTATAAACACCGTGATGAGGTAAAAAACAAAAAGGTTTACTATAGCTGACTATGTGAGTCATGTGACCTAATTTTTCGTATTCTGCCATGAAGTCACAATACATTTGCTTATATAATGGCAAACGTTGTAGTTTACGTTCTAGCAATAAAAAACGCCTATACGCTAACTCATAAGAATCGCCGAGAACTGTAGCAGATTCTTGTAGCGGAATACGAACTGAAAACCTGCCATTTTTTTCGCGTTTCGTTGTGTTAATGAAAAGTTCCTCACATTTTTTTTCATCTTGAGTGAGGATATTACTTGGTGAAGACACATTTTCCAACTCCCAAAACTTACGAAGTTGCATGTCTAAAGATTGAGTGAAGTTACAAAGAATATGATTGTCTTTGTTTTCGACTACACTCTTATAATAAATCGGACCGGACATCAACCAGCCCAGTTTTGAATTCTGTAAGCATGGTCCGTTCGGTATACGTATAGTATGATCGCATAAAAGTTCCCAAAATTTATCTGCACCAATCAAAATATCAATATCATTCGAAATGTGAAATGTGGGATCTGCTAATTGAATATGGTCTGGTATACGCACATATTCTAACTCCAAACTATCTGCAGGTAAGCTTGAAGTTATTTGAGGTAAAACTAAACAAGTTATTTGCGTATTATACAAACTTGTCTTTGAACGCATGAAAATATTGCACGAATGTTTAGAATGTATTACACTATGCCCCACACCCGATACATGGACTGTGGACTGTATATACGGTATCTTTAAGCGTAAAGATAGTTTTTCTGTTATAAAACTAAGTTGACTGCCGTTATCAAGAAGAGCACGTGCGGTGTGAAACTTGTTATTCACATCGGCTACTTCTATCAATGCAGTTGACAGTAATACTTGTAATTTTAAATGCGATCGGTCCGAGTCACTCATGCAGTGAACCTCGGAGCGATCAGCTGACGATTGCAAAGCAACCGTTGTAGGTGTATACGTAGGTATGCGTTCTACGCACACATTCCTAGTACACACACTACTAGTGTAGTTCAAATCATTATCCGAATGAAGTAAACTGTTGTGATTTTTCTTACATATTTTACATAAGCTATATTTACAATCACTGACCAAATGACCTGTGCGCAAACAATTTTTACATATTTTATGTTCCTTAACAGATTTTATTCTGTCAGATATAGACATGTTTAAAAATGTTGTACATGCATATAGAAAATGATCTTGGTTGCATAAAACACACTCGCGTTTGCGCATCGGTTTAGTTTGCTTGCTATAAGTTATATTATCTTTTGTTGACACATAACTATGTATATTACTATGCTGAGTATTTTTATTGGAAGTATTGTGCTTACTTGTATTCGGCAACTTGGTATGATTTAAGTTATTTGACCGAGAATCTAATGTATCAGCTCTGTTCCTAAGAAATGTAAGAAGGTCTTCTAATATAATTTTCTTTGAATTTGATAATACTGTTCCTTTATGATCCTCCCATTTATCTTGTGTTTTTTGATCTAATTTGGAAACTACCAGAAAAATTATTAACGTATCCCATGACTCAGTAGGCTCATCTAGTGTTTTAAGTGAACGTAAATTTCTTAAAACTGTATCTATAGTCTCCCTAATCTGCAATGATGATTCGTGCCTAATTGACTCAAGAGTGAACAGTGACTTAATATGATTATCCACTAATAGCCTTGAATTGTTAAATCTATTTTGTAATAAGTCCCATGCATGAGTATAATTGGATGGTGTAAACTCTAATGCACTAATAACTTTCAATGCCGAACCATTTTTTTATTTAGCGAAGACTTCAAATAATGAAACTTGTCAATTTCGTCTAAATCAGAACATTCGTGAATCATGGTAACATAGGAGTGTTTGAATTCCAGCCATTGATCGAATGAGCCATCAAAACTTGGTAGCCTTATTACGGGTAACTTTCGATTTTTTTTATGTGATTTTTCTAAATGATTCTTATCACAATAAATTTTACTTTCACTAGTCTCAAAACTCTCAACCAAACAGTTAGCAATTGAAGTGGCACTATAGTACATTGATTCTACGGAAGTAAAATATTCCAATTGAGTGGGTAGATCTGTCTCGGCGCAATTTAACTCAATTTCGGTTTGAATAACATCAAATTTTTTAAAGTACTCGTTAGCAACATTTGACCGGTTTTTAATTTCTGTTGCTTGTAATTTAGTTAAAGTGGCACCGTCAAATGAGTCAATGTAGTTTTTAAATTGGGTTATTCTGCCCTTAATTTGACCCCTTTGTTTCCTAAGATCGCTAAGACGTTCGTCTGTTGACTTTTTATGGGATGGGGACACCGATCGAACCGAAAGTTGGTAAGTGTCGGTCATGGCGGTCAAGTGAAGGTCAAAGTACTCACATGCAAGCCTTCCACTCGCTGCTGGTCAGGCAACGCAGAGCACGTACTGGAATATGCAAAACAAAACACTTTTAACACAAATCAAAGCAGATGCGATAGGAATTAGACGGGATATCCTGACCGTTCGCTCGTTGTGACGATTGCCGATGCTGATTGCTGCCGGTTTTCTTGCTTCAGATATCCGATCTCGAAGGTCCATATGTTAGGGCAGGAACGGGGATATCTTCAATAATCCTTTTATTGACTGCTTTGAAACTTTGTGTATTTCGTAAAAGTTATATATTTTAATTCGCTGTTTTACAATTTCGTGTCCAACCGCCGCTCGAGACCGTTAGAACTTAGAATAGACAAACAAGTGTAACATTACAGATAAAACAAAATAATTATTAGACTATGGTCTTCGAGTTGTGTCCATGGCACCGAGAGATGGCACTATGTTCCGTAACAGAGGTGTTTTTTTTTAAGCTATTGCATAACTTCTATCGCGGGCCTTGAGCGTGGAGACCGAATCCAGAAATTCCGTAATAAAAATAACCAGCCACCCCTCACTATTTTCAATTCTATCACAACCATGTAGAGTGTAAAATTTCATAAGTAAATTTAATATCGCAGTCTTGTAAGAATACAATATGTAAGAGGATATGAGCTGAATGTTAAACGATAAAAGGTCGAAATTACCGTGTATTTAGAAATTGTTCCAGTCAGTGAAATGTGTCGAAATGTCAAACGCACGCAGTTGATGAGAAAGTCCCCGTGGTGGGATGACGTGAAGTTTGAATTTTTAAAAAGTTTTTATTTTATATCTGTTCAAAGAGGTTATAAATATTAGAATTGCCTGCTTAGAGTTTCGGCGTTAGGCCACGAGTGAAATTTGGACAATAGAAAAACAATAAAATAAATAAATAATTATAATTAGGTACATAAGTTGATAAAAAATGCTATGCAATAGCTTTACCGCGGCAGTCTCCGAGTGCCACACGTCTTGTTTGATAAGTGCTGAATTTCTTTTTATGTAATTTGAGTGTCCCGCTACGACATATTAGACGTTTATAATATTCGAATTGATAGTTTACCTATAGCATAGAGTAAAAAGATTTAGGCAAATATATTTGTCTTAGATTGTTAAGGCTGCAAGTTGCCAAATCTATTTTATTGATTTATTTATTTCGTTGATTCAGACCCGGGTTGACGGAACACAAAAATCCAATATCGTGTCACCCGCAATACTATGCCACAGAAATAGACAGCTGTATTAAAAATCTCAAAAAATTTAGGCATCCCTCCTGTAAATCGAAGACAGAACCCTCATCAACGCTGCGATGTAACTTGCAAGGCGATATTCCGCTTTTACAGAAAACAATACAAACAATATATTTACAGTTAAATCAAAAGCCTCGCTGTAGGCTACGAGGAGTATGCATAATTAAATTTGTCCATTCAAAGAACTTTATTTAGTTTCCGGAGCGGCGGCGCGGCGGTCAAAAGACCGTATTACGGGTCGTAATGACCGTCCGTTTATCGAATAAGTGTTATTTTTCTGTGATCATTTTCGATTGTAACCGAGGAGTGTTTGCGACCGGCTTTTATTCACAAACTTTTTGTCATTTTATGAAATTATTCGTGCGTGTGACTTATTTATTTTCCATTTATTTATTTTATTCAAGCAGATGATAGTTATATTTGTAACTTCATACGAAGGTATCACATTTTCTGAAAGAAAGATATCGTGAAGTGTGTCATGTTACTGTCACGGTCATTGCAAATGGTGATTTACTGTTTCCATTCGCATGTGGTGCTTTGATCTAATCTCTATTTCTTTTCTTTAAGGTCATCCACAATTTTTCTGTCATGGTTATTGGTCTTAGAGATCACATAACTGCAGGTTTTTTTTTGTTAATGGTCCTACTGCCAGTAGCCTGACGCGAGTCGGCTTTTCTGGCCACACCGGTCTTTAGGGTGAACGCAGTAGGCGCTCGCAACCCTTTGAATTAAGTGACCATGCTAAGGGCAACCCACTAACGGGTTACGAACATCGACTCAGGACGGCCACTGAGAGAGGATGAGACATCAACGATTACGGAAAGATTGGTTTTTAGGCCTAATCCTATTAGATTGTGTTGTCATCGGCACGCGGGCCGAAACTGCTAGGGGGTCGGGGGGGCGACAGGGAACGCGGCAAGGTCCTCGACGGCGAGGACGGAACTGCGGTCTTGTGGAGTGTTGGAGTTTCAAGAACTCGTTCTTACGGCGGATGGCCAGAGTGATTTCGTCCTCTGGACCAGTTAATACGGAACGCGGCCGTCTCCATTTGGCGCTGTCGAATGCAGTGGTACAACTCCAGGTGACTCACTTGCTATTTATACAGGTACTTGCCATAAAAAATGCAACATCTCGCAATCGTTAACTGTGTTGGGACTACATTAATCACTTAGCTCGTATTATTTCATCTTTGGTCAAGTAAAGTTAACGGTCTTATTACACTAGATGAGCAGTGCCTTCGCCTCGCTGTGAATTCGCTTCCAATTCACCAGTGTTACAAGAGCCGTTTCCTGGTATTTCCTCAGCGCTACGATTTATCGTTCTTCAAACGATAGTTTAAAAATGTTTTCCATGGGTGACGGTAACCACTTACCATCAGGTGGGCCGTTTGCTCGTCTACCTTTGAAGGCAATGAAAAAGCCAATAGACCTGACTAAAAATTAAACATCCCTAGTCACTATATCATCTCACAAAAATATAGTGAGGCTCAAGATCTATCATATATGGACTGAAACCTGCACGCTATGTAGTAGTTGTGACTCTGCGTACTCTGTTATAAAAGCTATTGGAAAACCCAAAAAGGGCTACCAATAATGGAATCTGTGCTCAAAGCGCAGGCCGAGTGGATGACTTGCGAGCGTGCGAGTGAGGCAGCGTTTTATTTCCGTGTTTACCCCCGGAAGGACACGTCGTGAATGCGTGGATAATGCGATTTCCGGGCCGCGATCGGCTTTTGGCCCCGGCGTCTTTAGGGTTTATGAGTTAGGTGAAAATATTACAGATTATATAAAAACGGATTGGATTATATAAATATCTGTCCAAATATGAGCAACGCCTGTACCTGAAAAAGATAAGGAAGGTATCAAAAGCCAATCAATGTTTGGTTCTGATTTGAGTTACATTTGTTTATTTTGGGATAACTTTATAAACAGAATCGGCCTTAAATATTAGCGCCTGCCTCTCGATTTCTGGGTATACTTTTCGTCAAATATAATATGAGACGACTAAATTTAAAAGTCAAATTTTCAGCCATATTCCTATAAACAAACTGAACACTGTTTATTGTAGCTATAAAATATATTCTAGTAAATGTCCGTCATTTAAGTAACCTAGTGAATTAATATCAGTGCATAAAGTTTTAAAACAAGTCCTTAGTATTAACATCTCAGGATGACAAGTAACATCATAGATTACAAACTGACATGCATAGGTACTGATTAGTCTATAATATATTTGGACACAGGGATTTTCTAACAGGGCGAACATTTCTGCTTGGCATAGACCAAGCAATGATAAACAGATGCATTTTATCATTCATAATAAATGAACACACGCCCTCATTGTTATAAACAAATGACATGCTATTAAAATAATAAAACGACGCCCTTATTTGAAAAATTGTAGTGCCTAAATTAATGTAGGCTTCGTGACCGACCCGGTTAGTGCTAATGTACGAACATGTTAGTTTTTATGGCATAATTGCAGGGTAATAGACGACATTGTAATTTACAGGTACTTAGGTAATTGGCAAGTTAGAATTTATGTTCTCGACTGTGTTTGTTTTTAGGCTATGGACGTCTCGTTAAAATTTGTAAAGCCATTTCGAAAATTTGCTTGTAAAGTAAGTAAAAAAATACATGTGTATTATGTTTGCTATAGAAAAGCCTTTATATGAAAATATGTTTAACTCATACACTTCAATTTTATTTATTTGTATAGACGGTTAGCCGCTAAAATCGCCTACGTTTTCCCTATGTTTTTTATTAGCTATAAAAGAAATTCAAATTTAAATGCGGCCACATAGTGCCGTGGTTGTAAGACACATTTATAAAGAGGGATCGTTACAAAGGCTGAATGGCTCACTATTATTTATTCATACCATCCACCGCTGTTTCAATGAAAGCCATTTTGTTCCGATCTGACCGCCAAATCTCGATTTCACTGACATTTCTGGAAGTATTGTTGTTACGGTACTCTTTAAGGGACAAGATCGAGAGTTTTGTAGGATTAAAATCATTTTTGGTAACAATGTTAAATGTTAACTGCTTTTTATATTATAACTAGCTTTTGCCCACGGCTTCGCCCGCGTTATTAAGTTTTTCCGGGCTAAAAGTACATAAAAGCCTTCCCGTTGAATCACTCTATCCAACACATTTATTTTGATAAAGATTAATATTATGACGTTGATACAACTCTTAACAAATAATGTATTAATTTCGACCAAATTTGATTACCATAAAAACCGTTCTAGTGAGTTAATCTTAAAAGATAGATACATACTGTCGCGGACATTTTTTTAGATCATTTTAAGAAAAATAATTCTTTCATACATATATTTTTGATATCTTGAAGCGTTTTCGCAGCGCACGCAATGAAAGCCCTCAAGGATGAATAATTTTCCCCGTTTATTTCGTGATGTTTTATAGCCTAAAGCCTTCCTCGATAAATGATATATTCAACACAAAAAGATTTTTTCAATTCGAACCAGTAGCTCCTGAGATTAGCGCGTTCAAACAAACAAACAAACAAACCCTTGAGCTTTATAATATTATAGTATAGATGAGTCAAGGGCTTGCCCTTAAAAATATACAAATATCCTTTATTTGTTTATTTCTAAGCCATGTTATAAATAGGTAGAAGCGGAGCCACCAACTATTAAGTTACGGAGTAGGTTCTGCATTATAGATAAAGATGGGATTACCTTACTTCTTACTAACATTATAAATGCGAAAGTTTGTGAAAATATTTGTAAACTTGCAGAAGTAACGCAGAAACAGCTGAACAGATTTGGATGAAATTTGGCACACGGGTAGCCCATGTCCTGCATTAACACATAGACTACTTTTATCGCGGTATTTAATATTTAATACCATTAACCATACATGGGAGATAATATTTTGTTTAAATAGATGGCGCTGGCGTATATCACGTGTCGCTATGAATCAATACAGTGTTTTAGGGAATTTTGTATCGGGGAAAGCTATTCACGCGAGCCAGGCCGTGAGTATAATACCAACGGTATTAAAAGTGGAGTATATTTCAAGGATATGACTTATTTGTGTGCCTCTTTTCATCCAGTATTTTATACGTGGTTCTTAACAAAGCTCTAAATTTCTTCACAACCTGTCATACCCATAAATTAATATTGGTTTGCAAGGACCACACAGTGGTGGTAGGTCTCTCATATGTAAGAGTCCGACTGTGTGGGTACCACTGCAATCTCTATTTCTACCGCCAAGCAGCAGTGTGCATGCACTGTTGTGTTTCGGTTTGAAGGGAATTGTAGCCAGTGTAACTACTAGACATAATGAGACTAAACATTGTCTCAGGGTGACGAGCGTAGTGGAGTGCCACACGTAATTCAAAATTATGTGCGACGTTGCTACTGTTTATGGGCGGTCGTATCGCTTACCATCATTCAACTGCAAAAAATCTTTATCGCAGTGGAGGCGGGCGAGTAGAAACTGGTGTTATATAGTGCGTACTACAGGATTATCGACCGAAGGCTTCACGTCTTTCAACTACCAAAGCCTTGCCGGTCTGTCCATACAAGATTAGCTAGGCGGTTGTTTCTTCATTTCACTCCTTTATAAACATCTGATCCTTCACCAGGGATCCGCGAAATTCTAAAACAAAATTCCGAATTCCGTCACATATTCAACAGCAAACGCGTCTGATGAAGCAAGCAAAAAGAACTGTCCGTACCCGAAAAATGAACCGGCCAACAAAATAACGAGTGGGGCACAAAGCACCGGCGTAAAATGCCAACACACTTTTGTCGACCGAAGTAAAATTCACTACGCTGTATTAACGAAGCCTGGGAAAGCTCTTGCCTTTAAAAAAAGCTCCGGCTACTTGTTAACTGCGATGATGTCACCAAAAAGCCCGTGGTACAGTTCACAGGGAGGCTGTACCGTATCCAATTTAGTGGTGCTCGGAATTGATTCTTGTTCAAAGGGTTTGGGAATGAAATGTAGCGAGGAGGTATATGGTAGTGTACGCTAACAGTTAACTACTCATAGTTACACATGTTTCGCTGCAAAAGTCTTTTAGTACCAATGTGTCCTATTTTTAGCAAATAATATGCTCCGGTTTGAAGCTAACCTAAAAGTACCTATAGATAACGTCTGATGTGTGACTAACATGGGCATTGAGCGTGCTAGTCTCATCAATTATTATGGTATATCAAAGTGGTTATTATTAATCACTCGTTTCCACGTGTTAAAAAACAACGTGACGAAGATTGGGAGAAAGATTATTGTAAGTATTTCAAGTTCAAATTTATGCGACTCGTGGTATACATGTGTTGTTGACAAAATTACCGTTGTGTTTAATGAATGTACATTATCACGAAAATAACAAAAAGTGACGGGTTTTCATCAAATAATTATTTTGTTTAGATCTGTTAATTACACCACTCGAAAATTAATAGAATTGTGTTTAGGTTAAGTGCTTTTGTTTTCTGAATATGATAAAGCACCATTATAGGAGGTCCGTGCCAAATCCCTCCTAGCATTGGAACTATACTGGCCTATTATACTAAACACGTAATCGTATAAACACAACATCGTAGTTAATGCAAATAGCAGCCACTAGTAGATTTAATTAATATTAATTAAGGTAACACGCCAAAATCCCAGCTTGTTTATTACAATAGATTAACATACGATTGTGTTTAATAAATAACTTTACTAATTGTTATAGTTTGTAAATACTGATATATGGTTAATGTTAGTGGGTCCCACGTGTCCAGTTTTTTGTGTAGGTAGGTACTATAAATTGGAATTGTTTTTTGGAACGAAGTTCCTTATTTACTAAGCAGGATGTTTTGTTTTCTGCGGGTGAAGGCACAGGCGGAGGATGCAGTGGCCGGAGGCGGAGTAGTTGTCGCGGTGTCTTTGGATATATCCAACGCGTTTAACACTCTGCCCTGGCCCTGCATTCACGAGGCATTGCGGTACCACGTGGTGCCGCCCTATCTCCGGCGTCTGGTGCACGCGTACCTGTCTGACAGGGACGTGGTGTATCCGGGCGCCGACGGGTGGCACCGAAGAGCGATGTCGTGCGGTGTTCCACAGGGTTCGGTTTTGGGCCCTCTTCTGTGGAACATCGGGTACGACTGGGCGCTCCGTGGTGCAAATCTCCGGGGCGTCGGTGTGACGTGTTACGCCGACGATACGCTGGTTACAGCGACAGCCAGGACGTTCCAGGCCGCTGCCACCTTGGCGGCGGTGGGTGCCGGCCAAATAGTAAGCCGGATTCGACGGTTGGGCTTGAAGGTGGCCCTCGAGAAAACCGAGGCCATTTGTTTTCACGGGCCTCGGCGTGGGCCACCGGCTGGTTCCCACATCGTGGTTGAGGGGGTGCGGATTCCCATCGGCGAAGACATGAAATATTTAGGTCTTGTCTTGGATGGCCGATGGCGATTCCGCGCCCATTTCAAGAAATTACGGACAAAACTGTCCCGGGCAGCGGGCGCTCTTTCCCGCCTGCTGCCTAACCTGGAAGGTCCTGGCAGCCCTTGCCGAAGATTATATCACGGAGTCGTGCGGTCCATAGCCCTGTATGGCAGCCCCGTTTGGGCTGACTCCCTGAGCCGCCCCTGCGTCGCCCTCCTGCGCACTCCGCCGAGAACTTTGGCGCAGCGGGCGATCAGGGCGTACTGCACGGTCTCTTTCGAGGCGGCTTGTTTGTTGGCCGGATTTCTACCCTGGGACTTGGACGCCAAATCCCTCTCCGATGTCTTTCATTGGCGGGAGGAGGTATCCAGTCGTGGGCAGCGTCCGGCCCTGAAGGAAGTGGAGGCCATGAGGGTCTCCCTACGGCGAGCCGCCGTGGAGGAGTGGCGTCACAGGCTGGAGGCCCCGTCAGCGGGGCTCAGGATCGTCGCGGCAGTGCGTCCTGTGTTTGCCGAATGGCTGGACAGGCGCCACGGTGCGGCAACGTACCGCTTGACACAGGTGCTCACTGGGCATGGCTGCTTCGGTGAGTACCTGTGGCGGGTAGTGAGGAAGGAGGTGTCGGCCGTGTGTCACCATTGTGACAACTGCCCGCTGGATACGGCCCAGCATACGTTGGAGTTTTGCCCAGCCTGGGACGAGGAACGCAGCGCTCTCAGAGCAGTCGTCGGAGGAGACCTCTCGCTGCCGGTCGTGGCCGCTTCCATGGTCGGCAGTCGGGAGGCCTGGCGTGCGGTGGCCCACTTCTGCGAGGTGGTTCTCTTGCAGAAGGAGAGTGCCGAGAGGGATCGGGAGCGAGAAGATCCCTCCCGCCGCCAGAGGAGACGAAGGAGGCGCCGGGTGGACGACTGACCGGCGTCTCCCGCCCTGTGGATTGGGGGCGTTTGGAGAATTCCACCACGGTATCCCCTGCCTGTCGTAAAAGGCGACTAATAGGGGCCACCGGGGGTCGCGGGCGGGCGGCAGGGGGCTGTCCGTCTTTAGTTTTGTGCGTGTTTGTTAGCACAGTGCTGCGACCCCCGTGATGGACGGCAGTGTGGCAAGTAGGCCTCACGCTGCCGTTGACGCTGAGGGCGTCCTTCGGTGCGCGGGGGCTTCTGAGCCCCCCCATACAGGAGACGGGCTGCATTAGGCGGCACCGCGCAGGGGCGGCTGCGGACGACAACTTAGACACTATTAGTCCGGGGAAACCCGCAGCCGTCCCTAATGCGCCGAAGAAGGCCACCGCGGAGTTTTAGTTGGTATGCCGTGCGGTGTACATAGGTAAGGGACTCGGCCCGGCGGCTCAACGCTGGGTCGTAAGGCACGGTGAACCCAACATCACCGCTCAGTCGCCCCCCTTGAAGGCTGGGCGGTAGTAATAAGTTTCTTTCTCCGCGAATACAAAAAAAAAAAAAAAAAAAAGGATGTTTTGTTTTGGTTTGGATGAAAATTTACTAAGTACCAAAGTTGTATATCTTATGATATCTTAGCTGTCTCACAGAGACGCTTTTGACTGAAATACTCTATACTTGGGGTCTATTTAAGCGGAGCATGAAGAAGCAATTAAGCAGGCCGGTATAATTGTGCTGACCATCTGGGATGTTGCTCTCTTTCCAGTCGACATGTTTTTGGGCTTTACCTACTGTCAGGCGCAGAGCGGCCACATTGCCGTGCTATTGATAAAAAATTACGAAAAAATTAGTAAGAAGAACCATATCGATCACACCAGCTTACAAACAAAAACAAAAAAACTGCGTCAAAATCGGTCAATTCGTTTCTATTTTTCTGTTGGGGCTAAAACGGTATATGAATAACAAACAGCATCTGAGTGATGTGCCTAATTAAGCTACTGAGCAGTATTTCCTAATTAGCAGCTTTGAATGGCATATTATGGGTGCCCCACAAATAGTGATAGCGTTTACCATCGGGGCAACTCGATATGTATAATACAGCAAAGTTATAAATTGAACTCATTTTTTAATTCACGCTAACCCGGTAGGCCTAAGTGGTGACGCGATTAGTTCCTCCAGCTTACGTTTTCAGTCCCAAGCATTTACAATTCAAATTTAATTATTACATAAATGTTATCAATCTAGTAATTCAAGTAGTAATTAAAAAGGTACTTTAAAATAGTATGGAATAAAGTGTATTTCGCGCTAACCTTTGAAGACGTTCAGACGATAACCTAAAAGCATCTGTAGAAATTAAAAGAAAAAGCTCTTCATAATTATCCGAGTTGGGCAGATGAAAATTAAATTCCTCTTCAGTTTTTACTCTTATATCTACTTTATAAAATTCATCTTTTGCCTTTTTTGCGCGTTTTAATCTCAGCCAGTTAATTTCTATAGAAAACTGAAATACACATTTAAATGCTTGAGGCATCCATGATTAGTTTGATGTTAAGAAACATTTTATGCTTTGTGTTTTATATATTATAGAAAAAAAATATGGCGACTTTGTAGAGATATGACAATTAATTTTAATTTGAAATTATTAATTGTGTATAATTTTATGTACCTTTTTATGGCATTGAATGGCGAGACGAGCATGTCGTTCACCTGATGGTAAGCGAGACGCGACCACCCATAAACAGTAGCAACACCATCCAGCACCTTGAGTTACAAAGTACTATCTAGCATTCTACGGCGCTCGCCATCCTGAGACATATAATGTTAATTCTCACTATGTGTACATGCACACTGCTGCTTGACGGTACAAATATACATTGCGGTGGTACCCACCCAGACGGACTCTTACATATGAGAGACTTACCACCAGTAAATGTAGCGTATTAGTTTTATTAATTATATAATCTATTATAAAATGCCTAAATACGTTTACACATCATGATATTATTTCATTGGATGATGTTTATAGACTAAACAGGCACTTGCCACCAAGCGAACGATCTCGCTTACATAGAACTAACCAAACTATCTAACGTTCAGTAAACCAATTAGTTCAACAGATTTACCAGACTTTGGAAGGAGCATTGTATAAAATCTTCGAGCTATTCCCTCCCGGAATCCTTAATCTCATGTGATTAATGTTGGTGAGTAAGTGTGTGGTGAGACTAACACTATATAATAATTATGTATATCTGACTGCCTCGGTGGCGTAGTTGTATTACAGTACGACTGCAAAGCTGAGGTCTCGGGTTCGATCCCCGGGTCGGGCAAAGTGATATTGAGTTTTTCTATTCAGTATCAGCCCGGAGTCTGGAATTTGTGCCCGATATGGCGATAGGCTCGCCCCCTATCACATCATGGGACGGAACAATGGCGAAAAGTGGGTGCACTAGTTGCGCCTCTGCCTACCCCTTCGGGGATAACAGGCGTGAGTGTATATGTATGTATGTATATCTACTATATAACATATTTACATACTTATTAGCAAGCTCTTTTTTTAGTTTATATACGTAATGTACATCGCACGACATACCAACTAAAGCGGTGGCCTTCTTCGGCGCATTAGGGACGGCTGCGGGTTTCCCCGGACTGAGAGTGTCTAAGTGTCTAAGTTGTCGTCCGCAGCCGTTCCTACGCGGAGCCACCTTATGCAGTCCGTCTCCTATTTGGGTGGGGGGGGGGGGGGTTGTGCCACGCATAAGACTAAAGACGGACAGCCCCCTGCCGCCCGCCCGCGACACCCAGCGGCCCCTATTAGTCGCCTTTTACGACAGGCAGGGGATACCGTGGTGGAATTCTCGACACGCTCTCAATCCACAGGGCGGAACTTATTAGCAAGCTGCGTTTCTAGCACAAAGGAATGAACGGTTGCATGTAAAAGCAACTCGAGTTAATTAAAATAGATTTTTGAGAATTTTTATTCGGAAAAGGACAGATTACGGTTGAGAGAACGATTATGGCTAAAATTAATTCATTTAAATCTTAATTAAAACTTCATCATTTTAGAAGATACTGTATACTCACTGGTGGTAGGTCTCATATTGTGTAAGAATCCGTGTGGGTGGGTACCACCGTAATGTCTATTTCTACCACCAAGAAGCAGTGTGCATGCACTGTTGTGTTTCGATTTGAAGGACATTGTATTCAAATTCAAATTATTAACGATATTACATCTACTGTTCAACATAGTAAAATAACTATGTTTGCTGACGATTTAAAACTATACAGAGTCATTAATACAGATGAGGACTCAGTACTCTTACAAAACGATATTGACAGTATCAATGGTTGGTGTATGAATAATGGCATGCGCTTGAATGTAAAAAAATGTTCTCACATCAAATATAGCAGAAAGAAAACTGATTTACCTTCTAAATACATTCTCGGGACTGAAGTCTTAACGGAAGTTACAGAAGTTCGTGATCTAGGTGTAGTTCTGGATGGAAAACTAAATTTCACGTGCCACTTAGATGTAATTGTCAAAAAGGCGGCTCGCATGCTCGGTTTCATTAAACGTAACTCGCGAGGTTTCAAGTCACCTCGCACCAAAATTATTTTATATAATTCATTGGTTCGGAGCCATTTAGAATTCGGAAGTGTTGTCTGGAACCCCTTATATAGCAAGCATTCGCAACGAATTGAAAATCTACAGCGATCCTTTTCTCGTCATCTTGCCTTCACATCACCCAGAATCTCACACAGGTGTCCTTATGAACAACGTATGGCCCATTTTGAAATGGACAGTTTTTACAGTCGTCGGAAGCTTCTTGATGCGTTATTCCTGTACAAGTTAATGAATAATAAAATAAAATGCAGTCAACTTCTTGAAACCATCAGTATATCAGTTCCATACAACACACCCAGACGCCCAATTACTAGTATTTTTAAAACCCCTCCTTACAGAACAAACGTAGGCCTAAATGCTCCAATAACTATAATGTGTGCGCTCTATAATAAAGTTGGCAGCAAAGTTGATATCGATCTATTTAATTATTCTGTTAAAGTATTTAAGGGTAAGATGCTGGATTATCTCAAAAAAAAATATATGTACGTAATTATATATGGACATTACTCGCTTACTCTATGGCCCTTCTTGTTGCCTACATTTTGAATTACTTATAATGCATACAATTATTACCTCATAATGTCACAATATTAGTACTTCGTATTATCCTGTATCTTTTAATATTATGTTTTGATTTTTTAATGTTTAAATTTTTGCTTTAAATTTTTTTTTTCTTTTAATATGTTGTCTGTGGTGAATGCTGTGTACACCTATAAGTAGCCATACATATCAGATGTTGCACCTTATTGTTTTAGTATATTTTAATGTTATAATATGTAATGCTGTTGGTGTACCTTATAACAATAAATAAATAAATAAATCATTTATTCAGTAATTAGGCCCCTAAGGGCACTTTTACACGTAATTTTTAACAATGTTGTTTTACTATAAGATTCTACCAGTGCTTCGGAAACTGACCTGAGAAGAAGCACCAAGAAACTCAGCGTAGGTCTTTTATAATTTTTTTTAAATATATAAGTATATTTTACAATTTGAAAATCACAATATTACTTCAATTTTAAAGATGTATATTAAATGCGAAAATTTACGGAGAGTACCTAAGTGAAACAACCACTTACATGTTAAATTTTAAGTAAAAAATAAAGTCAACCATCAAACAGAGCAGACCAGTCCACACAAGCAGCACCCGTTCACCAAGCAGCAGTGTGCAAGCGCTGTTGTGTTTTGGTTTGAAGAAGAAGAAGTCAGCGTAATAAGTACATTATGAGACGTCTCAAGGTGACGAGCTTATTGGAATGCCACGCAGTATTTAGTCAAAGTTATGTATGTTGTTGCCACTGTTTACGGCCCGTCGTGTCGCTTACCATCATATACCCATCTCTTTATTTAACTGCAATAAAAATAAAAGGGGTACTTCTACAATTCAGACATAAAAGCCCTGTATTTTAATCTACAAATCATGCTTTCGGGCCACAAAGCACGAGTCAAACAGCTCTTTACTCAGATTATAACAACATAAAAATCTTTGTCTGCCAAAACTGTTAATGGACGTTTTAAACGGCGGCCAATCGGATTAACTTCTAATTAGAGGAATGTGGTCTTTTGTCTGTCCGTATTGTGTTAGTCGCTTTTTTTTTGTTTCGTACAGATCGCTCGGTTTGCCGGCTCGGGATTTGGGAACGCCCTTTGTTTTGTGTTTTGATTCATTAATAGATTTATATGTATTTGTTTGTAACAGCAGTTGATATAAGCGCGTATTCTCCAGTACTAAGAGAGGTTATTTTTAAAAGTTAATTATGTTTTTAGTTCAAAAACTTAACTACTCATCAAGAGAGTAGTAACCTTATTGATGTGGTCACGTTTTGGTTCATCTAAACTAATATTATAAGGAGGACAGATTTGTATCTATTTATTTATTTAATTATTTAGGCATATCAACAATGCAAACACAAACAGGGTGTAAAATCATGACAACATAAAGTAACCCATGTTTACATTAATGTTAGTACACATCATTATTATAACAGCAGTAGTATATAAAAAAAAATACAAAATACTTTATTTACTAAAACGATAAACAGTTGCAACATTGGCTACATGGCTAGAACTTTTTTCTAAATGACGTGGACCGGTGATGGAAAATGTCAAGATCCAACAGCATATGCCAATTGTTAAAAGTAGTGGTAAGTCTTGCTATGGGAGAATTACGAGCCATATTTGTTTTATATTGAGGTACTTTAAAGAAAGCGTTGTACTTTGAACGTGAATTAATTTTTCTATCTTGAACTCAAAAATACTGTACTAAATTCACCATTAGAGTCTACATTTTCCCTGAGTAACATAGGTTTGATAAAGCGGGACTTTTATGCGGAAAAAAACTTATTCACGCGGGCGGAGCCGTGAGCTAAAGCCAGTTGACGATATAATATTAATGTAGGATTAAATTTCTGAACGTAATGGTCATTCCGGTTGATTCACTCCGCTCTGTGTGTCTATGTGACGAAGCCATTTTGATGATATATTGGATTACGGGGGCGCCGGGAGGACACGACTGTAACGACTGATTTTTGATTGTAATTAAAGAGGAATAAAGAAGCTTAAAATTGTGAAGAAGTTTATTCATTGCCGAGCCCCTACAAATTCTCGTCCGGGATACGTGGGGTTTTGGCAATAACGACGACGAAGACGGAAAAATACAAGGTGAACGGCGGCAACGTGGCGCGGCGTGCTCCGACCGGCATAACGACGAAATACTAAGACGACGAAGTATAAATCTAATTACATTATTGTGATTATTTACGATGGCGGAGAACAAAAATGATGATGGCAAGTCCTACAATCCATTCGTGATTGATGCCATACCGAAATTTACCGGAGACGACATGACTTATTCTTCGACAAAGTGGGTACAGGACTTGGATGACAACGCAGAAATATTCGGCTGGAACCAACAACAAAAATTAATTATCGCTCGACGTTGCTTATCTGGCACGGCGGAATTGTGGATGAAAACGGAGAAACCTTTTAGATCGTTCGATGAACTGAAGGCAGCTCTGACCAAGGAATTTCCTGAGACGGTGAATAGTAAGCAGATGCATGAGATGATGAGTAGAAGAAAGAAGCAGCCTAATGAAACGTACTACCAATATATGTTAGTGATGAAGGAGCTCGGGAAAAGGGCCAGGTTTCCCGACTATGTGTCTATACAGTACATCATAGATGGTATACACGATTACGAGTCGAACAAAATAATGTTTTATGGTGTGACTACTTATCCAGTTCTACGGGAAAAGTTAAGTCTATACGAGAGTTTTAAACAAAAGACAAGGAATGATGCCAAAGTACGTGACAAATCGGTGAGTGTACGGGTGAGATCGCGGGAGCCTGAAATAAAATCGACGATTAAACGCTGTTATAAGTGTGGTGAGCAAGGACATGTGGCAAGTTCATGTTCGCGTGGAATCAAGTGCTTCAAATGCAACGAATTCGGGCATATCGGCAAAGAGTGCAAGATGGCGGCCATATCACAAAATCGCGGCGCTGGCAGCGCGAGCGGTGGCGGCAGCGACGTGAAGTTAGATCGTCCGGAACGTCGTTCAATGTTCGTTCGCTACGAATGTGACAGTGACAGCTGTCAGTGTCAGTGTCAACATCAAAACGTGCTAAATGTAAACAATCATGGTCCGGTAGTGAATAAAAGTGTTAAATGTGTTAGAATAAACGAGTTTACAGTGAACTGCTTAATTGATACAGGTAGCGATTTAAATTTAATAACGTTTGATTTATTTTCTAAGTTTAACTGCGAATACAAACCTGCGAAAATGTTGTTAACCGGTTTGGGGTCTTGTCAAATATTTTCTTTGGGCGAGTTTGATACAAGTTTAGTTATTGATCACCACAAATACAGAATTAACTTTCATATAGTTCCCACGGATGCGATACCATACGATGTCATTTTGGGTCAAGCCTTTTTAGCTAATACTATCACTGTTATTGACAAGGGTTCAGTTGAAATAAGGCCTCAGTGTTATGATGAATCATATCAACATTCTATTTGTTTACCTTCTAGTTTTAGCGATAACAACCCAGCTGTGCAAGATATTATAAATAGCTACAAACCTCTGAAAATCAAAGATGCCCCAATTAAGTTGAAAATAGTGCTAAAAGATGATATTCCTGTGACAGCGAGCAAGAAGGCTAGCAATAACTGAAGAGGAGGTAGTGAATCGGCAGATTAGTGAGTGGTTATCTAATGGCATTATTCGCCCAAGTTATTCCGAATATGCAAGTCCGCTGGTGTTGGTGAAGAAGAAAGATGGAAGTACTAGAGTATGTGTAGATTACAGGAAAATTAATCAGAAAATGGTGAAGGATGAATATCCATTACCAATCATTCAAGATCATATAGACAGATTATGCAAGGTAAATGTTTTTAGTACTTTAGACCTGAAGAATGGATTCTTTCATTTGCCGATTGAAGAAGAGTCTGTAAAGTATACAGCGTTTGTTACAAGTAACCCCGAAGGTCAATATGAGTTCTTGAGGGCTCCGTTTGGACTCTCCATCTGTCCAAAGTACTTTACACGATACATTAACACTATATTTGCTGATATAATAAGAAAAGGAGTCCTTCTGATATTCATTGATGATTTGATTATACTTTCAGAAAATGAGGAAGATGGAATAGCACGTCTTAGGGATGTATTGAAGGTGGCTGCGGATTATGGGTTGGAAATAAACTGGAAGAAATCACAATTATTGCAAAGGTCAGTAGAATATTTAGGACATTATATTTCTAATGGAACGATCAAACCTTCAGCAGAAAAGACTAAGGCGGTCATGAATTTTCCCATTCCCAAAAGTTTGAAAGAAGTACATAGCTTTATAGGACTGACCTCGTATTTTAGAAAATTCATTAAAAATTATGCTATGATTGCAAAACCATTAACCGATTTATTAAAGAAAGGTGAATTTAATTTTAGTGATATGCAACAACAGTCTTTCGAAGAACTTAAGTCAAAATTATGTTGTGAACCTGTCTTAAAAATATTTGATATTGAAATGGAGACTGAATTACACTCAGATGCCTCCAAATATGGTTATGCAGCTGTTTTAATGCAGAGAGATCCTAACAGTGGCTGTTTACATCCAGTGCACTACATGAGCAGAAAAACTACAGAAGTTCAACAAAAGTGTAGCAGCTATGAGTTAGAGGCTTTGGCAGTTATTGAAGGTGTCAAAAAATTCCGGAGATATCTCATCGGAATACATTTTAAGATAGTAACGGACTGTGAAGCATTCCAGAAGACTTTAAATAAAAAAGATGTACCTGCAAAAGTAGCACGATGGATATTATACTTACAAGACTTTGATTATTCTGTAGAACATAGAGCTGGTGGCAAGATGCCTCATGTCGATGCACTAAGCAGGAACATATGTTATGTCGACACTGAGCTACATGCTAGGATAAAAAGAGCACAAGACGGAGATGACAGCTTGAAGATTATAAGAGAAATGCTTAAAGATAATGATTATGAAGATTATTTTGTGGAAAATGATGTTATCTACAAAGGTGTACAAAAGAGGTTAGTGGTACCAGAAACCATGGACATGGAAATTATTAAGAGAGCTCATGTAATAGGTCATTTTGATAAAAAGAAGATGAAAGATATTATAGAGAAGGAATATTACATCAATAGCTTAGACAGGAAAATTGAAAAAGTAATTGCGATGTGTGTACCATGCTTGCTGGCTTGTAGGAAATCTGGGAAAAAAGAAGGCTTATTGCACCCGATAGACAAAGGAGAGCGACCGCTGGACACTCTGCACTGTGATCATTTAGGACCTCTGGACGCGACTAAGAAAATGTATAATTACATACTCACTGTGATTGATGGGTATACTAAGTTTGTCTGGATTTATCCTGTGAAAACAGTGACGGCGAAGGAGACTGTAGACAAGTTAAAATTACACCAAAAAGATTATGGTAACCCGCAGAGGATTATAACAGACAGAGGAACAGCTTTCACTGGGAATGAATTTCGAGAATATTGCCAGAATGAAGGAATCGAACACATTACTATTACTACTGGGATTCCTCGTGGAAATGGACAAGTGGAAAGAATGAATCGTATTATTATTTCCACATTAACAAAGATGTGTATAGAAGAACCTGGACATTGGTACAAATATGTTAGTAAAACTTCAAAGAGTCATAAACAGTACATATCAACTTTCCATCAACACATCACCATTTCAATTATTAACTGGAGTTAAGCTAAGAATGAAAGAAGATATGCAGATATTGGAATTTCTAGAAGAAGAGGGCAGAGCTGAATTTATGGATAAAAGGGATGAATTAAGAAGTGAAGCTAAAGCACAAATATTAAAGATTCAAGAAGAGAACAGAAGGACATATAATCAGAAACGAAGGGAAGGTGAGAGGTATAAACAAGGTGATATTGTAGCAATACAAAGGACCCAATTCGGGAATGCTCTGAAGTTGAAACCAAAAATTTTTGGACCATATCAAGTTACTAGGGATTTAGGAAAGGATAGATATGAGGTGGAAAAAATAGATAGAGGAAAAGAGGGACCTATTAAAACTACATCAGCTGCAGATTATATGAAAAGATGGCCTTAACTTAACATTAAAGAAAAAATAATATAATCTTGTTCATATTTGCCAGTCGTCTTGTCCCGAATTAAGTCAATATTGTATTAGGGTCATAAGACTCACAAACATAGTCTTTGAATAGTTTCTGTTTTTACTTTGTATAGTACTTGTAAGATGGTGTTGTGTGGTATCATATCTGGTGGTTATGTTTATTATGGGGTATAAGTAACTAAGTATTGTATAACTTGATGCGTAGGGCAAATTTACCTACTGATATTGAAAAAAAAATTAAAAAAAAAAAAAAAATATAATAATAACTGGTAGAGTATAAAAGAGAGGTAAAGTTTAAACATGTAACTTGTTCGTTATAGATGGTGTCTCTTTAATGTTATACTTTCTAATATGTGCTGAGCTAATAAGTATTGTAGTATGTCAACTGTTTTGCACTGTTAGTTTTAATTATTTAAAATAAAATATCATTCTGTAAAAAGAATAGCTGATGATGCTGTAGTCAACATGTGCATGTAATTGTTTTGTATTTGAGATCATTGGTATTTGATAACAACACTGAAAGCTTGTTAAGTCAGATTTTAGTTTCTGTTTTGAAATATTGAGGTTGGTGTATGTAAGTATAGGATTGATAAGATATGCAGGTAGAGTTTAAAGCAGTTCCAATTGTTAACAGTTTGAATTTAATTCCTAGATGTAAATTATAGGTAGATTCAACCGCATAAGTAGTGTGCAGTATTGTTCTTTTTTTTACTCAGTCTGAGGTCAGACTGATAGGCAGGACGGCCGAGTTGTAGGATTAAATTTCTGAACGTAATGGTCATTCCGGTTGATTCACTCCGCTCTGTGTGTCTATGTGACGACCCCATTTTGATGATATATTGTATTACGGGGGCGCCGGGAGGACACGACTGTAACGACTGATTTTTGATTGTAATTAAAGAGGAATAAAGAAGCTTAAAATTGTGAAGAAATTTATTCATTGCCGAGCCCCTACATTAATATCCAGACATTTGTACAAATAGGGTGGTATTACCCTCCTTAATATCAATTGACATTGAAGTTTATTAACTATTCATAAAAAAGAATACCATTATCTTAAAGTTATATACTATCAGTAAGCACACTCGCACTAAGTGCTGCATAAATTTTAACATCTCAGTACATGCAAATCTAAACTCAAAGCGCTTAGAAGTAGATTCATAATATCACATCTTACCTGCAACCACACTTCGCCGAGATTATAACCTGTCCCTGAATATGATAGGGGGGATCTTCACCCTGATCATGTTCAATTTCAATCTTCGTCAACTCCGTTGTATGTCATTGAATTGAAAACTGCACAATAATAATTATGTGAGTTTGGTTTCGGTGGCGTAGTTGTATTACGGTACATCTGCAGTGCTGAGTTGTTAAATTGGATCCCAGATCAGGCAGTAATCTTGGATTTTTCGACTCAGTATCAGCTCGGGGTTTAGAATTTGTAACCGATATGGTGATAGCCTCGCCCCCTATGGGATAGAATACGCACGGTGAAAAGTGGGTGAACCTCTGCTTGCCCAATCGGAGATAAAAGGCGCGTGTGTGTATAATAATTATCTATTGTTAGTTATAATGTATAATAGAAATCATACCCAGACCCATGCCATTCACAACTCGCTTTTCTACTAAACAAATTATGGAAAGACCATAATATTTTCATGTATGTTTTTGTGATTTGTAACAATATTTTTACTAAGGCATGGCAAACTGATTGATAGCACTTGGTGGTAAGTGGAATAAAATCCATATAGAGTATCAAATGACCAGAGATGATGACCCGTCGCTAGTCGACACAATTATGCCGGCAAACTATTCTATTATTCGTAATAAAAAAGTTACATACAAACCACATCACAATTGCTAATAAATGATCTGGATCGTGTCGGAATTACCCCTTGTGTCCGTTTGTGCGGCGCGTGGTCACGTGACCGTCGGCTAACAGCACCTGCGAGCCGAAACCGAAACAGATTTTTATTCACTCCTTATTTGGTATTTTGGTTTCATGTTTCTATTTTCGGTCTGATTCTATTTCGATCGAATTGCTAGTTTGAATATTGATATTTCGATTTGTGAACTAAGTTTTTATATATCCCTAAGAATTTAATAATAAAATTGGTTTTTGACGGGTCCGTCTGGAAATATTTATGGCAGGCCTATGTTCAGCAGTGGACTTACTTCGTTTGGCTGATGATAATGTAAAACTGATACGACTTCTTTAAAGTCGAAGCCGATACTAAATAAATCATATGAAAAGGAAACATTGAAATGCAAAAATTATCATTTTTTTAAACATGTACCCATTATGTTCAAATCGACATTACTAACGAAAATAGTAAGAAGGATTAAAAAGTGAGTAGGTCCGGTCCCTAAGCATAGTCCTCATATTTCGTGCATTCATCCTGTTGTACAGAAGGCAATCAACTAGCCACATTAACCATAAATTTAAATCCCATAAATATAATCCCATAAACATTGTACTTTATTTTGCATTTGCGATTTGATATACAAGGACAGGGGCAGGGATAATGGACCAATAATGTCTATAACATCATATTTCGATATCTGATTATAACTCGCTGATATGACATCCCGTTTTACAGTCAAAATTACCAACAAAATATACACCAAAATAAACGTAACGTGAACCGTAACACTGAAGTTTATCAAGCAAATTTTCTTAAATATAATATGTGGCCTATTATATAAGCGAATCGTTTAAGTTTTCGATAAGTTAAAGACTCAACATCGGTTCAGCGTTTCGCTTTAGACTGCCGAGATGAATGTTCGCAGGTTCGTAACCCAGGGCACATACCGCTCTTCTCGAAGTTATATTTATCAATTATCGTGTGCTTTACGGTAAAAGAAAACAACGCGAGGATATCTTCATACTTAAGAATTCTTCAGAAAGAATTTCGAAGATATGAGAAGTCTACATACTCACACTAGGCCACCGTAGTGGACTAAGGCCAAATCCCCTTAAAAAGGAGCCCCTGCTCAGCAGTGGGCAGTATATAATAGAGTTGTGACTTATTACAATTATTCAAATTATATTACATTTTGTTCCTATTTTAACTGTACCTTTATACATAAGAAAAGTAAAATAGCAATTTTAATACCAAATAGCAATGTTGTGCATACTTTTAATACCAGCGAAGCTCAATCTCACGTAACTCGCGGCCCGCCGAAGAAAAAGTATCTTCTGTGTATATCTGGCCACCCTCATATTTCGTCGGCATTATTATAAAACGCGCGCAATTTATCAGCGCGCCGGCGCGGTTAAAACATTTTATTTATTAAAGACGGTCGTTTAATAAAACGCTGCGAGCTCACAACGTGTTAAAATTAAATAAAACACAGAAAAATACACATTTTATCGTATACGGTGAACGTTTTGAGTACAGAAGGTGTGTTTAGCGCTTTCGGAGTGAGTATTTTTAACCGACGAAAAGAAACTAAATTAGGCATTGACTCCAAATATACCTACGTATGTATTAGTTATTAAGTTTAAATAAAAAATCTTTATTATTTTTTGCCTCTCCGTTTTTTCGGCGCTTGAATTTTTTTTTAAATTAGTTTTTTCATGAGTCAATAATGAGATAGATAAGTAATTTGATGAAAAACTTCAAATAATAAAAAAGGGTGATAAAAAACCTCCCCGTGCTTTAAATTTAAAAGCTTTGGCTTTGTCTTGCGGTCACCAACATTTTGTCTTATGATCTAATGGGCAGTAATGAGACTAGTTACAAAGTTATTTTAAACAGGCATTAGAAATTTCAGGGATACCTACCTAACTAAACTCTCGTTTATGAAAAAACTAGCTTTTGCCCGCGGCTCTGCCCGCGTGAATTAGTTTTTCCGGGATAAAAGTCCCGTTTTATATTTTCCCGGGATAAAAAAGTAGCCTATGTGTTAATCCAGAACATGATCTACCCGTGTGCCAAATTTCATTGAAATCCGTTCAGTAGTTTTTGCGTGAAAGAGCAACAAACATCCATACATCCATACATCCAAACATCCATACATTCTTACAAACTTTCGCCTTTATAATATTAGTAGGATGTTTCTATCTCCCGCGTAATGTGAACTATACTATTTACTTGTTAGATTCTTCTCCAATAAGCTTTGCAAACCTTCTGTACATTTCATATTATGGTCACCATCAACATAATCCCTGGTAATTGATTGCATTGTCGTTGTGGAAATAAAAAATCTCTCCTTTGACTGCGGCGGTGGGAACTAGCGCTTTTTATTACCTTTACAATATTTTTAAATAATGTTGAGCGAGAAAACTGATGCTGTACGTACAGTCAGCCACATAAATACTTCAACAAAATCAAAACTTCAAATAAAATAAAAGGTATTTACTTTAATTGAAACAGGGAAAAATGTTTTAATTGACCATAACGAGTAGAGGCGATTTGAAATTTCGAATTTGTCCAGCTACTTATGTGGCTGACTGTACTAACTGGATCGCTGGTTTGTCGCCGTACCAATTATTAAAAATAAATTATGTTGTGAGTAGCAGTGTTTGTTTTGTAAAATGGATATTTATTGGGTCGTGCACCTTTATGCGGAGGTCGCTTTAAATAACAACTGCTTCTTCCTTTTTTGGAAAGCAGCAGTGTACCCAACATTATTAAGTTGGAGAGTTATGAGTAATTATTATAACATATTTCAGCAAGATTTTACTCTCGGCAATCATTTGTATGACACATAACAATTTCAAAGTTCTTATCTTCAGAACATGGTATGGCAAATTTATACCAACAATATTACAATTTTGAAAATTGAATTAATATCAATAGCCAGTGATCACGGTGAGTTAAGAAGCCTCTACATCCCCCTCTCCTTCTCCTGAGTGTTCAGTTCAATTGTGTTAGATATGTGATTACCAATTTAAAACAGCACGCGAATTGAATACTTTATTGTGTTTCAATCATTGTTTTCTCAGCCGGCTTGTCCCAGGATTAATTCCAGGCGAATATCGTTGGACTCGTTCGGTCATATGCGGGCTGCTTTGACCCGTTTGTAAATTTTAGTGTTCAATTCACGATGCGTTTTTGTATGCTTTTTATTAGAACTGAGTAACGAGGCGAACAAATAATAATTAATTGAAATTTTAAATTCCGTAGAACAATGTCTCCAGCAAACAAAAATTACAAATATACTGATTATGTTTCATCGTTTCAGTCTTTAATCGGAATACGGATTTTCTGAGTTCAACCTAAGGCCAGGCAATCCAAATGTTCGCATTACGTCTATTTTTTCTATTATATCAAAATATTCAGAGGTCTTTGTTCACTCCTTTCTGGTTATTATATCCATACATATTTTACTGGACATATACGAATAAGAAAAAGACCAACGGAACCATTATATTACGTAACATAAAGCTGATACAAATCCCCTGTTATTTCAACTCTGCACGTTGTTTTATTTCCCTTGCCCCGCGGGCGTAGTCCGCCGTTTCACATACGAGTGTGTGTTTAGCGCACGTTATAATTATTAAATTCTTCAGAAGTTTTATGGGCAAATATAATTGGCACTTTATCTTGATAATTAAACGCGTTAATTGTGTTTTTATTTCGCTACCTTTTGCTGGGGTAAAATTATTTTACAAGAATAAATAGTCATTGATAGCCTCAGCAGCGTAGTTATGTTTTGATTTAACCGCGGTGTTAAGGTATATAACAAAATATGTTATTTCAGTGTTTTAATTATAAATAACTAGTCTGCAGCTCGAGGCTCCGCCCGCGTGGAAAAGTTTTTCCGGGATTAAAATATTTACCGGGGCAAAAGTAGCCAAGCACTCAGGAGTAATGTAGCTTCCTTTTGAAAGAATTTTCAAAATCAGTCCAGTAGTTTTTGAGTTAATGCATTACAAACAATCAAATCTTTCCTCTTTATAATATTAGTATGGACAAAAACACTACAAACCAAATAGTTTAACTTTATACTGGCTTAGATATACGTATATTGAGAGTCGGTGCTTATTTCAATTGAACAATTATTTCATGTATTTGTTCACGTATTTATTAGTTTATCTGGGAATTTAAGTTAGGCATCGACTAAGTTATTTCGTCACGTATAAATATACCAATATCAATATTTATATATACGTCACAAGGAAATTATATACTCTGGTGCCCATCTAACATCAGAGTGATTTCATAAATTTCAGAAAGTCAGATATTTTATTATCTATACTAATATTATAAAGCTGAAGAGTTTGTTTGTTTGAACGCGCTAATCTCAGGAACTACTGGTTCGAATTGAAAATTATTTTTGTGTTGAATAGACCATTTATAGAGGAAGGCTTTAGGCTATATAACATCACAATGCAACTATTAGGAGCGAATAAATAATGGAAAATGTGAAAAAAACGGGGAAAATTATTCATCCTTGAGGGCTTCCATTGCGTGCGCTGCAAAAACAGTTCAAGATACCAAAAATATATGTATGAAAGAATTATTCCTCTTGAAATGATCTAAAAAAATGTCCGCGACAGTATATGTCTATCTTTTAAGATAAACTCACTAGAACCGTTTTTATGGTAATCAAATTTGGTCGAAATTAATGCATCATTTGTTAAGAGTTGTATCAACGTCATAATATTAATCTTTATCAAAATAAATGTGTTAGATAGAGTCATTTAACGGGTAGGTTTTTATGTACTTTTAGCCCGGAAAAACTTATTAACGCGGGCGAAGCCGTGGGCAAAAGCTAGTACCTAATATCGAGACGAGGTCAGGGTATTAGGGTTTATTGATAATAAAATATTTAACGGTTACATCACTACATATTATAAAACAAAGTCCCCTACTGTCTGTCTGTCGGTCTGAATGCGATAAACTCAAAAACCACTGAACGGATAACGATGAATAGGCTACTGTTTTATCCCGAAAAAATATATAACGGGACTTCTATCCTGGAAAATCTTTGTTACGCGGGCGAAGCTGCGAGCAAAAGCAAGTCAGAAATAAACCAAAAATATATGAGAGTTGGTTCTGGTAGTTGCCATCGGAAAAGTACAATTTTATATGAAGTGAAAATTCAATAAGAAAGAATTTTCCGAAAGCTATAAAGCATTTTTTATTTAAACCATTTTTAAACACATCCAGTAATATGGGTAATGTCGCGACCAAAACCTAGTCTTCTCACACGGTTTAGGCTCATCGTCACAACGCACCGTAGATATAAAATTCAAATAGAGACCCACATCGAACCCGATGACAGGCCGCCTCGCGGGACCCTGCCCACTGTACATTATAACTTGAAATACTGCGGTTATTTCTACACCTCTGCCTCTAGGGGCGAAATTTGACGAAGGTACAGTTTTCTTCATGTTTTATATATCTTCTGTGAGATCTTGTTTATAGATTGATACTCGTTAAACTTGTGACAAAGATTCACTAAGTGATGTCTAGGAGTTTTATTATCTGTGACTCAACATAGTGGCAAAGTTGTATTTATTCCACTTCGATATGGGGTTAGCGCAACCCGCTTTTCTAAGTATATTGCAGACAAGATTTGTCTTAGTTTTTAGATGGACCATCTACTTGACATCAAGTCATGGCGCAACCAGCCACAGACGAATCTGGTTAGAAAAAAATTTAAATCAATGATGCTACGAATGGTGCCTCGACTGACTTTTTAGTAAATTGAATGGCGACATGAGTATATCGCATCACTACGCCATAATCCATATTTAAAATAACCGCAACTGACCAAATATACTGTAAAGTTAACCAGAAATACAAATAGTACATGACTCTATGTATGATTATACTCAAACACGATTTCCTCGTGTACATTTCTTATGTTTTCGTCGCTTTATTTCTTTATATCTCCGGTCCTAATTGAGGTACGCCATTCGTATATCTTTTTGGTCTAAGAACACTCGCTGAAACGAGCTCCTTCATTTGAGCTTTTGCCCAGTTACATTGTGTGAGATGGAGGGAAGCATATAAGAATATAAAAAATAAAGAAAGATATATAAATTATAATGATATCTATTTTTATTTGTTTACAAATATTTATAGGCACACCACAGCTGATGGTAAAAGAACATCTTCCAAGGAGAGTAAGACCGCTTCCAATTCATCTGAAAACGTTCCAACTCCTTTTGAACGTAAATTTAAATTCGTATCCAGCAATATGACGCAAAAGAACAAAGAACGGAATTCCACCTATTTATCTACAAAATCTAGATTTAAATTAAAAAAGAAACAACGTAGGATCGCGTCCCCGAAAGGAGTTTCGTTTAAACGATATAATCTGTATCGCCGTCCCTGCCCCGTGCCTGCCCCGCGTCGGCCCCGTATCGACCGCGCCGCACAAAGGGGCTGTTTTTTTTCCGCATTTATTTCTCTTTTCGCTTAACTTTCGCACGTTTCGCTTCGAAAGGCACTTAATCACTGGTCCACCTCGCTACACTATTAAGTGACAGCGTTTGGAGGCTTCTTTGTTATTTTTGTCCCGGTTTAGTTATGCTAAACACGTATTTGGAAGTGAAATTTCTATTACGATAACGTATTTTCCTTTTGGGAATTACATAACAGCATTATCTAGGACTATGGGATTTTAAGCAATAAATTGTATGGTTTCTGCTCTGAATATATATGTGCATTTTATAATTATGATGATTATTTCATTTTTATTATATAAACATGGGTGTGTAGATGCTAATAAATCTTTATTTTACGAAGAAAATTATTAGCTAAATATTTTTGCAAGGATGACTTGGTAAAGGCTACAGGAACGCGCTGGATGCAGGCCGTTTTTGACAGGACCATCTGGAAATCTTTGAGGGAGGCCTATGTTCAGCAATGGACGTCATGTGGCTGATGATGAATATTTTTAAGTTAAACTTTTAATTACTAGTACAGATTCACAAAATCATCAGAAACTTACTAAAATAGTAAAAATCTTCGAAGATAACGATAGCGTTTAATTTTTTTTATCAGATAGCATCCGTGACGTCACACGTCAATCTGCCAAGTTAAGCCTATGCTTTCCGTTTCACACAAAAGAAAGAGAAGATTCTTACCAAATATTTAAACGGTTGGATCTCGGAAGCTTTTTAGCCGATTTCAATTATTTTGCAACTAGCTTTTGCTCGCGGCTTCGCCCGCGTGAAAAGGTTTGTCCGGGATAAAGTCCCGCTATATATTTTCTTCAGATAAAAGTAGCCGATATCATTCCCAGGATCTGACACTATCTCCATACCGAACATCGAAATTCGTTCGGTAATTTTGAGTTTATCGCATTTAGACAGACTGATAGACAAGGTGAGGAGGAGCGTGCCCTTGGGCTTTGAACCCGCGGACATTCGTCTCAGCAGTCCGTTCCACTCCCAACTAGGCTACCGCCGCTTTTTTTCTATATAGTACTAAATCGTGTTGTAGGCAATAACTTCAAAGACTAGCACAACATATATTCTAAAATAATTTTTTGAATAAATAGATTTTTTAAGTCATTAAAGCAACGATCTCTTTTCACAACCAGTTCACCTGCAGCACTGAACCCGCCACTGAAACAATCACCAAGACGCCACAATGTAGAATACCTGAGGTTTCGGTTTAATAAAAGCAAGAGGCCGGACTTTTGTGAGGCATTCACAACTATGTGTAAAGGATCCGCGCCTGTACAATCCTGCCAGTTGACCCTTGCCCTTTTGGAGAAGGATCCTGAACTCGGAGCTAGTCATGGTTATATTCTATTATTATTACAAGAACGTGAGTCTTTAAAGATTTTTTTAAGTTCATAAAACGATAAATTAACTTTGATACTATTTGGCACAAAAATAAATCAAATCCTGGATTATTTGTGGCATTTTGATATACAAAAGTGTGTATAACTCCACATAAAGTCTTGGATTTCTCAACATTATACCTTAACTACATGTAACTAGTACCTACTACAATAACCAACGGTTGCCCCAAAAAGCTGCTTTAAACCAATGTCATTTTAGATGCCGTAAACTAAACTCACATTATCCTCGATCTAAACTGAAGAATTCACAAGCATGACAATATATGTCAAGTCAATGGCAGCACCTGACTCTTGCTGAACTAAACTCAATCCCGATATTGAAAACAAAAGTACAAAAATCCTTATAGCCAAAATCATGAATAGTGAAATATACCCAGCTCCACTACCCTTACCTAAATCATTTCTCTGGCACAATAGTATTAATTATTCGACCCCGGGGCCGCAGTGAGCCGCTACGAGGCTGGTGTGTGGTTATGTCCGTCCACGCTCTGCAGACCTTGCTGTAACTACGAGTCAATGGTCAAAACAATTAAATTGTTTCGACAATCAACATCAGACAAATTTTGTCTGATGTTTTTGTAAATAATTGTTGTAGATTTTACGCAAGATTTAATAATAAACATACAGTCATGCTAATTGAGAATACACTTATAGCTTTTAAGAGGTAGATGATAGTTTCTAGATGCTAGATCTCATGTATGAATTCGTGGCACTGCATTATTTATTTTTATCCCCAAGGAAGTAAGCGAAATCATAGTCTTGTTCCATTGTAAAATGGCCAATGTGATGGGTAATATGATGTGAAAACAAAGCAGCCACATGCACATGTCTTTGATTCAAAGTCACGTGTGACGTTGATCAGTTTATAAATTGTCTTGTAGGCGTGCAACTGACTACTTTCATTTTTTATATAAAATTATTTTGCAATCATATATAAAAAGTTTACGCTGCTTGTTAAGGGCTGAGTTATGTCCAATGAATATCATAATAATTCATGACAAATGGCGATAGGTTCACCCCCTATCATATCATGGGACGAAATATGCACGGCGAAAAATGGGTGCACTAGTTGCGCCTCTGCCCACCCCTTCGGGGGTAAAAGGCGTAAGTTTATATGTATGTAAATATGTATTTCATGTGTAGCGTTGCATGGAACGTTTACACTCTTCCTTAAACGTCTATGGTTTCAACTACCAATCGAAACCCTTATGGGTGCTTATTGGTTGAGTATTGAGTTGTCATTCGTTTGACGTACGTCGGAATGGCGACCGTATAAATAAGCGTGCACTGTCATATGGCCTTTATTTTGCAATCGTCTTCGCCGTGGCACCACTACTTACCTAACTACGTGCTGCCACGCATACCGTTGTTCCCGCTGGGGTGGGTGTGCCAATTAATCCCTACTAACCGCTACCAGTGTATTCTGTGTACCTGGGCTCGTGAGCTGTCACGAGTCGCTAGCGCGGAATGCAAGTCTAGCTTGCATTCCGACCCGCTGGGTTTCTGATTCCAGGTTCACTTCTACGGTACGGCGTTGACGCCTTTCTTGCACGGGGTGCTGACTCCGTGCTATTCACCACCACCGGCGTCGCGGAAACTGCTCCGCCACGCGCGCACCGTCATCGTCGCGGGTGCTGACCCCGACCACGTGCGCACCGGCATCGTCGCGGGAGATGCCCCGCCACGTGCTCACCACCACCATCGCAGTCGGGTGCGCTAGCCCAGACCGCCTCACCACCGCTGCGCCGACCACGTGGACATACCATCTGCCCGGCGAGCTGTCACCGGAGCTAGCCACGTGTATCAGCGTCGTGCTGTTCGCCTGAGTCGGAGTCCCCGCAAGCCAGTGACTCGTTTGCGTACCATCAGCAAACGTATCGAGTGTAACGCGGAGTTGCAGAAATAAAGCTCGTACCACGAACCTAAACCCTGTGATCTTTCTTTCTACTACTACCTATCTGCGGGCTAAAGCCGCACATGACAAATTTAAAGTGTCTGTGCACTGAACATAAGAAACACATTTAGCCAATAAACCATATTGAGAAGAGAAACTCATGCACATCGGCACCGGCGTATCCGACTGCGCTACAACAATTATTGGTAAAGTTTCTCGCTGTACCGTTTGGCCAGCCTCCAGTATAGGCATAATGAGGATCTTAAGTGTAATTAATGAAACGGAAGTTTAGCCGTTACGCCGCGAGCGGACTAATTGCGCGACTGCGTTCGCGAGATAGCGCCTGCTTCGGAAAATGACCTTATGGTGTCAACGGCTTAATTACTGATTTCGCCAATGTACCCCTTGCCTAATTATTATTAAATGCCTTTGGAGGTTGGCAGTAAATCTATGATTCTTTGGGAATTGTGTTTTGGGGTCGAGATCATGTACAACACATTAAGTGACTCAGCAACTATATATGTATTTTCTTTACATCCGGCACAGTATCGACATTATGAAGAACTTATAAGAACTTTTAAATATAAATAAAGATAAGTAAATTAAAATTTATACTCTTTAATGGTTACAATCTATCTTACGAACAAAAAAGCGGAGATACCTAATATAACTGGACACCCAATTAGTAAGTCGAAATAGGGTGATTTAGGTAATAAGAGTGAAAAATACGGGCCAGCCTATTATTTCCGCTTCGCTGGGCAAAGGACAAAGCACAACGGAGTGAATTGTTCCTCTGCATGACCCCAAATTGATTTGCAACGTTTGGGAATTGATTTAAAATCTAGCTAAACAAGTGGAGTTGCTAATTTATAATGGAGGGTGGTAACTACTGACGATAGTGACCAATCTCTTCGTCAGTACTTAAGTGTAGTGTAACAAAATATGTTAAAATTTTGTTACCTACACTTTAAGGGTTATTATTATCAAGTACAAATTATTGGTATCAATGACAATTTTATATACTATAAGCTATTTATCTTTTGAATGCACATTGCAATGAAATGTAATTAGTTCTGTATTATTACTGCCCACTGTTGAGCACGGGCCTCCTCTACAACTGAGAGGCTTAGTCCACCACGCTGGCCTAGTGCGGGTTGACAGACTTTACATACCCCCGAAATTCTTATGGAAAATTCTCAGGTATGTAAGTCTCCTCACCATGTTTTCCTTTACCGTTAAAGCGAACGATAATTAATGAAAAGTCAGAGTTGTCTGCGTGGATTTTGAACCTCCGGACATTGTCTCTGCAGGCCGTTGCGTTCACAATTAGGCTACCTTCCTTAATAAATGCACATTAACGAAAGCAAAACTTATTCAAATTACATTACCATTAAAACAGCTAGCGTACGCTCCCATTCTATATTGCAGTCTCATAATAACGATTTCGCGGATTGCCCCAGCCGACATAATTCAAAGTTAATGAGATTAATATAAAGAAGGAAGGATAAATTGAAAGCGATACGGCGATCGTTAAAGGGTTGGACGGACACGACCGAATTACATCCGATTTATATAGATATATGCAACGTGGCCTATTGACTTTTAAAGGTATCATTTTTATGGAGTTTCGTTCAATTTATTAAACATCTACGTAATAAAAGCTACAACAATTAACAAAAAAAAAACTTGAGAGGTGTCAAGGGACACCCGGATGGAACGAAGTTGTTTTCGATTAATTAGTGAAGATATTGTTATAAAATTTTATTTCTTTTAAGTTATAATAATAATTGTATATTTCATTAAAACGTTACCACATCAATGAAAACATTTACTTCTACCTGCACAATAGATATGTCATCGAATCACGATCATCAACTAAGCAAGCATTGACATTAAAATTAACATACAACTAACGAAAAAAAAAACTACTCTAAAAAGCATTTAAATCTTAGAGTATGCATACGTAGTTATACTTACTCTAAGATTTAAATTGTCTTTTTTTATTTAAATTTCGAATGTCACTTTTACGGCCAGTTCTTTATTGTTACTGGCTGGTTTCACAGGGCAAGTATACCTAAAAGTGTAGTGACAACTTTTCGTAAGATTTTTTTCCGTCTAGCCCTCTTTCACAAAGCGCGATAAGGAACTTCGTTCGAATAAAACACTCTATACCCAAAGGGGTAGGTAATGGTGCAACCAGGTCACCATCATTTCGCCATGTGTTCTATGATGGGGGCGGCCTATCACCATATCGGACACAAACTTCAGATACTGAGCAGTAAAATATTATACTTCGTTGGACGCCGAGCATAGCCAGAGGTTTAAAATTTTGCACAACAACTTAGACTCTTAGATTTCCCTATAACATATATGATTTATCTCAAAATTTATGCACAGTAAATATCACCTAACAAAAAGGTGATCTGCAAACATTTGGTGGTATAAACAGCCACAAAAAACTAAGTTAGTAATGCTTTTATTTAATTCGTTTTAAGAGAGAAAGAGAGAGGATTGTTGAAAATGTATGTATATTTGTAACATCCTATCGGTCGACAGACGGTCGTTAATAAAATGAATCTACCGCTGTATACACCGACACTAGATGAACGTTAATTAGTAATCCCATTTAGACGGGAAATTAGTTTGCGAAATGCGCCCAAACGAACATTCCGGGTAATGCGGTTTATTCGCTACACCGCTAATAGTTCTTCACTAGTTATTTAATGTTGTTATCACTTTTTTACAAAATTCAATATAATTTAAAATGTTTAGTGAACATAGGCCTTCACATTAACAGAGGAACATCGGTAATTCTTTTTTTTTTTTAATCTAAATTTATTTCGGGGTTTTTATCGATGCGGACATGTCAACCCCATCGGAGCTTATATTAAGACAAGCACAATAGGTGTAATATATTACCTCTATACAATGTGATGTACTAAGTGCTATGGTTACACATGGGAATTGAAAAACTAATCAATATCAGTTGCCAGGAGGCACAATTTTTTTGCCAATTCTGTATGTGGTTTTGCTAAAATAGTTTGGACTATTCCAATATCTAATATATTTATTTTAAAATCCCTAATTAATTGATCTCTTTCTCATTTCTTTTTCACACAATCCATCAGCAAATGTTGAACGTCTTCAATTTTGTTACAAGAACTACAATCAGGTGTATCTGACTTCCCCATTAAATGCCGAAACTTAGCCGATGGATAGTGACCAGAGCGCAGTCTAAAAGCCAACTTAATGTACCCGCTTTTTAGTCCAATACCACTAAACCAAGGTATACGAGGAGGCTCACATTGTATCGATTTGTACCATATTCCTTTTTCTTTAGACTTACCTTCGAAATAATCTTTCCAACTGTCAAAACATTTTGATTTAAATTTTGGAATGTACTCTGTATAGTCCGGCAAAAAATTTAACTCAGCTCCCTCGTTTGCAGCTAGTTTAGAAATTTGGTCAGCCTCCTCATTCCCCTTTAGTCCGATATGAGCAGGAACCTCTTCTTCTTTTCTTCGTGGCAGGAACCCATTGCAACTTCACCTCTATACCACTTTTAATCAAAGAAATTATAAGTTTTAAAATGTTGTAGGCTATCGAATGTCCTCTGAAACCAGAGGCGCATCGGTAATTCTTCTAAAATAAAATTCGCCCTCTCTCTCCTGCCTGTGACTCCAATGTACAGTAGCAGCACACTTTGCATGTTGCAGTAATGATCTGGTTTTCAAACCACTCCAAAGGGTCCAATCGAGTACTAACCTGCAGGAATTCACAGAAGAGGCCTACAGGTGTATTGAGGTTAATATCAATTAGCAAATAACTTTAGTATATCTGTAATGGTTTTGTATATATGTATAAATAAATAAATAATTATGTTAATAACCTACAGAAATTGTTGCTTGGCCTGGGAACCGAGAACGTCCCGAGAACGAGTGTACACACGCGTTATCACTAGACCAATGCGGCTATTCCCAAGTCATTTCATCATCATCAGCCACACCACGTCCACTACTGAACAAAGGCTTCCCCTAAAGATATCCAGACGGACCTGTAAAAGTCACAACCGAACCAAAATTAATCTGATATAGATTCATAAAATAGCGATAACGTATTATATCATACTAACTTTTGCCCGCAGCTCCGGCCGCGTTAAAAAGTTTTTCCGGTATAAAAGTCCCGGTTTATATTTTGCTTAGACATGATCTACCCGTGTGCCAAATTTCATCGAAATCCGATCAGTAGTTTTTGCGTGAAAGAGGAACAAACATCCATACATCCAGACATCCATATATTCTTACAAACTTTCGCGTTTATAATATTAGTAGGATATACGATATTAGGGTATATTTTTGCGTACGTTGCGTCACTTGGACAGCATAACTTAGTTTAATGGAGTCGCTGTGATATACGACAATCGAATTAATTCATAATGCCTTCGCATTACGTTGAATTTTATTTGTAGCTCCTTTATGTAAGACGTCGCGTCGTGAAATGTATTTTTCTATCTTGTTTTCATTACTTCACATCAAACGTGTGTTGACGTAATTTCCATTAATTATATTTCTAGCTATTACGTTTGGGTAGAATTTCAATCTATAAGTACTCCAAGCAGTAAAACAAGCTGGTATAATTATGTCGACTAATGAAGTGTAATACATGTATACATATCACAAGTATTTCAAGTGTCTAGACTTATAGTAAGCACTAAATTGTCATAAAGACGGGTTTTCAAGTAAAGTAAAATCTTCTCAATATTCGTGTTTATTGCATTAATTGAATGAGACTTCACAGTATGCCAAATCTCTTTTTATTGCTACGACTTCATTCCTGTATATAAATAAAATGTACTACAAATGTTATTACAATTTTTACGAAGTGAATGCAACCAATTTGTCACATTAAAGTGGTAGCGCGGGCATCCCCCGCGTAGGCACTAACGTCATCGACCAGTTGACAAGAGCTTCGTCGCATAAAACTTGAATAATGCTTTCTTGTTTTGTTTATATTATCCTACTAATATTATAAAGGCAAACGCAGGTGTGTGCGTTCACGTGCAAAAGATCCCCGTTTTCTCCTCTCCCCAATCTTCAGGGTGTTCCACTCTTAATGCGGAATGACCTGAATATCCTTGGTATGGATATCCGCTGTGATCTGAATCCAAGGAATCACATCGAAGGCGTTATATCTGCCACATCACGCAGGGTTGGAATCCTGAACAAGGTGCGTCGGTTCTTCACGCCCGGTCAAATCTTCCGCTTGTATAAAGCACAGGTACGGCCGGGTATGGAATACTGTTCGCACCTCTGGGACGGTTCCGCCCAATACTTGCTCGATGCCTTGGATGGATTGCAGCGGCAGGCCATCCGCATTGTGGATGATGCAGACGTAACGAGCAACTTGGAGTCGCTATAATTGCGGAGGGATGTCGCTTCTCTAAGCGTGTTCTACCGTCTGTATCATGGCGAATGCTCTGAAGAGTTGTTTAATCTGATCCCCTCCTCTCCTTTCCTCAGCAGAACCACGCGTGCCGGCATCCGAAGCCACAGCTTGATAGTTAAAACCATCTCGGCCCGAACCATAGGTTCGCCAAATCCTTTATTTGCCGCACCATCAACCTTTGGAATAGTTTACCGACGCACGTGTTCCCTCCTTCCTATAATCCTGGGTCCTTCCGCCGTAGCGTGAAGAAGCAGCTCAGTAGGCCGGCATGATTGTGTCGAATGGCATGAGATAACCATCTGCTGCCATTCGATACTCTATCTGGACGGCATCGCGCTTACCATCAGGTGAGGTGCAGTCACTTTGCCGTGCCCGAATAAAAAAAAAAGGCGAAAGTTTATACGTATGTATGGATGTATGGATGTTTGTTGCTCTTTTACGCAAAAACTAATGAACGGATTTCGATGAATTTTGGTACACGGGTAGATCATGTCCTGAATTAACACAAAAGCTACGTTTTATCCCGGAAAAATAAAAAGCGGGACTTTTATTCCGGAAAAACTTTTTAACGCGTGCGGAGCCGCGGGCAAAATCTAGTACTAATATATTCTGTAAAATATATTCTTTATTGTAGATAGTCATATAGTCATGTTAAATACTTGAATAATGGTTTGTTATATAAATGAAAGGAAATACCATTAAAATTACCTTCAAATCCCGTATAATATATACACGACCAAAAGGTAGTTGACTCAGTGAGCATAACTTAAAGCACGATGTAGATGCGAACGACTACAACATGTCAACTGTAACAACAAACTAAGTAATTATAACAACTTACAAAATAACTTTCCAAGGGGTGGTTTTACTACTTGTTGATGATTGCTATTTGTCACATACCTAAACCATTCACTGTTTGGCGTTGTGATGATCTAGAACCTCTTGGTACTGTTGTGGTGGGACATATTACGTTCACACATGGTGAATCTTTGTATTAAAATTGATTTGTTTTTTTTTTAATTCTCTTTTTTTCTCTATAGCTCTATTATAACATTAAGTTTTATTGTTAAACTGTCACCACCCAGTTGTTGGCAATAAATGTTTTTTTCTTTCTTGCTTATACATGTCGGCTTGATTTTTCTATTTATGTGACGAATAGCGTTTATCAGCAAATGGTGACATCAGCTCTTAGAGTATAAAGGTATACTGATAAAATATACAGAAAATTTTACTGGCAAATTGAAAAAATAACCCTTTTTGCAATCTCGTTTAAACTATTTTGTAGATAACTCTTTTTACTTTGCACTTGTCGCAAACGCAACTTTGATCAACGATGGTCGTTATTTCCTACGACGGTGACCAGAAATGTAGGTCTGCATAAATTAATATAAAAGTTCTCGTAAAAGATAAATCACAAGATAACGTTATATAGAAAAGATAGACAGAGGATCAAAAGATTTATCTCAACAGTGCGATCACGTTACCTTTGAGCGATTATTAATTAAGAACACGTTTTTCGGAGGATTACTGCTCTTACGAGCTCCCGTCAAGTTAGGATACAGGTGTGTTACGGAAGCATAAACTACTGGTATTGCCCGTAGAATTTTTGGTACGGCAAAATGATTGACTTCGATTTGATACCTATCAGTGTATATGTGAGTATTTATAGATATGTGTGTATTTTATAACCTATGGAGTATAAAGAAACAACCCCAGTTTCCGGTAATTTTTCTGTCCCATGATGATGAGGAGCAAAGCCTCCCCAATTCAGTAAAAAATTACGATTTCAAGCAAACGAATCCATAAATAAACATTCATTTTATACGTATACACTTATTTAACAGCCTATATTATCTAAGATGCATGAACGAAATTCCTCAAATAAGCATATTCCCAACAAATCCGTGTTCACCTTACTTCGTTCACTCATACTTAAAACGCATTAGAGTTGGCACAAACTTAATTCCAACACTGTAACGAAACTAAAATTGTTCGCAGTACGTGTACACAGTAAATTCGTTTGGAACAGGGCCGGCGCTGGGGGCTCGCGGGTCCCTCGGGCCCGCACTCGAATTTGTAACAAACCCGAATATTGCATGTGAAGTTTGCATGGACATTTACATAACATTTTTGGGCATCATTTTTGGGGTGCATAATGTTTTGTGATGTATTTTTAGAGACGAGCTTCTCGTGGATCGAATATGGTTCGTGTGATGAATATTCTAACTTCTGTAAGCACTTCTGACGTATAGTAACGATTTACTATTATGTTGACAGTTCCTACACTTAGATCGCAAAATCGAAACATTCGATAAAACAAATTCTTTTATTTTGACTAGTAAACAGGATAACAAAAATACTTTGTTGTATATTATTTCTTCGTCCTAGAAGTAGTTATAGCAGGCATTAATACCCACTTCAGACAACTTGTTGAACTCACTAGAATATTAATTACCCAGTAACGATCTTCAATCCAAGACCTCACCCACACAACTCAAGTACGCTATCAATATTATTATAATAAACGATATTTTCGATCCACCCCTCAATAAATCCCACACAGAATTAAAAATCTTCAAACAAGTTCAAAACACCATTCTAAAAAGCAACATAAAACGTTCAACTTACCCTCTTCGGAAGGAAAAAAACGCGCTCTCACGCAGTATGTTTTCGTTTATTTCACTTAATTTCAATTCAGTCGACGGGAGTGTCTACCTCATCAGATTACCGCGTTAACATACACGCATTGCGCGGATTTGGGTGGGGTGACCAAGTTTATTGCCTTTCCGTTTTCTGGAAGAGATTTTATCTCTATTGTGCAGTATTAATTCTCGTTTTTCAGTTCATTTAATTTGATAAACCTGACAAGTCGGTGGTAGGCCTCTCATATGTAAGAGTCCGTCTGGGTGGGTACCACCACAATATCTATTTCTACCACCAAGTAGTTTTGTGTTTTGGTTTGGAAAACATTGTAGCCAGTGAAACTACTCCGTATAACGAGACTTAACATCTTATGTCTCAGGATGACGAGCGCAGTGGAATGCCACACAGTGCATTTGTAACTCAAGGTGCTGTGTGGTGTTACTACTGTTTATTGGCGATGGTATCGGTTATCATCAGGCGAACGGCATGCTCATCTCGTCTTTCAATGCCATAAAACAAAATGTCTGTTTATTCATTCTTTATCATATTATATTGAAACTCCAATGACATGTGACAAAATGCCAGAGGTTTTAAAAAATCACCTCGTCTCTCTCTTAAACTACGTACTTGATCTTTTATCACCTTTTTATTATTACTGCTACGAGGCCGTAGTACATACAAATGAAAAAACTATCATACCAATATAACTGAAAATAATATCTATGAATCACAAGAAATGTGTAATAACAGATTGTCGGGTAAAAGTCAAGGAAAATCCACGTGTAGGGATCGAGTTTAGCCTTGAGTATCAGTGTTTAAGCCGCGTGAAAATCCCCTTCAAGGGTCTAAAAGTTTGTGAAATATTTTGCTAATGTTTACCGAAACAGATACAGCGTTCTGTCAGCCAACTATAATTAATTTGGGGCGCACGCAGTTTGTACGCGCCCCGGATTAGAGTTTTAAAGTGTTCGTTTTGAAAGGTTTAAACCAGTATGGAATCTTTGTGTTATTATTTCATGCTATTTGAAAGATACAGGGTTATTTAGTAGACTGTTCTGTTTTCTTGTTTCTGACTACCTCGGTGGCGAAGTTGTGTTACGGCACGACTGCAAAACTTAGGTCTCGGGTTCGATCTCCGCGTCGGGCAAAGTGTTTCTTTTCAGTATCAGCCTGGAGTATGAAAATTGTGCTCGATATGGCGATAAGCTCTCCCCCTATCACATCATGGGACGGAATACACACGGCAAAAATGGAAACACTAGTTGCGCCTCTGCCTATCCCTTCGGGCATAACAGGTGTGGTGTGTGTGTGTGTTGTGGAAATTAATTAAAGTGGTTAATCAACTACCAAACAACTTGTTTAAAATTCCTTAACCATATTACTTATGCGTCTTTTTTTAGTTGATACAGTATCCATTATAATTACTGGGCATTATAAAACTTAACATCTGGTTTGTTGGATGGTAGCGTATTCAGTGCCGCCTTGTATAGTGTAATCAGTAGCGAATAAGACAACGATATGAAGAGAATATTTTATTTTGTAGCAGCGTGAAAGGATTGGGTTGTTCTGGTTTCGATTCCCAGACCGGGCCAACACTTGGTGATGTAAAGATGGAAAATGGATGGAAAGATTAAAATACATGAAAAAAACAATACTTTCCAAAATCTCATATATCACGATCCCATGGTAACCCTACGAAGTACGGATAACCACCCAATGTGTGAGGCGGCGTTAAAATGTACTTCGGTACAACACTTCGCACGAGCTTACGGCGACGGCATGTTGCCGCTAAACCTTCGCTAACTAAATTACAACAGCTATTATGAACGTAATTACAAAGGCCAATTTATGTGAAATGTGATTGGTACACTGGCGTAAAGGATTGCTAATTCGTAATTATGAAATTGGTGTAGTAAGCATACCATTATAGAATACTTTTATTGTCGTAATAATTATCATAATATTACAGTAGACCGGAGTAAGATATGATGGTGAGGCCTCGGATGCGGTCAAACAATCTGGAAAAGTTCTATGGCTATATACAGAGTAATTTTGAAACTGCTTTACTAAATGAAACCTAAAATAAAAAAGTGTACGATTCGAAAAAAAAATAATATCAATAAAAAGTAACTTAAAGTTTTGCATGCCCTAATGCCACTACTACTGCTCTAAAGCTGTGATTCAGAACGCAGCAGACGGCAGAGGGTAACGGCAGACGGCAACAGCATGTCCCGCGACGGCAGTCGGCACCACTATGGAGTATTAAATTGTATGAGACCGATTTCGCACACGAAGGCAAATGACGCCCAGCAGGACGTCACTTACCGCGCGTCATTTGCCGTCGTGTGCGGAATCGGTCTCATACAATTTAATAGTGTACAGTAGTGCCGTCTGCCGTCGCGGCACATGCCGTCTGCCGTCTGCCTCGTCCTGTGGAATCACAGCTGAAAAGGGTTTGCTGCAGCGGCGATATTACACTTTCAGTCAGAAAAACACTCACACACGCGTCATATTCGTATTAAACTATAAAATGTTAAAAAAATCTGGAAAGTGAAATTGAGATTTTTGGTGAAAATATTCGTTATAATAATTTTTGTTATAATGCTAGCAGAGGCAAAGACGAGTGTGTGGTTTCATTTATTAACGCCATGTGAAAATAGCCCTGTATTACAATGAACGGACACCGACTTGATAGATGGATAGTTTTTCATTGAGAGCTACAGGTAAGTACCACCGCTTTGTTATTTATGCTGTTAAGTATACAAAAATGGAATATTTACACAAAAACACAAACAATCACCTTCATGTCTCGCTGTAAGAATCCTCAAGGCCTTAAAAACTAGAAGGGTTTTCATACAAAACCTCGAAGAATTACATACACTTAAATCCCCATGGCCAGCCTCAAACGAATTTACTTTGTTCCTCGGAACTCGGAAAAAAACTGTAATTAAAGCCGTCCTTAGACGGGGTCTTATTGCACTCCAGATTTTAACGCAACGGATAAGCTAAAAAAATGACAACCAAGTATTTAAAAAATGCTGAGTGAAAAGCGACTTTATATCAAGAGTAAAGAGATGGTGATTGTGTAACGGTATTAAGATGAGGTTCGTGGAAGCTCTGTATACCCAAGGGATATTACACCTCTGCTGTCGACGACGGTGTATCCAACTTTATTGAGAGTTTGCGTTAATTTCGTCTACCAGCTTGCGTTGTTTTCAACTTGTAGGTAGATTTACATGTATTGAAATAACAAACGAGCGGCGGTTCGGCAAGAGACTAAGTTAAACAATCCTTTATACACAATGGAAGAACATTATTTAAAAATACAATAAGCCACATAAACAGATCAGGGCCCCCTAAGGGTAGTTTTCTATGTTTGATTTCGGGTATTATTTTAAATATAATACAAAAAAGAAATTATTCTGTGAAATCAGCATCGAAATTGGTTGAAAAATAAAGCAGTATTTCATATTCGAAAAATTTTTCTGAGCAAAAGTAGGGGCGTGGTGAGGATAATACGCTATCTCTTTCGTACGCAAGCAGCGTTATATTCGGTGGCATTTGATGCGTCACAGTCTAACATTGCTTTTACATGATAACTTCCCCTTTCATCACATTTCAAAGCCTTATAACTTATTATTGCGCTAATTTTGAAAAGTCTTTTTCCGTTAGATTTTAATAGATAGCAGACATTTTTGATGAATGTGTTGAAAAAAAGTAGTCAACTACCCTAATCTACCACATCATCGGCGTAGGCGGAACGTAGCATTAAAGTGCGCTCGTAGCAAGTGTTGTAGTGCTACGAGTATAAATTACACGGTACTACACGTTAAAGTTCGCTGCGTAGGCGATAAATACTTTAACAGATTGCTGAAAGTTCATATTCTACATGAATATTCTATGTGTATAAAGTGCTGGATATTTTAATAATCCATTATATTGAAACGGTTGAGATTTCCATATTTGGCTGGGTCGGAGTATGAATTTTAAAATTCAATTTAAGTCTTCATAGATTGAACTGGCACTTTAAAGTCGCCAGACCAAATTACGAGCGAAAACTAATTTTTAATATGATTTAACGGAATAGCAAAATGGGGTATTACTCAACTATTTTCAGTGCCTGAAATATTTCCGCCGAGACTTAAAGTTTAAAGTTACTTGGCTATGGAACGGTACCGCGCAAAAACTTGAGGTACAGGACATTCCTTTCTAAGATAAATTGGAGCTCGCCTCGTGCATTATTTATTGATGCACGAAATGTTATTACTCAGGATAGTTATTGTATTTAAAAGTTTCTTTCTCAGAAGTTAATTCAGGAACCTCGTCGTCATCTTCTGAGCGAGACATTTTATTATTTGGATTAAAAAGCTGTTTATTCTATGGAATGTCGTTTGTAATAAGTTTACTACCGGTACAAATAACCCAAACCCCACTGCATGCCACCACAACATTTGTTTAGCTCGATAGTGTAATTGTCTTTGTAAGTCCTAGTTGTTTAAATTCGTATACAAACGTTACTGTTCGTAGAAACATTGGTTTACTCAAACCACACGTTCTCTATGTAGAGAACCGTTACAAATACTACTAAAATAAACTACGTAAATTATTGAATCTTACTAACATGTCATTAACATTTAACAATATTAAGTAACATCATTAAAATTTAAGTGGACGATAGCCTAGTTCAAAATGGAACGGTCTGTCGAGACAATGTCCAGAGATCCAAAACCCAACATACCTCTGTCTTTTCGAAGTTACGGATGTATTGTTTATCAATTATCGTTTGCTTTAACCACAGAACAGAGACGTGGCTTTAACGATGAAGGAAAACATCGTGAGGAAACCTTCATACCTGAGAATTATTCATAAGATTTTCGAGGGTATGTGAAGTCTGCACTAAGCCAGCGCGGTGGACTAAGGCCTAGCCCCTCTCGGTAGTAGAGGAGGCCCGTGCTTAGCAGTAGGCAATATACAGGGTGTTACATAACTATCCGTAAAGCCGACACATGGGTAAATGGGGCCTTATATCGTTATATTCGCAATATTTAGAACCGTAGTAACGCTGTATACCATACTCCAAAAAAAAGAAGTATTAAATTATTATCACTGATGTGCAAACCCTATTTCAGTAAAATTAAAGAGTTAAACTACGCAGAATGTACCTACATTTCCACTTAATTCGCAGAACGACGAAAAAATTTTAAAAGACCTAACCTAACGAAACAGCCTAAACGAACACTTCCTTTTTAATAATAAACGTCAAATTTACAGAAACGACTCAACGTGTGCTCCGCCTTGCTCAATACACAACCTCGCTCGTCGGAATATGGCTTGTGTGGCATTTCGCACCATCGTCGGCGTTATTGATGTGAAAACCGATCTAACATGCTGTTCCACCTCGGCAACCGTTGGGCGATCGAAGAAATACATTCTGTTCTTCACAAAAAGAAGTCCAAGGGTGTGAGGTCCGAAGAACGAGCAGGCCATAGCACCGGTCCCCCGCGGCCAATCCAACCTCACGGAAAGCGACCGTTAAGATGTTCTCGTACTTTTCTCCATCACGCTGTAACACCATGTTACTTTGGTTCTCAATGTAATCCCAGTCAGCCACAGGAAAATCGTCAATTATTATCAAGAAAAACGATTAAAGTAGACAATTATTAGGTAAAATAGGTTCGTAGGCCTTTCTGTTAAATAATCTGGTTCCCTCCCATGACAGCTTACTAGGGTTCACAAGTGGCCCACTTCTGCGAGGTGGTCCTCTCGCGGAAGGAGAGTGCCGAGAGGGATCGCCAGCGCAGTGGTGATCCCTCCCGCCGCCAGACGAGACGTAGGCGGCGTCGGGTGGACGACTGTCTCTGAAACTATTGTTTCTATTTTGACATTTATTTACAGGCAGTTACAAAATTCCCAACTACTATTGTCTACTTTTTATCCCTTCAATAGACTAACATTTAAAATATTGATATTTTGTTCGATGCAGTACGACGAAGTTTGTTTTATAATATAATAATAATAATACCAGCCCTGTATTATATACTGCCACCTGCTGAGCACGGGCCTCCTCTACTATTGAGAGGGTTTTAGGTCTTAGTCTACCACGGTAGCCTAGTGCGGATTGGCAGACTTCACATACCATCGAAATTCTTATGAGGAATTCTCAGGTATATAGGTTTCCTCACGATACTTTCCTTCACCGTTAAAGCGAACGATAATTGACAAACAATACACACATAACTTCGAAAAGTCAGAGGTGTGGGCCTTGGGTTTGAACCTCCGGGCATTGTTTCGGCAGATCGTTCCATTCCCAACTAGGCTATCGTCCACAAGTTTGTTCTAGTAATTTTAAAACATTACGTTCAGTAGTGCCTTAAAAACCGAGCTAAAGTCATGAATGACGTAACAAGTCAGAAATCTACACCCATAGATAAAGGCATCACATCTTTAATTGTTCAGCTATTATTCCTTTGTTCACAAAAGCCTTTTTGTTCTGAATTCTCGTTGAAATCCAAGGCATTTTTCAGTAATAGCGGAGACAAACGGCAGACACAAATTCTAAAAATTGTTTCGTTTGTGCAAACTCTTTATCTTTGTCTCTGTATCATAAAAGTGTTAGATTTTGTTTGTAGAATGTTTTTATGAGACAGCTCGATGTTGGCGCTCTTTCAAACGGGTCTTGGGTTCGAGCGGTATATTTCATGTGTCGATTTAGATATTTAGGTCAAGGTCATTTGAAAAAGCATTTACTTTATAGTTTCAGTACATAAAATACTCTTTTTTAATTATATTTTGGCTTAGTGCAAATAATTAAGTGCTACAAAAATATTTATGTGCTTCTTTATCCATAAGTAAATTTCTTCAGCTTTTGCCCGCGGCTCCGCCCGCGTAAATTTTTTACCGGGATAAAGGTCCCACTTTATGTTTTAAAAGTAGCCTGTAGCACTCAAGATGAATGTATATACATACATACATAAATATACACTCGCGCCTGTTATCCCCGAAGGGGTAGGCAGAGGCGCAACTAGTGCACCTACTTTTCGCCGACATTCCGTCCCATGATGTGATAGGGGGCGAGCCTATCGCCATATCGGGCACGAATTCCAGACTCCAGACTGATACTGAATAGAAAAACTCAATATCACTTTGCCCGACCCGGGGATCGAACCCGAGACCTCAGCTTTGCAGTCGTACTGTAATACAACTACGCCACCGAGGCAGTCAAATGTATCATCCTCCTTTTAGTGATTGCCTCGGTAGGGTAATTGTATTGCGGTACGACTGCAGTGCTGAGGACTTGGGTTCGATCCCCGGTTCGGACGTAGTGATATCGGGTTTTACTACTCAGTATCAGCCTAGGGTCTGGAATTTGTACCTGATGTGGCGAAAGGCTCGCCGCCTATTACATCATAGGACGGAATACACACAGCGAGAAATGGATGGACTATGTGGAGTACTAGTTGTGCCTCTGCCTACCCATTCGGGGATGAAAGGCGCCAGTGTATGTGTGTGTGTGTGTGCTACTAGTGATTTTCAAAATTGGTTCAGTGGTTCCAGAGATCTGTTCCTAGAAACCAACAAACAAACTCACAAACTTTTCCCCTTTATAATATTATAGTATAAATTTACGCCTTCCTATGAAAAATGTGTACCTATGTTTTGCAAATATTAAAGATTTTAATACTTAAGTCGTTTCCTTTGCAATTCATTGATTCACAAAGCTAACTTAATAATAGAATATATCCGCATTATTGCTAAAATAGCTTTTTATACATACATACTCCACTTACAAGAAGGCTCACATCGTATAAACGCAAACGTAGCTCAACTACCATTCTAAGTGAGGCAGTAAGAGCGGCTGGAATATGTCGAAACTACCCGAAGCCATTCACACGGGCTCGCTTTAAAAGCAAGCGACCCGTTTTATCCCAAAAAGTTCCCACTGAACGCTATTTATCGCTCCCTTAATATTACAAGGGAACTATAGATCTGTAGTCCTGAGTCTAGTGTACTTAAAAGGATATTCGTTTTTGTTAAAATCTGATGTTTATTCAAAAACGATTGGCGGAATCCATTTTGATATTTGATCATAATGCGGTTTTTTATTATACCGTCATTTTATTTTATCACTTAATTTAATTACACATTAATGACTTACTACACTGGGTTTTGTAATGTGCATGAACTGTTTTTTGTTACAAAAGATTTCTACACTGTTTTATTTAAATTTTAGAGTCTATAAGTAAAAGGAACCTTACTAAAAATATTAAATAGTAAATCTTATGCTCATTATTATCATTTTACTTGTGTTTCTTTTGTTTCCTATAGTTGTTTATAGGTAACATTCATCCAATAATACCTAAGCATAATGAAAGCAAAGGGTTAAGCAATAACCATTAAGGTATTTCAGAATCACAAATCGTCTTACCCCTAACAATATTAGATACGATGGCGGCCATAAGGAAAATCTTGAGACAGCCCCTAATCTAGGGGGTGATTAGCGCATCATTGTGTAAATAAGGGGTACTATCCCTGGGGTATCATCGCTGACCTCGTTAAGGTAACGATCCATCAAGGTAATTTCAGGTGTTTTACTTAAGCTTATATCTGCTATTTATTCTGGATTTACTCAAAGGTTTTGTACGATTTACGACTGCAACGTGATATTGGGTTTTAAATTCAGTGTCAGCCCGGAGTCTGGCATTTGTGCGCGATATGGCGATAGGCTCGCCACTTATCACATCATGGGACGGAATACGCATGGCGAAAAATGGGTTCACTAGTTACGCCTCTGGCTACCCATTCGGAGATAATAGGTGTGAGTGTGTATACGTGTGTGATTTGTACGATTTATGGGCAATTCTAGGAATGAGGGTTCAAGAGTGAATGCGCCAATATGGAAAATGGTTTGATGTTAGTAACCAAAGGGTTGAATCCGAAATTAAAGGCATCAGCATGTTAAAAAGCTATTTCCACAGTACATTTTAGACAAAAATACGTCCTTTAAAACTCTTTCCGTGAAAACACCGTAGCAAAAAGTGCGTTTCATTTTTTAATCTACGCCAACAGAAGCAGAACTGGCATGCACAAAGAGGAAAAAACTTTTACCTGTTCGATCGATCACCATCAAACGCACTATGTAAGAATACGTGCCTTTAAATCCTGTGAACTTGCTCTCGATTTGGCAGCTTGTTTCGCCTTTGAAAGTACCACCGCGCCGGTAGCGAGCGCTGGATTCATTCACTGTTACAGGTAAACTTAATTTTCTCTTTTGATCTCTCTTCCGTTCATAACATGGTTTCTTACTGATATTTGGGATCTATAAATAACGGTACTAAATTTGTGTGAATATCAACAAACATTTGTTATGATATTTATTACTAGCAGTTGCTCGCGGCGCGGCGTTGCCCTCATTAAAAGCTTCTCGCTATAAAAGCCCCTAAATATCAGTACTGAGCTATACCATAATAAGTATGACGTCAGCTCCACCTATTAAAAAGTTCAAATTATCGACATGAAAAGTATCTTATGAATTAATCCAGGACATAGTCTATGTGGGTGCTAAATTTTATTAGTTCAATTCTAAATTTTGAGTTTATCAATTCAGCTCATCTGTTTCCAAGTTTACTTCTAACAAATATTCAAACATTTTCTTGTACAATATTACTAAGATAAGAATTAAGATAAATTGTAAATCGTTGAAATAGAAGTCAATAAGATATCAAATTCAGAACGCCAAACAGAGCAATCTAAATATTAATATTGTTAATTTAAGAACATTCTCATTTTACCCGTATATTAAAAATTCGATGATTTTGGTATAAAATATCATTGCAATAAGCTTTTAAGAACCACGTGTGCTTGAATCAAAATCTCTCCAGAAAACACAAAGCTAATAATAATATTCTACAGTTAGTTACTCAAACAAGAACCCTAAATCCATAAAACTCTACTAGATGTTAGAAAACATCCATCAACCAGCAAGCAAAGAGCAAACCCTCAACCAATCGGTTAATCCAAACCCTGTATACCTATCTCAATTAGTTAAGTAATAAATTAAATGTACCTAAATTAAATTAGGCTCTATGTACGTCGGTGGGCCATTATTCACAGATTGAAGATACTGAATTAATTGGCCCCAGCAAATTTGTAATGTATTTTCCAATTAACTCCAATTTTAATATGGAAATTAGGAGTTTACGATTGAACAGGTAATTTTTTAATGGTTTGGAAGGTAGTGATTTGGTTTAGCACGGTATAAAATGTGACATTAGAATACGCTCAAGTCCTTGAGTGGGAAGCAGAAAGTCAATGAGGCCACTCACTATTTTTATTTTACTGCCGAGTAACACCTAGAATTTTTGATAGAAATCTTTAAAACAACATAATATATGCTACAGCTGATGGATCTCATGACTTTATATATTATAAAAAGTTTTCATTAGGTTATCTGAGAATCTAACTCAGGATCTCACAGTTCGCAGACTCTAACTGTACTCACTACAATAATTATATTGTAGTGCAGTGCAGTGTAGGTTAGCATTAACTAGCCCTATGTTATATTCTGCCCACTACTGAGCCTGCCTATTGCGGGTTGGCACTTTGGCAGACTTCAAATACCTCCGAAAATCTTATATAGAAATCTCAGGTATCTCGGTTTCCTTACGACATTTTCCTTCAACATAAAAGCGAGTGATAATTATAATCAATAAAGGTAAAACTAACTTTGAAAAGTCAAATGTATGTGCCCTGGGCTCTGAACCAGCGCACCTTGTTTCGGCAGTTGGTTTAATTTCCGACTAGGCTATCGCATACATCAATAAGTCGATACAATCCAGTGTTACCAACCCTATTATTATAACAGTAAATTTTCCTGTGAATTTTAACTGTTTTTTGTTTTACATGCGTCGCCCCACGGGCCTTGCGCAATGGGGTAGTAAGTTCAAGGCAGCCAGGATTATACACATAACCTTTTGTTTAGACGCCACCCTTTGAATGAACATACTTAGCATATCATCTATGAAATACTAGATTTCGTCTGTGGCTCCGCCCGCGTTAAAAAGTTTTTCCGGGATAAAAGTCATTTTCCCCGGATAAAATGTAACCTATGCATTAATCCAGGACATGATCTACCTGTGTGCCAAATTTCATCGAAATCCGTTAGGTAGTTTTTGCGTGAAAGAATAAAAAACATACATACACCCAGGCATCCATACATCCATACATGCTTACAAACTTTCGCGTTTATAATATTAGTAGGATTTAAATTTGTGACCTCTTTTTATTCTCCTTATCCGCTATCTCTGCTTGAACTGTTTATTTTAACATCATTTGCTGCTTTTAGTTTGCTAAGGTTGATAACAGTGATGCAATCTATAGTGACTTTGCACATACTAAAAGATTGAAAAAATATGATGAGTTAGTGATAATTGTGTGAGACGATTTATAACGCGGAGTGTAATAGGGTTGACGCTGCACTTAATGCAGAGATGAAAATATCACGATGTCTTCAAGAAATCTCGCAAATTGGGAAGATAAAAAACAATTTTGGGATAATACTATTGATAAAGAGATCTTGTAATTTATCTTTGAAAGGTTCCAGTACTAAAATGTTACTTAACTCGTAAATTGGTTTCCTAGTTTATCTAACACTGTTAGCTGTTGGAATAACAGTTACGTGCCTATCACACTAAGAGCTTTCATGATATAAAAGCTTAATTTTTGTATCTACATTTTCCGTTTTTATGAAATACCTATAAAATAATCCATTTAAATGTGGTGGAAGCGGGAAGTGTCAGTTGAAGCACGCACGACCTAGGCTTTGCACGTCACATCCTTTATTATGTGAGGGTGTGAATGAGATAGATAATCTTGTTTCTCATACTGTTATATGTAATATTATATTACTGCAAAATTACCCACCTACTATTTTTACCTAAAAGAAAAGCGTGTATAATGTAATTGTCTATAAATACATTTTCTCTATACACTTAGACGGTCCTTTCTACAAAAACGAGATATTTCCTCCATCTTAAAGAAAATGCTATTAAATAGTAACACCAAAAACCTTGGAAACCAATTTCCGAGTCAAATAACATAGTAGAGCACTAGAGATCGCATTAGCGTTCGCAAATACAGCATGGTGGTGTAAATACGCCCTTAAAAAGTGAACGTCTACATGTACTGTGCACGATGGCCGACTAAAGGGGCGCGGATGGTGGGGAGGAAAGAGGTCCACAGAGATTTAAACATCTTTACATCTTATAATCTCTCATATAATAATGATCGAACTTCACGTACAGGTAAGTTCGTTTGATCATCTATTAGAAACGTAATAAAGTTCATACACTTACATTTAAAAGTTATAATCTCAATAATATAATATGAATGTACATTGTATACCTAATGGATATATTTTATTGTAGCCATCACTATTACTATAATATGAATTACAAATACTTCGATGATACAAGAAAACCAATTTTATAAAAGGCAGGACAAATTTTATATTACTCCTTTGTAATTTTTATCAATATTTATATAATGATTGAGCTTAATTACAATATTTACACTTTTTTTTTCAGATTCATTTTACTTTCAATATAATATTATGTTTGATTACGACAGCTTAACGTTTACGAACTTCGTTAAACATTTTGTCATCATCATAGCCATCCTATTATTGTTAAGTTTTTAAAAGTTACCAAAGACCTTTTCAATGTTTTTTCTGCACCAAAAAAAAAATACTAATTGGACAAGCCTTTACAAAGGTTATATTGAAACACTAAAAATCAAAAATTTTATACTATTCGGCAATTTATTTTTTCAATGTTAAAAAAGCGGTGCGCAGATCTCGATTACGCAGCAAAGAGTTATTTGTAGAGTGTTTGGAACTTTCTAATCTATATAAATCTGTCTGAAGGTTCGTAATAAATTGTAAGTCGACTCAGCATTACTACTCATTAATAAATTATTTTTTGTAAGCTAACATAACTTTGTATTTTCAAACTCAAAGTGAAACTAAAGTTCAGAAAAAAGAATGTCTTGCTAAAGATACTGTGTAATACAAAACAGTTTTTTTTGACTATAACAAAAAATAAACAAACGGAAACACACTCTAAGAAAAAGTAACTTATATTAAGGCCCGTATTCACAAACGTAACTTACCTAAGGACAGCCCAATCCTATGATAATAAGTGTATTCTCAGTGCGTTCAGCATGTCAGATTTTTCAATGCGTGTTGTTACATACAATTGATTTGTAAACTGTAACTACGTATTTGCAGAAACACATATAACGATTTACTCATCTGTCAGTATAACGTAATCTTTCGTGTTCATAATGCATTCATCACCATCATCATCATCAGCCTTTATCAGTCCACTGCTGGACATAGGCCTCCCCTAATAAGCGCCATAGCGCCCTGTCTTCAGCTTGCCGCATCCAGCATCTGCCTGCAGTCTTTCGCAGATCGTCATCCCACCCCATAATGCATTATTAATGGTATATTTTGTTAGGCAAAAATACTGTCATTTATTAAAATCGCTCCCCGCTACCGCTACCGCCCGCACTCACTGCTCACCCAATCACTAAGGCGGCATGTACATCGTACATACTCGGCCGCAAGAAACGCGGCGTGTATCGTTCAACTTAATGGTTGCATTCTGGTCGGAGCCTTTTTCACGGTACATTCAGCGCTGAAAAAATTACTACGTTCTTATTCCCTGTTTGTGTACGAATTTTTTGGAATAATATCCCGTGGGATTTGCTGAAGTGTTTTTGCTGTATGTAATGCTTATTGTGAGTCTAGTGGTAGTGTAGATTGAGTTGAATTCTATTTCTAACACGGTTAATTAAATGTTGTGTGAATTTTTGAGCTCATTATGTTTTGTAGATGATATTATAGACTGACTCCTAATTGAATGACTTAATGAATCGCGAAAGATTGCAACTCTACCTATTTTCAAGAAAGTTAATTGTACTACGTCACTCTGTTCCTACATTAGTATACTAGTCCTGTGTTACATGTCGTGATTTTAGCCCCAGAAAACAAAAACCCAAATCAAGTATTTAAGGATGACTCAAACGTTTGTTTCAGTATTATCGACCTTGTGACTTTTCTTTCTCAGCCGATACACAGTCAGCTTAAATCGCGTTCATTTATAAGGTTATTTTAAATAAAACAACTCACCAAAGTTTCATCATAATCACATAAACAATTTAGGAACAGATAAAGGACAAACACACAACGATAAACGCATATTGTAGATTACATCTAAAATAAGAATATAAATATAATTATCTCAATCAACTCTCAAACCCACACTTTGAAGTGCAAAAGGACTCGAGTACAGCGGCTTTACTAAATCCCCGACGTGAATAGACGAACCTGCAGCCGACAGACACGTCGACTGACGTCATTGCGTTTACGCTGAACGTGTCATGACGGAACTTCGATAGAGACGGAATTTTAATATTTAGGATATGATAGAGCGATCCCTTGTAAATTGCGGCGGCGTTCTTGCTATTTTCGTCAGCGTGGGTAGGAGTAATCATCGGATAAGACATCTGCTCATTCTGTTTATCTTCTGACATTATAAAAGCAATATACTTCCTTTATAAAGGTCGGCATGTTACTTGCAATACGTGGCAGTGTGGGCGGTACCAATATCTATCAGGAGACATTCTATCAAATGAATAGCATTGAATCATCTTACACACACACACGCTCCTCTCCGCGAAAGATAGTCAGGCGTAACAAGTGCTACCAGTTTTCACCATATATATTCCGTCTCGTGATGTGATAGGGTGCCTATCACCATAAATTCCAGATTTTGAAATGAAGCAGGAGAAATTACGAACCATGTTACCCGACTCGAGGATCGAATCCGCCTTCAGTCGTAGCACAATACAATGACACCACCAAGGCACATATATTTGCTGTTATAAAAAATACATAACCGTAAATCATTTGTTAAAATCCGTTCAATAGGAGCGACGCTAGAGTGGAACATGAAATGGATACAGACACACTTACATAGGATTTTAAAATCATTACCTTTCGTTGCTTTGCTGTAGTCGGGTAAAAAGGGCCAAATACTAACTGCACATCAATCTACCCCTTTGGACACAAGCGCGAGCTCAGCAGAATTAATTTAAAGTCAACCCCAGCGATCGGTATTCCCGCCATTACTCGTGTTATTAGCAGTAACGGGCTGCTTCACGTACCGTGATATTGCGGCACCGGTGCCTCGGTATTGTGTGCACTTAGTTTTTATTACACGGTCATGTAATTTGATAATATGCTTATGTTTGTATCGCTAGATAGTATAAAAAATCATTTTTAAATTACGAGACAGCAGGTCGTTAACGGTAAGACGTCGCGCAGACTTTATTTGTATTGATTAACATGTGACATAAAATGGCGGAAATTTTGTTAATTACCGTTTTTTATGCCATTGAATGAAGAGACGAAAATGCCGTTCGCCTGATGGCAAGCGTTACGACAACATATAAACAGTAGCAATACCATCCAGCAACTTGACTTACAAAGTAGGTACTGTGAGGCATTCCACTGCGCTCGTCATCCTGAGACATAAGATATTAAGTCTCATTATGTCAAGTACGTATGTAGTTACACTGGCTACAATGTCCTTCAAACCGAAACACAACAGTGTATGCACACTTTAATTTTTTTTGTTTTCGTGGAGTAAGTGAACAGTGCATGCTCACTGGTACTTGACGGTAGAAATACACATTACGGTGGTATCCACCCAGACACACTCTTTCATACCAGAGTCCTTCCACAAGTTACTTGAATCAATTCTCCGATCACATAAACTCTGTAATAACGAAATGTTGAAAACTCTTCTGTAATAAGTTTTTTTTTAACGCGGGCCTATCGGCCAGTAGCCTGACGAGAGTCGGCTTTTCTGGCCACACCGGACTTTAGGGTCAACGCAGAAGGCGCTCGCAACCCTTTGATTTAGGTGACCATGCTGAGGGCAACCCACTAACGGGTTACGAACCTCGGCTCAGGACGGCCACTGAGAGGATAAGACATCACCGTTTGGGGAAAATGGTTTTAAACCTAATCCTATTCATTACGTTGTTCGTAGTCTTCGGCACGCGGGCCAGAACTGCTAAGAGAGGTCAGGGTGACGGGGAACGCGGCGAGGACGGAACTGCGGTCTTGTGGAGTGTATGAGTTTTAGGAACTCGTGCTTACGGCGGATGGCCAGAGTTATATCGTCCTCTGGGTCGGTTAGGAAAGAGCGCGGCCGTCTCCATTTGGCGCGATCGAATGGAGTAATAAGTTGTGTTTGTGATTAAACGATACGTCTCCACATAAGCGGCAAAACACACAAAATTAAGCCACAAAGCATAGTATCAAAAAATACATCATCAAACACGATGTTCAATTGAAAAGCTATTCAACATTACGCGATTGTTAAGTTATTACATTGGGCATAACGTAGAGCATACTGTCTAAAAGTTGACTTATATTTCAAGTGTTACCGACACGCTGCAGACAATTTGGTCTGAATTAAGAACTAAACTCGGAGTAGCATGATATCGAAAAAACACCAGTATAAGTCAGGTACCATGTAATAATAAAAAAGCGGCAATAGCCTACTTGGGAGTGGAACAGTCTACGGAGACGAATGTCCGCGAGTTTAAAATCCAAGGGCACGCCCCTCTAACTTTTCTAAAGTTATGCATGTCGTCATGATCATTAGCCACATGATGTTTAATGCTGCACATAAGCCTCCCCTAAAGATTTTCCGATAGACCTGTCAAAAGCGACCTGCATCCAGCGTCTTTCTGCGAAATTCATCAAATATATTATGTGTGTTCTTTGTAAATTATCGCTTGCTTAAACCCTGAAGGAAGACATTGTATTAAAACCTGCTTACCTGAGCATTTTTCTATTAGAAATTCGAAGTTGTGTTAAGTCTTATCCGCACTAGGTCAGCGTCGTGAGCTAAGGTCCAAAGCCTATCAGTTGTAGAAGAGACCCGGGCTCAACAGTGAGACAGTATATATAGGGCTAGTATTATGTAACAGCGCCCCTAAGACGCTGAGAAAATCGTCAATTTAAATTCATGTGTCGTCCTTTAATACTGAAAAAAGGTATTTAATATTCCTACATCGTTCTACAGTAATAATAAAGATTATGAAAGATCCGGCTTCGTGCACTTCGTACTAATATTGATATAAAATTGAGTATGGTTTTGTTACGCTAAGAATGTGAAACTGATTTAAAAAAACATATTTTGACATTTCTTTACCAAAATGCGTTAGAACAATGGTTAGAACACAATAATAATGTGGTGTTTTGCGCCAGAGACAAGACAACAGGCAAATTTATATTAGAAGCAAATTATAATTGTATAATAATAATAATAATACCAGCCCTGTATTAAATACTGTCCCACTGCTGGGCACGGGCCTCCTCTACTACTGAGAGGGTTTAAGGCCTTAGTCCACCACGCTGGCCTAGTGCAGGTTGGTAGACTTCACATACCTTCAAAATTCTTATAAAGAACTTCTTAGGTATGCAGGTTTTCTCACGATGTTTTCCTTCACCGTTTAAGCGAACGATAATTGATAAACAATACACACATAACTTTGAAAAGTCAGAGGTGTGTGCCTTAGGTTTGAACTTCCGGACATTGTCTCGGCAGACCGTTCCATTCTCAACCAGGCTATCGTCCACTCCACGTCCATATTATAATTGTATGAGTCTTCTATTATGCTGACCCACTCTTGAGAATGTAGAGAATGTAGTATCTTCCATGGCACAGGCTAGGCCGATTCTGTCTCAACGACAGTATGTGCCGCGCGAATAGTATTTTTTTTAAAGAGAACACTAAAATAATTTAAGAAACTGATATATTATTAAAACAATTAATTCGCGCTGACACTAGTTGAAAACATAAGTTATGTTATGAATGTAGAGTTCGGAATCAAAGACAAATATATTCATGCGGACCTTTTGAGTCTCTTAACGAGTTTAACAAGCTCTTATGCATAGTCCGTGGATTCGTCATTTTGAATAATGTAGAGCTTTCCGTAATAGATACAAGTTCTAGTAGTAACTTTAAATTAATTCCGTAACTGTATTTTAGATAATGTAATATTTTTTGGTTTGGTCGCAAGAACGCACTGGATACAGGCTGCTTTTGAGAAATCTGTCTGGAAATATTTAGGAGGGACCTATGTTCATCACTGGAGATTATGTGGCTGATGATAATTAAGTATTGATATTATTGTAATATTTGGTTTCAATTATAAAATAATGAGTTAATCGGTTTTGGCGTCACAGACTCGGAACAGTCCATCATGGTACACAATGGAGCTAAAATTAACTTAAATAGGCAATGCTGCTCAATCAAAATAAATCGAATCGGAAAATATTTTCTAGCCAAAGAAAGTTAAGCCTTCATTTTATTTATTAAGTATTCTAAAAGAGTTTACTTGAGTCTTTGAAAACCCTGCTAGTATTATAAATGCGAAAGTTTGTAAAAACCTTGGATTTTTAGATGGTAATATTAAATAAATAATCGTTTCAGAATCATAAAACTCTAAAATATATATTTGTATTCACAAAAATATCTCCGTACGCGGTTCGAGCTTCAAGCTTCCTATTTACAGTATTATCCGCAGTTACCCTGTGTGCTCATACAAAAAAATGGGACAAAGGTTGATAAATGTAAAACCCTAAAAGCAAGCAACATCCAGATTATATCTTAATGGAATCACCTGCTTAGAGTCAGACCTCGTGGGAAATAAAACCGAAGTCAACCAAACAGACTCCAAGCATATTATTCAAAAGCATTTGAATTTCATCATCAATCTAACTTTTAATGGAGGAGGCCGGGCCGTACCCTCGTCAACGGCTCATTGTTTTGCTAAATGTCAATATGAGAGTTGTGGATGCTGATCTTTAGCCGGGAACTTTGCAGAAACCCGCACAAGTGTTGACAGTTTCGAGGGTTTATTAGTGTTTGATTTTGAAGATGTTTGTTTTGTGACCTTTTTTGCACCAAAATACGCTATTCTTAATACTACAGTATTAAAATGGAATGTCAAGCGAGGCGTTGACTTCTTTAAATATCGTTAGAATTATACTGGCCTGAAATGTTTACCAGCTAACTTATTACGACTCAGGATAAGCTGCTATGCCCACTTCATAATATACATACATACCATGATATTCTAGTAAAGCATGAAGTATTCAGTACCCTAGGACAATCTTTCACTATATTTTTATTTACATACTAGATGTTGCCCGCGGCTCCACTCGCGTGAAAAGCTTTTCCCGCTACAAAAGTCCCTAAAACATTATGACGCCTGCGACATCCACTTAAAGAATGAGATTTAAAACATCCATTTTTTTTCATGGGAGCAAATTACCCGGGATTAACAGTAATTACATATATACATATGCACTCACGCCATTTATCCCCGAAGGGGTAGGCACTAGTGCACCCACTTTTCGCCATTATTCCGTCCCATGATATGATAGGGGGCGAGCCTATCGCCATATCGGGCACAAATTCTAGACTCCGAGCTGATACTGAATAGAAAAACTCAATATCACTTTTGGCCGACCCGGGGATCGAACACGAGACCTCAGCATTGCAGTCGTACCATAGTACAACTAGCCACCGAGGCAGTCTCGTTTACTTCTAACAAACATTAATTCATGTTGGACTAATATTAATTAGTAAAAGTAAAATAAGTAAAACAATGTAAAATGATAAGAGTAAAATTATCAAACACCAAACGACGATGAATAAAAGACAATGACATCCAACATTACCAATTTCCTACCGCCGTGTGCATCTAGCCTTATCCCACCCTTTCCATACCACTATAGACCTCTATCTTGAGAACTTCCAGTTAATTCACTCGAGTTAGACCCAACTTCGTACAAGTGTAGTTCTGGCGTGCTTTAGACGGTTGCAAGTTACTTAGTCACATTGCACACAGCTATTTATCGAGATTTTTTTTTGTTAACGGCCCTACTGCCGCGAGTCGGCCACACCGGTCTTTAGGGTGAACGCAGAAGGCGCTCGCAATGCTTTGAATTAAGTGACCATGCTGAAGGCAACCCACTAACGGGTTACGAACCTCGGCTCAGGACGGCCACTGAGAGAGGATGCAATTTACCGAGTTGACGCGTCTAAGTACTTAGTGCAGTGATTAAAAATTTGTGAATTACTTTCTGTAAGACTTGAAATTAGGTTAAAGAATCGTAGAATCCCATGGCACTCTTTTCATTACTAGCTTACGCTCGCGACTCCGCCCGCGTGAAAGAGTTTTCCGGGATAAAAGTCTCGCTATATATTTTCCCGGGATAAATAGCCTTAAACCTTCGCAGCGTCTCAAACTATCTCTATATCACTTATATATTCACATGTTTAAAGGCGACGAGCGACTTTGTTTTATACTATCTAAGAAAGAAAAATACTTAAAAATTAGTACTTGTTACAAGAGTTATAATGGAAACATTTTTTTTATTGCCTTAGTAAGTAGGATATTAGGAAATCAGGTGTTGGTTGCGGCTTCGTCTGCGTCAATAGACATTTCCACTTCAAAAAGAGCTTTAAAAATACAAACTAAATAGAACTTCTTTTGAATCAAAACGTTCACAAGTTCTCGTAAATGAACCAAAGAAAATTTCAAAAACTTGTTTATAGTTTATTATGTTCCGAAACGCTATTAGTTTGAGTCCAGCGCACGTGTGGAGCTCGAATCGGCGTCCGTTACGTGAGACACACGCGGTAATGCGCCGGCCCGTCCGTACAGGCCGTTTTAAAACAACATTTAGTCAAGATATCTAGCAGTAATGTTTATATGATACGATACTACGACAATATACCATCTCTATCACTGATGAAAATATTTTAGGAGAAAGCGGGTCTCCCTGCCTAAACCCTTTCTTTACTGGAAAATCTGGGCCCGCACGTTCTTATTTAATCTTTCCAGAGCTGTTGAGTAAATGCTGTATACCTAATATCTGCCTTGTTGCATTAGTGCTTCCCAGATATCATAATATTGTATTCTAAAAATCAACTGAAAATGTCTGGCAAGATAGGTACTCTTCAAACGATGCAAGTATCGGGAAAAAATAGTTCCATCAAATGACGCTAATATAAACTGATGCTTATACTCCTGAAGTTTGAGGAAGCGAAGCAGTACTTTAGTTACTCTAATTAAATCATAACGATATATTTTATATTTGCTTTGACTTACAATAAGCGATAACACAATCTTAGGTCAAAACCAATTTAAAAAGCAATTTCTCAGAACCAATAATCTAAGCTAAAAATATCTCCTGAATGCTCCGATATCGTGTCGTAACATGTAAATGCATGAAAATCCGGCCCGACATTATAGGCGCATTATTAAAATTACATTTAGACGATATTGCAACTAGTTTGGAAATAAGTGCATGTGAGCCCAGTCGCGGAGTATGCTATTCCGACCCTATCAGGGCATACAAAACAATATCCTACTGTTAGAATAACAGTTTTGTGAGGGTATTTGTGACGGTATTTGTAGCGTACTAACCATTATGAAAACCAGTCTAAATGTCAAACGAATAGTTGAAGTGGTAGTTGGGTGTATAAAAAGGTTGCCATATCAATGCTCACTCTCATTCGCTCTGTTTCGCGCACAATCTCGCAGTCGATCTCAATCGAGTAAGTTTATCATTGACTTTCATACTGGTCGGTTAGTTGCTGATATATTTGTAAAAGTATTTCTGTTAAATGTATTTATATCAAACCAGTGATAAAATCAGTTTCGGCCACGGCGGCCAATCTCAACGGAGATCAGCCAGGTACGCAGGAGGTATTATAGTGCATAAGTGTGTGCGCAATACACAGGTGCACTCGCTATTCCTTCACTCTCATAGTCCGGTGAGACGGCAATCCGACATGACCGGAGAGAGATCAGGCGCCGGACCAACGGCTTTACGTGCTTTCCGAGGCACGGGGGTATCACACCGCCAACTTCCTGACTCCAATCTGCGACTGAGTAATTTTTTTAAGATGGAAAAATCCTGTCATAAAGTTTATTTTCGCCCGACCCGAATTTTTTTTTTTTTTTTTTAATTGAGGCTCTGCGCCTCATCCTCGTTCCCCCTATCCAGGACAAGGGATTTTCATTATCTTTTTTTTGTATATTTTTTCTTGTTTTTTTTTTGTTTATTAATATATGCCTATTTCTATTTCTCTAATACATAGCTTATCCTAGTTAACACTTTAATCTATTTATCTTATTCTATTTCCATATTTTCTACCTTATCATCTAGTCTTAATTACTAATTGTATATAATCTTAATTATGTACTTAGTAATCTAAATAATTATCACTTATTTCTATTATTTACTTTACTTACTATTATTTTACAATATTCTAAGAACTTATTTACTATCGACTTATCTTTAACAATCCTATGCATATTATCTATTTCTAATTTACAATTAATACAACATTCGAGATTAAATCTATCCACTGCGTGGATGGGACATTCGAGTAGGAGGTGTGGGACCGTCTCCTGAACGTCAGGGTCACATTGGCACGCCGGGCTCTCCTTGCACTTGAACCGATGCAAGTACTCGGAGAAACCGCCGTGCTCCGTGAACACCTGCGTCAGTATCGGATCCAGGACGATCCGCCTTACGACCCTGTGCGCTTCGACAGCGTCCGGAAAGAAAAGCTTCGTCACCGAAGCCGTCTCTCCGTCCGCATATCTCCGGCTCCATTCGTCAATCGAGTCCTGTCGGATCTGTCGCTTGACGAATGAGACCGGACACTTGTCGTAATGCGCACGGGTCTTCAGGTGTTGTGCGGCATCCTTAGCGAGCGTGTCCGCCCTCTCATTTCCCTCCAACCTCACCTCTGGTGACGACTTCAAGGGCGGACCTGGCATCGCTGAAGATGCCACACGCAGGAAGCCCGCTACGGAGCGCTACCTCCACGGCTTCACGGAGGGCGAGGAGTTCCGCCTGGTAAACGGAGCAGTACGGCTCCAGCCGCAACTTTCGGGTACTCGTCTCGGCGGCGCCGTTCCATATGGACAGCGCCGCTCCGACTTTCCCGTCAATCTTGCTTCCGTCGGTGAAGATACTAAGACCCTCACCGACGTGCCGAGCCAGTTCTGCCCCGTCCGCCAGGCATTGGAACGTCCCGTTCCTCCGTTCCGCCGGGTGCGGCAAGTTGACGAAGGCCACAGGAGCCTCCACCTCCCGGTCTCCCACTACCTCGCAAGAGTGCCCCCTCTTGACTTCATAAAGCAGTGCGGTTTCCCGCACCCTTATGTCAAGGGGGAGCACCCCCGCCAGCAGCAGGGCCGAGTTGAGGGAGACAGTCCTGTAGGCCTTCGTCATCTTCTGCGCAAAGCTGCGCTGGATGGCTCCGAGCTGCTTCCTTACACCCAGCTTACGGCTGGCCGGAGCCCATGCGCTTGCGGCATACAAGATCACGGGCTCCACCGCAGCCGTGTAGATCGTCCGGATCACTTCGGGTCCCAACCCCCACTGGACCTTGGCCGACCTCGCGAGCAATTTGAAGAGGCTTATAGCCTTAGCGCACGCCTGCGTCACATGACCGTTAAAGGTCAGTTTTCGGTCTATCGTTAGGCCAAGCAGCTTTATCTCGTTTGAGAGACCAATGTCGACCCCGCCCATGCGCAGGATTGGGGTGTCGTACTTAAGTTTGTTTGTTATAACCATCGCCTGGGTCTTATGTGGCGCAAACTTCAACTTGTTTCGGACACCCCAATCCCGCACATAGGCCAGTGCGGCATTGGCCTGCCCGACCCGGGATTGGAACCCAGGACCTCAGCGCGCAAATCGTACACGTAACGCGTACGCAATACAACTACGCCACCGAGGCAGTCAACTTAATATTATAAGAAGCATATATATCAATTCTCCACCTACAAGGTGGACAGCTAACTTGATAACGGTCGCAGGAACGCGCTGGATGCAGGCCGATTTAGGCAGGTTCGTCTGGAAATTTTTAGGGGAGGCCTATGACAGCAGTGGATGTCATGTTTTTTTTTATTGCCACGAAGGCAGACGAGCTAACCGCCCACCTTATGGTAAGTGGTTACCGTCGCCCATGGACTTCAGCAATGCCAGGGGCACAGCCAAGCCGCTGCCTGCCGTAAAAAACTTTTTTAAGCCTCGTTTGAAGAAGGATAAGTCGTAGCGCTGAGGTAACACCGTGGGAGGAACCTCATTCCAGAGTGAACACGTTCGAGGTAAAAATGATCTTTGGAAACGTACAGTGGTTGTTGATGATGAATACTATAAATGTAAAATTTTGCGAAGATGTTTAGATGTTTGTAAAACGTAAACGGTGAAACTGGTCAATGGATTTCGATAAATTTTGGCATAGAGATAAACTACTTCTTCTTCTTCTTCGCTTCGCTCTTGACAGAGCGGTCGTGGTCACGATGATTTGTGCCCAGACGATGATGTAGCTCGCCGCACGATATCCCTCCATCTGTCTCTGTTAGAAGACAATCGGGTACATTCGTTTACAGGGCCTCCTACTGCTGTTTTAATTTGGTCGGTCCACCTCATTGGTGCCCTACCACGAGGTCTATTTCCTTCCACTCTGCCCTGAACGACTAGACGCTCTATGGAGTCATTATTTCGCCGAGAGATATGACCGAAAAATTTTAGTATACGCGACTGTACTAACTCGGATAGACGCTGCTTGATGCCGAGTTCTTGGAGTATGGTAAGGTTTGTTCGGAATTCAGTCCATGATATCACAAGCATTCTTCTCCAGCACCACATCTCTAGAGCATCCACCTTTTTCTATTCCAGTTCGCGTAACGTCCACGTTTCAGCTGCGCACAGAAATATGGGGAATATAAGTGCCCTAACGAGCCTGATCTTTGTGGCCTTTGTTATGTTACGATTCCTCCATATTTTCTTTAGTTTGTCCATTGCCCCTCTAGTCATCGCCATGCGTCGTTTCACTTCGTCGACGCTACTACCATTGTTTGATATCAAAGCACCCAAGTAAACATACGACTGAACGACGTCGCAATTCGCAATTTGTGTTACTCCTAGTGCATTGACATTAGCGCGGCCCACAATCATAAACTACTTACTGACGTCATATTATAAGGTTCTTGCGTACTGGTACCTAAGTCTTCCAACCAGGTGATGCGGCGCCGGGCCACAAGAAACTTCCGGTATTATTATCCTAATATAGCTACTGTATATGGGCAATCGTGCTTAATATCCGACAAGCAACTTCTCAGATCATAGTCGAAATGACAGTATATGAACACCACGTATTAGAAACAACAATTCACACTAAGAGAGGTTCACATTCACAACATTCTATTGTCCATTTTATAAAATCATGCGAAAACAAATTCCCTAGCTAGCCGACAATATCACGTAACAAATCATTGTTAAGTTAACAAAACACGATCGCAGGAAAGAAATAAAAGCGTGGTAATATTTCTAACAAGCTATTGTGCCGGTAAAAGATACAGGAAAATATAAAAATTTCATACTGCACTTTTAATAATGGAGGTGGAAAAAATAAGAAATGTAATTGAAGTGGCGCAGTTGAAAGGGCAAAAACGCTGAGACTTCCTGAGTAATGTACTTATGGCCGGAAAATTCGATTAACTGTAAGGTGCTTTCAGACGACGCTATACTTTTATAGCATAGTTCCGCTCCCACTTTCCGGAAACAACTCCTTCGTTTATACTAATTATTTTTTTAAAGTCGTGCATTCATAATACTTCTAGCATCACGGGTTTTTATGTGTGGTAGACTTATTTGCTTCTTTGTTAGTCTATAGTCTTAATATGTTAGCCGTCTGCCGTGTGCCGTTGCCGTCTGCCGTCTGCTGCGTCCTGCGGAATCACAGCTTAAGATTCAAGAACGACAGGTGACTCAAACAATATTATAGTTGTAAGAAAGTCGATACAAAATGTACAATCAATTTTATAACATTGTTTTTACGATCGCAGTAATTGAATTATTGTTATCCTTTTAGTATTCTACAATACACTCTTAATGAAATATTTATTCTGGCTTACTCCAGCAATTTGTTGGGTAACAAGTATTCAATTAAATGATTTTAAATTGAATAATGTCGACTAATAAAATGTTTTATGCTTATTTTTTTCTTTCTTAAAAGGTATTCAGATGGCGTGTTTTCAGGGCGCACATTAGTGCGTAAGAGAAGAGACAGAATTTTTGATTATTTCCTTTATAAAAAGTTCAACAAAGAGCTCAAATTATCTGGTGATGTAAACTAGGCTCATTTTCTGTTATGAAAACTCTATTATCATGCAAGCCTGATTGAGACTCGGCCTAAAAAATTATAATTGTTGATATGATGTGGTTCGCAGCCTATAATTTGTGTGATACTCAAAAGGCGTAATTGCCTGAGACGTAGCAAAATTACACCGGAAGCCCGTCAATTTATTCGAACTTGAGTCTCGATTTTAGTTAATTAATTTAATGATTTCATTGAAAGTAATTGATTCAGCCACCTGCCGGGTTCCCGTGGGGTTTAATCCCATTTAGTATCGAAAACCCTTCAACTACATAATAATTATGAATCGATGAGTCTAAAATCAGAAGGCGAGCTTGTGACATTGAAACTAAAATGTTGAATAATAATTATCCTCAGAGGTTCATTGAGGAGGCAGAAAAACAAAATATTTTAATAGATTCGCAAATGGTTTTGGATGCTGTGATTGATAGTTACCTATCAAATCAAATAAACGTTTGACATAATTTTATTTTATATTAATGTGCGATTATTTTGCTACAATATTATTATATGAAATTCCATTTGGCTTAATGATTATATTATAGTTAAAATATTTAAAGCCACGCTTGTATGCCAATATGAGGCTGATCATAGAGCACTTAGCATAAGTACTATACCAACATTGTAACCACCTATGCATCACAAGCGAATAAATGATTTGATTTGATTTGATTTGATAGTTACCTATGATAGATATTTTATTAGTCGTCGTCAAAATTAAAGCAATATGACTCTGTTCACAAGTTGCGCCTATCCATTCACATAAATGCGTGAAATAGCGACAGTTGCACAGATCTTAACGATAGGGAATACGAATAAAACCCATAGAAACCCGACAAAAACACGTACGCCGCTAAACATAGTAATTTGAAGCAGTCACGTTCACACAATAACATGGTGCGCAGGTGGCCGCGGGAATCGAATCCCGTCCCGCGACCATTCGAGCCTTACATGCTTGCTGCGATTTATACGACCGCCCGTAATTGGCACAGTGTTATGTTTGTATTCGAGTGTTTCTATGCTGAGTTTGGGATAGCTACTAATTTTATGTGAATTAAACTTTATAGCGTGGTAATTCGGTCCTTTTGTATATGAGCTCCGTATATATTGTAAGATAGAAAGTAGGTGAGGTTGTTTTGAACGATGGAGTAATTTAAAAATATTTGCGAACAAGATTTTGTATTTGTGTGTATCACGAGGCTATCGAATTTCTCTTCAGCTTTCAATAAATAAATTATTATTTAAAGATAGTAATTATAAACTACTAGCTTTTGCCCGGAAATCAAACTTCGCAAAACTAACAAACACGCTAAATTATTACGAGTCAGTTTGGTGAATTCTTTAGCACCAGCTCCAACCCACAGTCCGAACTACGAACCCTTCAGCGACCTTGCGCTCGTTCAAAATTTACTGCGGTCCGTGGGATTGATGCGGCCCTCAGTTATAACTGCCGCCCAACTTCGAAGGATTTTCAAGATTTATCGTCTGTTTTTGAACGATAAAAAGTGGTTTAGAATTTATTGATTTGTTCTCTTCTCTTATTGCTAGTACTTGATGACTGGTTATGTCTCAACGCTTGTAATAATTATAAAAAAAGGACAATGAGAATTATACTTATTTCATTGAAAACGATTAAACTACAATTTAAGTTTAAATCAAATTATTAACAAATGTGAAAATTTTGAAGCTACTTTTAAATATTCGAATACTAACGAGCAACAGTTTATTCTAAATTGTTTTTAACCTCAGACTTAATTAAATCACAGTCTATTCTGGATTAAAGATCTAAACCATAACCATAGCTTCAAAATTATCCTATAAAATATAAATAAATAATAAAAACTGACTTATAAACATATAGGTAAGATCTCATCTAGTAACAAAACACCTAAATCCGAGTTTTCACCTTTTTGCCATACCATAAAACAGGCGGGCAATAGTGAAAGTTGTATAATAAAGGGGCTTTGGACGAGAATCGGTTATTGTCGCTGTTATTGTAAACAAGGCGGCAGTTACGCCCGAGATGAGGACAAGTTTTATTAAAAAACCCAATCTTTACTTTCGATGGTTCTTAGCTATATTATTATTTTCTTAAATTTCTGCTGTTTTAGATTATCCTTTGCCTGGGTATTATTTCAAGTTCTTAAAATAGAGTGAAAATTGATATTTAATGTTCAGTAACCTGTTTTAGTAAGAACTGAACTATTGTTGCTAGATGTAATGAACGTCAGGGGCGGTTGCGGACGACAACTTAGACTTGAGTCGGAGGAAGCCGGTAGCCGTCCCTAATGAGCCGAAGATGGCCACCGCGGAGTTTTAGTTGGTATGCCGTGCGGTGTACATAGGTTAGGGACTCGGCCCTAACTTAGAGTCTATAGAATTATTTGTATGTCTATCAGCTGACCTACATCCCATATTCTCATTATAAGAATGGTATAAAACAGGTCGTATCGTCGTATCACAGCACACGTACAACTTCCTAAAGACATAATTATTATCCTTTGTGGTGACGTCAAAGACACGCGGCTGGGAGGGACGGCCCTCTTTACCCGAAGCCATTATACTACCTGCCAACGACGCTACGGTTTATCGCTGAGTTTTGAAGTTTTTGCAAGTTATGAATGGTGTTTAATGTTCCGTATATTTTTTAAAGTCACCTGATGGCAAGCTATCACCAACGTACATATAATATCAGATTTATTTAGAACACAGAGCCAGTTACACAAATTTCAAGCTTGTTTTATCTGTCCGCTGTCGTATGTCGTAATGTAGATAAAACTACTTACTGGTGGTAGGTCTCTTATATTATCTAAAAGTCCGTCTGGGTACCACCGCAATGTCTTTTTCTACCGCCGAGCAGTAGTGTGCATGCACTGTTGTGTTTCGGTTTGAAGGACATTGTAGCCAGTGTAACTACTGGACATAATGCATACTGCTGACGGTGGACAGGCCCCTGCCGACCACCCGCGACCCCCAAATGGCCCCTACTAGTCGCCTCCTACGACAGGCAGGGGATACCAAGGTGGAGTTTTCCATATGCCCCCAAACCACAGGGCGGGAGACGACTCCACTGGCAGCGGGAGGGATCTTCGCGCTCCCGATCCCTCTCGGCACTCTCCTTCTGCAAGATTACCGCCTCGCAGAAGTGGGCCACCGCACACCAGGACCTCCGACTATGGAAGCGACAACGGCAGCAAGACGTCTCCTCCCCTGTCCCAGGCTGGACAAAACTCCAATGTATGCTCAGCCGTATCTAGCGAGCCGTTGTTACAGTGGTGACACATGGCCGGCACCTCCTTGCGTACTATCCGACACAAGTACTTACCGAATCAGCCATGTCCGGGGAGCATTTGTGTCTGACGAAACGTTGCCGCACCGTGGCGCCTGTCCATCCATTCGGCAAAGACAGGACGCAATGCCGCGACCACCCTGAACTCCGCTGACGGGGCCTCTAGCCTAAGATGCCACTCCTCCACGGCGGCTCGCCGTAGGGAGGCCCTCATGGCATCTATATTGACCTTGCTTATAGCTTTGTGTGACTAGTAGGATTTATCACACAAGCAATGAAAGTGGCCCTAAACAGTTATATCATTATTTTTTCTATCTAGTAAACTAACTCAATTAAAAATGTTGTACGACTTCGTTGTCTCCAGGTTATAAATTACTGTAAATCATAGTTATACTATTATACTATTATCTATTATCTATAAATTACTCAAGATTGTCGATGTTTTATTTAAAATTTACTACTGCTTAGCCTCGGTAGTCATTTTACAACTTTACTGATCGAAATAAAAACTGTCTCCTTTTGCTAGCTCTATATATTCTATTGTGACGTCAGGCAATACATTAAACAAAAACTATTAAGAAAATTAAGCAGAATTTCAACTTATAAAAGCCATTACTCCATTCCTGGCAACATGGATAGATCTCACTCCATATTCAACTCACCCCGGCTCCATACGGGACGTCACTGCAAGCATTTCAAGCGCTTTTGCACAACGCGAAATCTATTCAAGCTTGTTTCTCTCAACTGTACTTTGAGAAAACAAATGCAAATGTCAGACGTTGGTAGCTGAATATACTTACTATGAACTCTACTTTGTTATTGATAAGTATTATTGAAGCAAAATTGTGAGCTAAAAGAGTTTGTATCAGCCGGTTTACATAAACGGTAAAAACATACCATATACCATATACAGCCAAATATTTAGACATGACTGTTGACGCAAAGCTGGAAGGCACATGCATTGGGCGCATGTCAAAAAGAAATGCGATGAATTGGAAATCCGCAACAGGAAGATGTATTGGCTTCTTGATAAACTCTCTTCGTTGTCAGTACACAACAAAGTACTTATGTTGTATAAACAAGTCCTAATGCCAGTATGGACTTATGGTATACAGCTGTGGGGCTGTACCAAACAAAGCAATGTACAAATAATGCAGCGTTTTCAAAACAAAGGTTTTAGGTGTATTGCAAATGCCCCGTGGTACGTAAGAAATAAAGATCTTCATCGGGACCTTAAAGTGGATTTCATTACGAATATTGTAAATAAATGTGCCAAAGTTCATTAGCATAGACTTCATCATCATGGGAACGTCAAGACAATCCAGCTTCTCGACAACATGGACCTCGTGAGAAGACTGGAGAGGAAAAAACCCTTCCAGTTACTGTAGTGAACATTTAGTGCAACATAGTAGAGAACTAGTTAAAAAGTACACGCGAGCAATGTGTCTTCTCCTTAATAGAGATCTCATATTCTTAGTCATAGTCACACTAGAAGTTTAGGTTAAATTTAAATTACTTATTAGTCATAAGGCTAGATTGTTATTAAAATGGTATATTGCATGTAATGCACACTATAAAAAATAGAGTTATTAGACTGCCTCGGTGGTGTAGTTGCATTACGACTGCAATTCTGAGGTGAGGTTTCAGATTCGATCCCCGCGCCGGGTCAAGTGGTATTAGATATTTCTATTCAGTATCGGCCCGGAATGTGGAATTTGTTCCCGGTACGACGATAGGCTCGCCCCCTATCACATTGTGGCAGCGCTTCGTACATACATACAGAAGATTCGCGCCCGCCGCGGGCCGACGTAATCGTGACGTAGATACAGACGTGAACACAGTGCGCTCTGCAGTTAACTCCGCCTCCGAATGCAGCCAACGTCAAGCCGCTGAGGCCCAATAACTTGGACGCATACGTAACGGTCGTTTTAATACGTTTTAAGGATTTTTGCCTTAATATATTATCAGTTAACATTTGGTTTTTATTCTGTCTCGTAGTCCTAATACATCATGGGACGGAATACGCACGGCGAAAAGTAGATGCATTTGTTGCGCCTCTGCCTACTCCTTCGGGCATAAAAGGCATGAGTATGTATGTATGTATAAAATATGTATTAGCCAGAGTAGTACAGAATTTCTCTTAAAAATCTGTCACTAACCCATGCTAATATAGCGTCGAGCTAACTTTCTTCTTCGTGTATGTTGCAAGAACTGTAGCCAGGATGCCTTTTTTACAAACCTAAACCCAAACGTTATGTAAGGGAATGACGTCCTAGCAATATATTTATCTATAGGATATGTCATTCCCTTACATTTGATCTATTTTCTATCAGCCCTAACGATGATAGAAAGGTATCTTTACTACAGCCACAGAAGGTCTCTAAATATTTTTTTGGACATTTTGCACACATATGAAGCATAATGGGATAAATATCATATATCCTGGATTTTTCCAGGAAAGGAAACACAAAGGAATTTTAATTTAGAAAAGGAGTTCATCACAGAATCGTAGTCAAAGCTAGTCATAAATTATAATCACTAGTCTTGAAATGTATTTGCGAATAGAATGAGCATTAGGTATTTAGTTGAGAACAGTCACCAAGATAAGTAACTGAACAAATTCAATATTTCAAATTGCCCACATACTTTTGTGTTTTTACTAATCTTTTTTATCTCTTCACAAAAATAAAAAAAGAGATTTGCTTTACTTCATTAGAAGATTTTTTGTATAAATTTTGATTTCGTACAGATATTTATGCTGCTAACTGTACATCAATTTTAAGATATTCTGGTACCTACATCGCTAAACAAATTAACTGAGAATGCGGCACAACAGGCGGCGCTGAAATTGCTCATAATTAACAAATAGCTTTAAAATTAAATTAATATTACGATTATAATTAACAACTGCGTGTAATAAGTTACTGCCTGAAATGAATTAACGTATGTATCTCTAGCAATTCAGCAAAAATAAAGCACCTGACATAATATTGTGGTTTTTAAAAGAAAATGATTTAACTTGTGAATGCAACTAATGCATCCACTTTTCACCATCTGTAATCTATCTCATTATATTATGATAGGAGGTGAGCTCAGTACTAGAGTACCAAAGTAGTAGAGTAGTCTGTAGTACTGAGAGCAGTAGTAGAGGAGGCCCGTGCTCAGCAGTGGGCAGTACATACAGGGCTGGTATTATTATTTTATTGGTATTAGGGGGCGAGCTTAACCAATAAGTATCACTAAAATATTATATTAATAATATAATACTACAAACGTCGAATAATTTATTAAGATCTATAAGCAAATGTTAGAACCAAACGGCCATAATAACAAGGAATAACTAGGGAATTGATTTTCCAAGACGTCCCAGCATAAAAAAGCAATAAAAACGAAGCCAACGTTATTATATCCTGTTATTTTGAGAGGATGACCTCGGCGGATAGATTCGGTAGGTATTTGTGCCCTAAGGAAATGAAGTCGGTTGCGATGACGTCACAGCTCCGCTGTTTTGATTAACTTGCGAGGTTCTATAGTCGATGTTTGGGTATTTTCAAGGTTTATTTTAAAGGTTAGCGACCTTTTTTGGGACAAATGAAATTCATCAAATTATTATTACACATACACTCACGCCTTTTATCCCCGTAGGGGTAGGCAGAGGCGTAACTAATGTACCCACTTTACGCCGTGCGTATTCCGTCGAATGATGTGATAGGTGGCGAGCCTGCCTATCGCCATATCGGGCACAAATTCCAAGCTCCGGGCTGATACGGAATACATAAATCCAACATCACTTTGCGCGTGTTGGGATCGAACCCGAGACCTCAGCATTGTAGTCGTACTACAATACTGGCTGCCTAGTCAGTTTCACAATCAACCGAAAATATATTGATATGTAGAAAGTTATTTGTTTTTTTTTTACCTAGAATATTACAACAATAATGACTGCTAATGTGCAATGCACCTAATTAGTAATTAATTCAAAAAGCTAATCTACCTTAAAAAAATTATATTCCAAAAGGTAGATCCACATCACACATAAAATAACAAAGACCTTCATCCAGTATCATAGCGGTCTATCATAAACACGATTACATCAATAAAAACAAATGTAGTGAACATTTATTTATCCTCAAATTGGGTTCTCCCTCGTCCAATATCAAACGCATCTCGCCTGAACTGTTTATTTCCTCGGAAGCACTCTTACATTTATCCCGACTGTGCAAATTAAACTGGAGGCTATTTAGTACTTCCGCTGAGAAACAGCCTTTAATTTGGATTCGACAATCAATTCATGTGAAAAATGGATGGCTGACGCTCTCTGTTTTATGGGCTGAGTAGGTCGGGAGCTCGTTGCTTCCTTTTGTGTCGCGCGAGCCGGTTGTAGCTATTCAAGGCTGTCTTCTTCTGTTTGTTTTTTGTTCTGACAAGTATGATGTTTAGAGTCGGTAAATAGTGATTTTATTTAATGTCGAGGCTTAAAGTATTTTGTATTTGAGTACAATCACGGTAAATTCACTGTTATTTACTAAACTTGCGTGTTAATATTATATAAATCTAAATTAGTGAAGATTTTGATTTTTTTTTAAGTCAATGGTCATATAGAAGGATGAGGTTACATTGACACATTTTATCTCTCATGACGAACTTTTAAAACCTTATTACCATAAAAAGCTATCCAGGCACTTACTAAGCTATTTTTATATTCAAAGTTATTAAAAAAGACATTACAAGTTACAAGTTTTTCTAGACTTAAAAACAATTCAATAATAATCACATATAAAATAATGAAACTGTATCCGGTACCCCATTTTGCAATTAGCGAATGGATTCGTAAACTAATTCCAAACATTCCTAGTTTAATAGTTGGGTGGGTGGCGTTTTATTAAACGGGTCTCTGAATTAATTTTGCACCGACATTAAAATTAATAATCTGTGCCTGTTGCGGTTTGCGGCGTATAACTATGTGTTTTAACTTCAAATTAAATGTCATTGACCTATTTTCTTGTTTGGTGGTTAGGACTTTTATGATAAGTGTCATTGTGGTTGAAATGCGACCAATGATTTTACCACACAAAGGATATTAGCTCGTAATATAACTGATATGAAGTTTGCATTTAAAGTTTTGTAATGGAAAATTAGTGTAGTCAATGTGTCCATTTTATCTACCTTAATGATAACATGTGTGCATTTATTTTGGGTGCTTTTTATATTACGTAAATTTCAACAATCTGAATTAGTTATAAAATTAGTGCGTGTTTTGCATATTTATTCACAATTTTACTCTAATTTTTCACATTCCCTTGAAGTAAGAGAACATATAAAGACGCAATGACCACATAATTTGAAAGTAATACAGCCAAAACTAACCAGCTATATACCTCCAACCCAACATCAGTAACATCAAAAATCAAAAGCCCATAAAAGACACACATCGAGAATGTTCTACGCCGTCAAAGTAAAGACTATCGAATTGATTTATCGGCGAAGCAGCGGGCGGGACAAGTTGGGCTCGTTCCCGCCATGTGCCACGACTCCACGGAACAGAACGTATATTAAATTCCATCGAATTTCTATAGTCTTTAAACTGGTACCAGTTGGTCACGTTCGGAAGAAACGTTCGGGTTGACGGTCGAAGTTCGTCGATTTTATTTTGATTATATTCGGCCTGTTACTGAAATGTCAACAGAAATAACTACTTTTGAGTGAGACTTTAGTATTAACTATATTAGGTACGAAGCCTAGTTAGGAGTGGAACAGACTTTCAATACGAATGTCCGCGTATTCAAAATCACAGGGCACGCACCTCTGTCTTTTTTTTTAAAGTTATGTGTATTCTTTGTGAATTAACGCTCGCTTTAACGATGAAGAAAAACAACGTGAAGAAACCTACATACCTGAAAGTTCTCTATAAGAATTTCGAAGGCATATGAAGTCTGCCAACCCGCACGAGGCCAGCGTGATTAATTGGACTAAACCCTCTCACCAGTAGGGGAGGCCCGTGCTTAGTAGTGGGCAGTATATAATACAGGACTGGTATGGTAAGGTATAAAGTGGAACACAATAGTGATCTTATACTCTCTATAGCTTGTCAACAGAAATAGCATACTTTCGCATATGAGTGTTCCACTTCCTAGAGATAATCCCCACTATGCGGGTTTATCCTGTAGGCAGATTTCACATACCTTCCAAATTTTTACGTAAAAGGTGTAAATTCCCCTTCCCAGATTAATGTTGTTTTTTGTAACACGAACCGGTTTCGACGTAATGTAATCCTGCAAAAGTTAATACACATCGGCACAACTACCAACCATCTCTTTCTCTGTAAGCTATTTACATTCAGATTTAGTGTTGCCAACTGGAACATAAACAATTTCAAGTTCTCGGAATTTGTAGATGTTTATATTAGGTAAATGAATAAATAATATTATATTTTGAGTTGCCATTTTGATTAATTCTGCTAAGCCTAATTGTAGTTATTACTAAACTGAAATATTGTAGGCATCTGGTTTGAAATCAGTGAAGCACCAATTTCAATTAAAGTTAATTAAGTTCGAGGCTCGCAATATTTCCAAAAAACCAATTTAAATTCACTGAGACACCCAAAACCAAATAGTGTATTTAGCAACAACTAAGCGTAGTTAAACGTGTTCCCTGATGTTCTAATGTATAGTAAATATGTTTTTAGAAAACAAAATAGTATCAAAATTCCGACAATGGTAGTAATGCTCAACAATCGTGAGAATAAAGATAACTCGGAAATCCCACTGTCTTTGAAATAACCAGCGAAAATAAATATATTACCAAAATTTACAAGATATCAGAAAGTCATCGAAGAGAATGGTACATATATACTTTAATTAAATTTAAATAAACTTTGGAAAAAGAAGTTTTGAATTTTCATATGAAATGCGAAAAAACTTTTCCCCAACTTAATAGACAGCAACACAATTTCTAGACTAGCACAGGTTTTCAAGAACATAGCCTATTAGAATGTTTTTCACATAAACAGCGGTGTTTAGTATTCCCGGCATGGACCCTGGAACTTTTACAATCGGCTCCAAATTCCAACTATAGCCGTTATGCTAATAGCTCTAAGCCTTGGGTCTGCATTTGGAAATGTGGATTTGGTTTTTAATGTGATATAATGGATATTTTACCTGCTGAATTACGTAAAGAGTAGCTGTTGACGGTAAACGCGCATTATGGTATCAATAGTAGTTAGGACTTCAAATTACAAGGGGCACTTCACCCTAAGAAATAAAATTAAGTCTCAGGTAACTAATCTTACTAAAAGTTTATGAAATACGACCTCGTTCAAATGCACAATTTTTATGCGTTGGAATACCTTTGAGATCGCATGTGAAATGCCCGTACCACGCAAACAAATTCTATATTTGTGGAGAAAACACTTTTATTGCCCAGCGTTAGAATTGTTGACTATGTGGTAATTTCATGGCTATTCACCTGCCAGTCAGGGTATAAGAACAAAAAAAAATGGTATAGATGCAGTAGTTGTGCCCCTGGCTATGATCTCGGTTGTAAAGCGTAAGCTTATATTACACTACGTGTTGGTCGCGGCTTCGCTCGCGTAAAAAGCTTTTCCCGCTACAAAAGTCCCTGAAACAAAATACGACATACCTACTGAAGGAATTAGATTGAAAATATATATTATTTCTCATGTGAGCAAAATGTCGCGATAAAAAGTACCTTATGTTAATACAGGACATTACCTACCCGTGCGCCAAACGTCATTCAAATCCGTTTGGTTGTTTCTGCGTTTACCATACCAGCCCTGTATTATTATTATTATACTTCATATCTCTTCGAAATTCAGAGAACTTCCTCAGGTATGCAGGTTTCCTGACGATGTTTTCATTCACCGTTAAAACGAATGAAAATTCACAAAGAATACACACATAAATTTTTAGAAAAGTCAAAGGTGTGTGCCCTTGGATTTTGAACCTGCGGATATTCGTCTCGGCAGTTCGTTCCACTCCCAACTAGGCTATCGCCGCTTTCTGCGTTTACTTCTAACAAAAATATCCAAACATCCACACATACAAACAACCAAACATTTTTACCAACATTCGCATCTATAATATTACTAAGATAAGATAATATTACATTCAGTATAAGCCCGCAAGGTACACATTTCTCAAAAAAGTCTCACTGGACTCTTTTTAGAAAATAAACCAAACATATTACGTTAATCCAGGACTTAGTTTATCTGTATATCGTAAACAGATTTTTATAAAAACCCATACATACATGCAGATTGTACGTAAAATTCCACAAAATATACATACCTAAGTCACAAACTTACATTCACAATATTAGAAGCACGTTCTGAGAAATGAGCAAGGAACAGCGGTAGACCAATTCTTTGCCCATTCATGTTATTAAACCTCTCATTCATCATAACAAGCACATAGTACCGTGTCTGTTTGCAGTGTAAGAGTATTATGTGCTTTAGCATTAGTTTGCACAGTGGCGTGTAGATGGAAAACTAGATATTGTCGAGCTGCGAAGACGAAAAGTCAAACATTGCAGTGCAAACGTCGCCCGAGCCGAATTGTTGTTGTGTACTTAGGGAACAAAGACTGGTGTAGAGCACGGTAGAGGAGATGATAGTAGACCAAGTAGGATAGCAGTATCAGCAGTAACTTACTAGTTAATAAAGCCATAGACAATTGTGTACAGTATGAAGAAGCTTGAGGTATCACCATTGTCTTTCGGAAAACAGACGTGATAGCATAGTCTTTTAATGAAAAAATATTTCGAAAATGTATGTGCCCAAATCCCTGTAACTTTTTATTTTAAGGCTAGCATGGCATCCGCATTTATGATATAAGTATGATAAAATTTGTGTCTTCTTTATGAATTACTTACACTCAACTAATAAATTAACTAAGCCAGTAATTTTTCCGACAAATGACTCCTTACTCAGTCTAGTCTTGAGGTTTTAGATTTATCATGCTATACCAATTTAGAAAACGTACTAACTACTATATAATAAAACACTATTCTTCTAATATTAATATGTATTCTTGTAACACTGACTTTAACTATGTCAAACTTAAACGCGTAAAATCCTACTAATATTATAAAGGTGAAAGTTTGTAAGAATGTATGGATGTTTGGATGTTTGGATGTTTGGATGTATGGATGTTTGGATGTATGGATGTTTGTTCCTCTTTCACGCAAAACCTACTGAACGGATTTCGATGAAATTTAGCACACGGGTAGGTCATGTCCTGGATTAACACATAGGCTACTTTTATCCCGGGAAAACATAAAGCGGGACTTTTATCCGGGAAAAACTTTTTAAGGCGGGCGGAGCCGCGGGCAAAAGCTAGTCTACAATAATATGCACATGATTGCCAACTTTACCGCCTGCATATAAGTATCAAAATCGCATACTTCACACAATTCAAACGTATGTTATAAATAGCGTAATATGTGTGTTCAACAACTAGAAAAATTGTGACGAAGTTTAATGAGATCTTGCACCGTTTCTCGACTCTTTTATAGTTGAATGTTGACCAATAACGAGAGGAGTATAGTTTTATTGTAGAATTGGCGAAGCTAATTTCAAACGGCTCCTAATTAAGATGGAGTTTGTAGATTTTTATGTCCTCTTCAATCCTATATAGAAAACATAAAAACTGTATGCTTTCTTAATATCTGAAATTTACGATAGAATAACGTTTCGAAGAAAATATGCTGCGGTGAATACAAAAGAATATCATAAACTAGAGCATGCTTACTCTCAATTTTGTATCACCAAATAACACAAACTTCAATTTCTCAAATGAAAATAGAATTTTCAACTACTGCTTACAATCACTACACTTAACTAAGACATATCACAACACCTCATCAAATTAATAATTCATGGTTGCAAAGCCGCGTACTAAGTTTGTTAAGGAGAAATAATACACAACTAATTTCCATCCTTAGCTCGTAACACTAAAGCCCATATTCAATTGAAAGGAAAACGGTATGCAAATTTGGACAAAGCAATGCAAACAATTATATTCAAGGGGGTAAAATGACAATTGGTTTAGTATTTACGCATTAGTTTCCCATTACGGCTCGGTCGGGAGCATTTGGGTCGTGTCCTATTCTGGCAGACTTAGGTATCTGGATTAAAGGACTTCCAGAGGGTACCTTACTTTAGTTACCTTTAATTGTGACAATTGAGTTCGAATTCAAAGCATAATTTGGAAGCAGTCTAGTTGTTGGCTTCAAAGTTATCTTTTGTATATTGTTTGCAGTCAAGCAATTAAAACAATCATTAAAGTTTCGTATCTGTCTGTTTTGCCGAAAACTTCTTCCAAATTACTTAACAGATTTTATTATTAGTTACCTAGTGCCCGATATGGCGATAGGCTCGCTCCCTATCACATCATGGGACGGAATGACGGCGAAAAGTGGGTGCACTAGTAGCACCTCTGCCTACCCCTTCGGGGATAACAGGCGTGAGTGAATATGTATATGTATGTAATTATTAGTTAACTTTAATATTTAGATTTTGTCTATTAAAGTTTTTTTTAAATATCTCAGCCTTTATCCCCGGCAGAGCTACAACTAGGGCACCCACTTTTCGCCATATGTGTTCCATTCCAGGATGTGATATGCGAGGCGCCCATCGCTATATCAAGCTCAAATTCCAGCTTCTGGCCTGATACTGAGCAGAGGAAATCATTTCCCCGTTGACCTGGCGTCATTGTGTTGAGGTTTTATGGTATGAGCCCGGAGTCTTTTTTTGCGGGGAATAAACGCGTTATCGCTACCACCACTGAGGGGTGAGTGGATCGGTTATGTTGGTTTCACACAGTCTTAAAGCCCAATGTCGGGCTGGTATTTGTGCTCGATATGGCGACAAGTTCGCGCCCTATTACATTAAAGGTAAATTGTGTACTAAATGCACAAGTTACTTAAACCTTATTCCACCATGAAATAATCAAAATTCATATCAAAACCCATATTAGGACATAAAATAAGCAACTAATTAAATAAAGTGTTGTCTGACACAAACAGCACTAAATCTCCTTTCTAATGAACTGTATCAATTACACACACAATCGCGTTTGATTACAATTATCTATTCATTTCAATGTATTGGAGTGTTGCTGGGTGGAAGATAAATCGTGGATTTCCGGAATATCGAATGACATTATAATTGTATGTTTGTTAAGCACATCAATATGAGCGTATAAATACATTACAAGAAAAGACATATTGTAAGACAATATTATGATAATGTAAAATTAAATCATAATAAGATGTTTGTTTATTCTAACTAGTAAGTCTATATAGAATTTATTTAATGTAGATGTTTTGTAGAGGCAAAAATACCTTATTGGTTTCATATTAGAAATAAAATAAATAATCTTTCTTTCTTTCTTTATTTATCTTTGTCTCCAAATTGTTGCTCCCTATTCCTCAGAATACACCAATCTTTAGTTGTCAACCCAGCCGGACACTAGCCAATGTAATCAGGCAGACTAATTCGGACAGCAAAGCGTTAATTAACATGATTATCAGTTGATTACAGATTGTTTCGATTTAATTACGTCGTGTAGCGGCCGCCGCGCTGCGGTTCCACTAATCAATTATTATCAATGTACACATGTGGCTCAGATGTGTCAGGTCTTTGGCACCAAAAGTAGGGTTGATCTGTCGTACTTATACTATAAAGAGGAACGGTTTGTTTGTTTGTTTGCATTGAATAGGCTCCAAAGCTACTGGACCGATTTGCAAAATTATTTTACCAATATAAAGCTACATTATCAGCGTGTAACATACTTTTTACCCCGAAGGAGCCGCGAGCAGCAGTTTATTCCGTAATAAAATTGAAATTGGCGGAGATATTTCCACAGACTGCCTCGGCGGCGTTGTTATACTACGGTACGACTGCAATGTTGAGGTCTCGGGTTCGATCCTCGGTTCAGGCAAAGTTATTTTCTACTCAGTATCAGTCTGTAATTTGTGCCCGATATGGGTAAAGGCTTTACCCATATCGGGCACAAATTCGCCATTCGTATTCCGTTCCGGGGAACGATCCCTGGAACGGAATACGCATGGCGAAAAGTGGATGCTCTAGTTGCGCCTCTGGCTACCCATTCTGGGATTTTTTTTTACGGGTGTTTCAATAATATTTTAAGGAGATCTATAGATAAAACTCTGATTCATTATAATTTTAGACGTCAAATTCCTTAACTCTAACAAAATATCGACCAAAACTTCCCTAAAGTCTTCGATAATTCAAGAACTATTCGAAGCACCTGAAAATTCTGTAATGCAAGCTAGGCGGCGCGGCGCAGCAGCAACTTTTAAAACAATATAACCACAAGTGAGAGAAGCAAGAATTTCATTAAACTTGCCTCGTCGTTCGCCATAGAGTTACTGCCTCGGCTGACGTCACACCGTACTGATCTGTACCGGTTTATGCTGTGTCAGCGCTTTTTGCAGTATTAAAGAAGTGTTCGATACGAGTATCGTGCATTATGGAGATTTAAAAAATATATTGAACCAGTTTTGGTAAATCTCTCTGCGTGGGTAACATCTCTCAAATGTTATAAAAATTATGCTGCCATTCCTTACTGGATCTATTATTGAGTTCGGAATACATCTTGTTAACACAAGTTATTAGAGACTAGGAGTTTCTCGCGGCTTCGCCCGCGTGAAATGCGATTCTTGTGACAAAAGTCCCTAAATGACGCCATCTACTTAAAGAATCAGATAAAAAATATCCATTATTTGTCATGGAAGCGAATTACCGGGATAAAAAAGCCTATGTGTTAATCCAGGACATGATCTACCCGTGTGCCAAATATCAATAAATCCGTTAATAGTTTCTACGTTTACTTCTAACAAACAAACATCCATTTTCAAAAACTTTCGCAAATATAATATTAGTAAGATAATTTTTTTTCCATGCATACAGGCTCAGTTAACATTGCGACTTGCGTTAATGAATGAAACCACATGCTTATACGTCCTCTGCTAACATTGTCTCAAAAATCATTCATGAATAACGAATATTTTCACCAACTATACCAGCTTTACTTTTCTGACTTTTTTATCATTTTTTAAGTTCAATGTGTATATGGCATGTACGTATCAGTATTTCTGACTGAACGTGAGATGTCGGCGCTGCGATGAGTGAAAGTAGTGGTAGTGGCATTACGACATGAAAAATAAAAAATACTTTTTATTGATATTCACTTTGTTCAAAACTTATACTTTTTTATTTTATTTCTACGGTTCAAATAACTTTTTTATGGCACTGAATGACGAGACCAGCATGCCGTTCACCTGATGGTAAGCGATACGACCAACCATAAACAGTAGAAACACCTTCCAGCACCTTAGGTTACAAAGTACTGTGTGGCATTCCAATGCGCTCGTCATCCTGAGACATAAGATTTTAAGTCTCATTATTTCCTGTAGTTCCACTGGCTACAATGTCCTTCAAACCGAAACACAACAGTGCATGCACACTGCTGCATGGCGGTAGAAACAGACGTTGCGGTGGTACCCACCCAAACGGACTCTTAGATATAGGAGACCTACCACCGGTGAAACCTATTGTAAAGTGTTATTTTCAAGAAGAAATATATATGGGTTCATGTAGTATCGCAATGTAAAAGTGACCCTATACAGTGGTTACTATCCACTCGAGTTAAAAACAAAGTAAGCAAGTCTTCAATTTGACACGCCCTTTCGCATTTTTATTCCAAATATTCTCAAATAGCGATGTCTAAAAATTCAGTATTTGTCGCTCGAAGGTCCTCAGACGCCGTTATGGCTGCATTAGAAGTAAGTTATCGTTTATGTTCTGTTATGGTCCGGCCACAAATTATTGTCTCTGCGATCACGTTCCATTGCAACCATTCTGGGATTGGGCTTTGAATTTTATCTTTGTTTTTATTAGCGTCTGAACTATTATTATTGTGATGTACGGTGTGTTTTGAATAGAATGACAGTATTTTTTCGACATTTATTTGTAAATGAAACATGTTTTTCTAAATTATTATGTTACGTGTGTTACACATTTTGCAGAATTTAAATTCTTATTGTATGACATTATTTAAACTGCTCCATTTGTAATATTATATAAACCTTATTATTCAATGATATAAAAAATATTTTTGTGCAATGTTATTGTCATTGAATGCAAATTGGTTTTAATTTTATTCAATACACATTTTAGAATAAAAAGTTTTTGCATATTGAATTATTACATTAATTATGTGAAAATATGTCAATGCTTAAGTTAGTTTTTACTAAGATGCTCTAAGATCTTTACACCACTGTCTCTAGTATTCCCGCAAAAAAAGTTTCTCCGAGCGCTACAAATGATTCTCTATCCCTGGAACTAATTAACGCTGGTAGAGACACCAGAAGAATCTAATATAAATATGGAAATAATCAAAGTAATCTAACTTCGGTGTGAACGGCCGAGCGAGTGCGGCTCTACGATTTTATAACGGCCACTAATTTTACATAAGAGACACACTTTGTCGTAGCACCACACGCGAGATGTAGCCGGGGAAGTTTAGCCCTGGCTGCGCTAACTGCTACGGTGTGTTGCTACGTTGCACTGTCCGTAGCAACGATGGCAAATAATATTATGTTGATATTATGACTAACTTGTTCTACATAAATATTTTACTATACGAACCTTTCTCATGTTTTTTATACAAAGGCTAGAAGACGAACTTATTGCTTACCTGATGATAGTCAAATGTCTACAAAGAAAAAACATCGGATAGAACTTTTTATTAAAACTATACAAACTGCAGGCACAGTCTCAAATAAGAGGATAGCAATGGCTTGGAATTTTAACTTGACTCTTTAGTCGAGTTAAATTATGAAATAATGTGTGTAAAAGATTTTTTGAATGCATACATATTTTTTCATGATGGTAATGGACGAGCATAAATATTATAAGGAAAGAGAAAATCTCGAACGGCGTTTGGAAATAGAAGAGTTAAGAATGATAAATAGTATTGGATATGTGGAGGTTTTTATCGGACCCCTTTTATCGATTGATGCTGTTTTTTTGTGAGCCTGTAATACAACTCCGGTCGCACTTATTTGAAAATTACCACTCGTTACCGATGATCAGTGCTTTTGTCCTATTACTATAGATTATATGTAGTGATCAACATACCTTGCATACAATTAATTCGTTTATTTCTATCTACCATAACTCTTTAAACAACTAATTTAACAAATAACGTTTATTAATACAAAACGCAATTATCAAATATAGATAGACGAGTAACTATCCCCGCTATTTCTACAAACACGTCATGATTGGAACAAGTTTGCCGTTGGAAGAAAATTAGCGGCCAACTGCTGCTAGTTTGGTGCAAAGTTGGGCCCAACTTGGTAGCTTGTTGGTCTCCACTTGGCCGTAAGTTGGGCATTGTCAAGCGCCCGTTTTCACATGCCGCTTGCTTAATTGAGTTACTTACGCGCCTCCTCGGCTGCGTTTGGTGAGATGGATTTGAGATGGCGACCGGGAGGCAAATTAGTTTGGATTTGTCCAATAATTAAACAAAAATTACTACACAGACATGCAGAAAAGAAAGTGAATCAAAATAAACATGGAAAATGCTATTAAACATTTATAATTTAGAAAGTAAAAGCCTGGGTAAAAACCATGTATATTTCATTTAATGTTTAGAATAGTGAATACCTACACTCAATATTATATATTTAAAAACGTATTTATGAAATGTCGACTGAGTATTTCATATTCTTTTCTGGCACTTTAACGAAATGTAATAAGTAGCTTATAAAAAATATGGCACAAACACGGCACTTTTTCCACACTACATCCAAATCCTGGGGGACATGACCCCCGCAAATTTCCCCGAACGCCTCCCAGCCCATAATGTATTATAATACGAACGTTTTAAGTTTTCCAGAGACAAGGAAATAGGAAAACTTAAATGAGGGCGGCGCGGATTAGTGATGCGAAGGAAAACCTTCAACGTTCACTGTTAGAGTTAATCATATGAATCTCAACAGTTATCTTCTCGCCTCGCCGCTTGGGGATTGGTAGGATAATTAAATAGTTTGGAATATGAGAGTTACGTCATCGTGGGTTTTAGTTGTTGGCCTGGTATGTGGTTTTTTTTTAATACATACACCCTCACGCCCTTATTTTATAGTGGAAGGCAGAGGACTATTGAACGCTAGATGCTACGATCTTGGCACACCTCTTTGGATACTTCGACATTCATCGCTCTTCTCATATATTTTCATCGGTTAAAAATACTCCTGACCTGCCTTTTTCAGGGAACATTTATTCGATTTTTTAAGGAAACTAAATAAATAAAAAGAAAAAATTCTTACTCTATCTGTAAATCTTACTAACGATTTATACAATCAGTTCACTTTCGTACTGCATTATAATTTATAGAAAATTTAGATATACGGTGCATGCTATAAAAGGTTTACCAAACATCTTTCTTTAAACAACGCACATTATTATTTAATAGGTAAGATTTTGGATGTAATGAAACGAGGTTATAAAATAGAAAAAAAGTGTCACCGGCGGATGATGGATATGACACACACACACGCCTATTATCCCCTAAGGGGTAGGCAGATGCGCAACTAGTGCACCTACTTTTCGCCGTTATTCCGTCTCATATGCGAGCCTATCGCCATGTCGGGCACAAATTACAGACTCCAAGTTTATATTGAATTGAAAAACTCAATATCACTTTTGCCCGACTCGGGAATCGAACCCGAGACCTCAGCATTGCAGTCGTACCCATGATAATGGATATGAACAGCTGAAAAATCAGAAATTATTATATGCCAACCTCTCATCTCTAGATTAAGTGACTCCGAATACAAAGTTAGTTTAAAAGTGAATTGGAGTCACATTTCATGCAAAATGTATGCAGATTATAGTATAAAGATATTGCAATTAAAGACCTTAAAATTACTTAGACCTCTGATGGTCCCATAGAATATTTTGATTGTCATAAGCAACAGGGTCGATTCTCATCAAAAAAATGATTTGCATAAAGTGACCATTTTCCTGCTGATTGTAATTATTTTTTATCGGTAAATGCAGATCTTAATGTTTTCAAAAATGATGAACACTGTCTTAAGAAAGTTTTCTTGTAGCCACAGCGGTTAAGGTAACTGAACTTCTTTAAAATCTATCCTGTACCTATATTGTTTGTACAGAACCTTTTATAAAACATAATCAAGATCTTAAGATGAACAAAAATAGTACAAACCATATTTCTCAGTACTAAAGCATTTCAGTAATCTAACCATATTTAGTTGTACAATATTTGAAATACTATCAAAACAGCTAAATGTAATTGATTCTATGAAACCGCTTCATCTAAGCAATCTAGTTTAATTTATTACTAACGCGAATTCGTAGTGGCCGCAGATAGTTTGCTGTGCATTATGATAATACTCAACGTGCATTCAATTAATACCTGTCTGCTTATTAATGTATTCAGTCATATTTTCAACGAAAACCCAGCTGAAATAATTATAAATCATTTTTTTCTGTTTCTAAAACCCTTTTAATATTTTTTGAAGAAAAGTGATTGTGATTATAAATACTTCCATGTTATAAAACAAGTTCCGTATCTGTTTTTTGTCCGAACGCGATTACTTTAAATAGAACGAACTGGATTACGTTGAAATTTGGTATGGAGAGACTACTTTCATCCTGGGAAAATATATAGCGAAAGTTTTATCACGGAAATATTCTTACAAGCGGGCAGAGCTATGAGCAAAAGCTATCTATGATATTCGTGTTTATTTCTGTTACAAATCAAGTTAACAAACTGTAGTACCGTGAAATGATTTGCAATTCTATGAATAATCCTTCGTATTTCCCTATACTGCTGCTCATCATATCCAATCGACCCAAATTCAGGTACTCAAGTATTAAATACTCGCGAATTTTCTTTGAGATATTGCTCGATATTTACATTCGCTCAGTTCAAAATATTTGGTCAAAATCCGAGAAATGCTCTCTCGCGAGCTCAAAGTACATATCCTTATAAAGAGGCTCTTTGAAACACACCCGACCGCGTTGTAAAGACCTTCCATGTATAACTCTTGTATCTTACTTAATACAAGTCAATAATTTTACGAGCTTTTTCAAAAAAGGAAACGATCGAGTACTGGGGTCACGTAATGGTCAAAGAAAAACGCCATTTATTGTCATACACATTAACAGAGCAATTTTAAGTATAGATAATCTTTATGAAGATGTGGAATTTGCAAGAGGAGAGAGATTTAATGGGCCATTATACATAAGAAAGTCAAGAACTCAACTGAGAAACAGCCGCTTCATTGCTGGTTTTCTGTAACAGAAAAGAACTCGGTCAAGAGAACCATGCAAAGAAAACTTTACATGTACATGTGTGGCTTCAACAATAAATTCCATTAAAATACGCATATTAGACATTATGAGACCTACCATCCTATATCTTAGGATGAGGAGTGTAGTATGTATGTGTGGCACTTACCACGCAAACCTCGCCTAAGTTCTGGTCGCGGGTGTTGATCGTCATAGCTTACCTTGTAAAGAGTATGTTCGTCTCGTCATACGTTGTATAACCCAACAGATACCGTGAGGCCACGTAACATCAGCACCAGCTGGAACCATTTTTGTTTAAATTTTATCTCAGAGTTTCCGTGACGTGGACCCACTTTAGAATGTACGTTCGTATGGACAGCTCGGGAACGATAGCGAGCGATTTATGTGCTTAGTTTGGTGCTTGCTACGCTTGTATTCGCCTCACCGCACCTTTTGAGACAAGTTTTTATTGGATCGTCAGTGACGTAAATTTTAAAAACATAGACCATTTTTTCATCTCGTTAAAGCGGCCCCACTACACTGTTAACTGAAATGAGGACAAAGAAATATTGACCAGCAAAGGATACATCTGTACATTGTATGATTAAGCCTACTGCCTCATAAAATTGTATCCTTGAATTCTGCCACTCAACAATATATTGTTGAGTATATAGTTCAGTATATAGTTAGTATATAGTGCTGCATGCCTAAAAGTTTGCATTACAAGTCAACAAATAACGTCATTGTTTTGATACAAGTGAACAACGAGATGAGGAATCTTTCACAATATGCGAAAGCCCTACAACAAACAGCTAAAAAATGCTGTTGTTATTTTAAATTATAAAGAAAGTAGATTCTATAATTTTCATGGGTCATGATACTTTGGTATGTATGTTATGTTACTGGAAGCTAAAAATAAAAATGACGAAATTTTCTACCACCACGTATCACTAACATTTACAAACGAAACAACGAGTGAAAGACACATTTCCAAAATCGATCCACAAGCCTTGTAATAGAACCTTTAAACTGTTATCGTGTGATCGCCGACCGATGGTCAAACGTAGGGGTGGTGGGTTGTCAGGCGACATGTGCCAGGGGAAGGGGTACATCCGTTTCCGACGGAATCGGAAATGGCTGATATGTGACTTTGTTTTGCGTCGTTTTGCTAGTTTCCTTCGCAACACGAGAATTGTAATGGAGTGGAGTTGGTGACCTCATCAGTGAAGATCCATGCCTGTTATAGAGTAATTTTTGGTCGCGGCTCTGCTTCTATGAAATTTTCCTGTATAAAAGTAGTTAAAATTATCTGTTTATGATGTATGAGTATAATATTATGTGGACTGGTGCTTTCTTCCAAACTTTATTTTATAAATACGAAAGTAAGTCTGTCTGTCTATCTATCTGTCTGTCTATTACGTTTTCACGACTAAACTGCTGAACCGATTTTAATAAAATTTGGTATGGATATTGTTCCAGACTCTGGAGAGGATATAGATTACTTTTTGTGCACGGGAAATATACTGTGGGACTTTTGTCCCGAAAACATTTTTTTACACGGAAAGAGCCGTGAGCAAAAGCTCATCATCATCTTCCTGCCCTAGTCCCAAATTACTTGGGGTCGGCGCAACATGTTTTTCTCTTCCATTCTCCTCTATCTTTCATCATCAAGTCATTCACGGCCTTTTCTTTCATATCATCTCTTACACAATCCATCCACCTCTTCCTTGATCTTCCTCGTCCTCGCCATCCATCAACACTCAAATTCGTCACTCGTTGGGTTACATGCCTTTCATCCCTTCTCCTCTCCTCACATGTCCATACCAAGACAGACGATTTAAATTATTTTTTATTTTCCGTGAGCAAAAGCTAGTTAATAATAAATTATATTAATTAATTTAATTATGATAAATTAAACAACAGCGTTCCATTACATGCAGTGAAATTTCAAGAAGTTCAGACAATTCCAATTTCCATTACTTTTCCTTAACATCTCTTGTTTGCCATTGTCGTTGTTTGCCCTCTAAAAAAATATCCATACAACCTTAAAATCCTATTCACCCATCTAAATCATTCAGAAAATTAAATTGCTCCGGGAGTCGTTTAAAGAGGCGTGTTTTTTCCCTTCCCAGGATTTTCGCCGAATCACCTCTCCCGGCATTAGCGTACCGACCTTTGTCGAATTCCTGATATTATCAGTTAAAAGAATAGCCGACTGGCGAGGGATCGCGATCTAGCTAGATTCGGGTGACCATGTTGATAAATTTAGAAGGATTATTTGTAGTAAAGATACGTTAATGGTAAGAATATAACAAAAGTAAAAATAAATACGGCGTTTTTTGTGAGGACATTCCTCATTTATAATCCCTAATCACTGGTGGCTTGGGTCTTGAGCTTCGCCATCGGTTGGTGATTATTACTTTTTTAATATTATGTGTTTTTTATATGTAATGTCAAATGTACGAAAAGAACTTTTAAAATAAACAAAATAATGAGTAATAATAGTACCAGGCGTGGATAATGTACTGTCCTATTAGTGGTCACAGGCCTCCTCTGCTACTGAGAGGATTTAGAGTCTTAACTTCAGACCTTAGTCCACTACGCTGGCCGAGTGCAGATTGGGTAGACTTCACATAACCAACACCTTCAAAATTTTTATAAAGATTTAGGTTAGGATAGTAGGTTACCTCACGGTGTTTTCCTTCGTGTGTAATGTGTCTCATCTGAACATAGTATAAAACAAAGTCGCTTCCCGCTGTCTGCTCCTAAGTCCCTATGTTCCTATGTAGGTATGCTTAGACCTTTAAAATTACTCAACGGAAGTTGATGCTGTTTTTTTCATAGATAGATTAATACAAGATAGATTTATATGTATGATACATGCATAATATAGTAGAGAAACACTGATAATTTTAGATGTTTCTAACTTGATGTCGTAAATACATTTTTTGCGCTTACATTGCAAAAGCTGGCTAAACCCTACCAGATAGATCAAAATAATGTACCACAGGATTGTACACCTTAAAAAGGTCTACAAAAAAGTCCGTGATGGTATATTGCCTACCCCGTCGCATGCCTACAAATAACGCGTCGAAGGCCGCGCTTCGCCCTACAGCACTTTATGTTTCAGGTGGATTCGAAAGTGGTTTAGATTTACAATTCGGTCCGAGAAAATTAATAGTTTGTCTATAAAGTGACTGTCATACAGGAAAAACTCTTTAATGCGGGCGAAGCCGCGGGCAAAAGCTGATTGATCTATATTATGTTATTGGCCTATATCTTACTGCAATTACCGTGAAAGTGGATTGCATTCTCTTCGTTGTAATAGGATGGTATTAAAATGAATCGGCTCACCATCAATAGTGAAATTCAAATTGAATTCGAATGACTCTATCTAGCTTAATAAAAATGCCACTTTTTTTACCTGCTTTTATTTCACTCCAATATTAGATTTACGCAGCACACTCTAAGCACGCAGTTTTTGCAAACGGCTGACACCAATTTTTTTTCAATGTATATTAGAAGTAAGTTAAAGATTTATTTTTAAATTTTAATTTAATTATATCTTACGTGGGCCTAGTATATAAGTAGTCATGTAAAAGGTATATTTCATAGGTATATTCATTATTCAATAAAGAGTCAAAAAAGCACCATAATATGGGTAATTTACGAGTCTCAGCCTCATCGTGAAAATTTCCATCCTATGAAAATTCTGCGGAATGAACTCGATCCGCGAATGAATGTGGGTACTGTTGTTAAGGAAAGATTATTTTTGGTTGTTATTAAAGATCAGCCAACTGTAAATTTATATATTTTTAGGTAAAAATACTTACTGGCAATGTTGTAAGACTTGGTAACTTTATGCTTATTATTTGTATTATTGCGTATTGTTCGCAGCCGTGGGTCGAGGAGCCAGTTGCAAAATAAGTAAACGTGGTACTAGTCTTTGCATCGAGTATGTACCTACTTGTGTGTGCGATCCACAAATATTATTCAAACTCTATCGGTGATACCCACGGACAATTTACGTGTCGTGTGTGGTTAAGAGAAGACCAGAAGTTGTTAAAATGAACTAAAACGCGTAGTAAATACGGTGCGAATTCTAAATAGCGAAGTTTTTGCGCACTAAGGTCGCGTTGTAACAAGCATATCAAAAGGATCGTCGCGTTTAAAAATCATGTATAACCTGTGCCTGTTTACTGCGCAAATAAAAGATATTGAAATAAAAGGTTTTCTTAAAACTCTAGAGATTCATTTTGAACCTGAATAATACTTGTCATAAATACAATTCATTATATTTGTGAATGTATTTTAAATCTCCACTTCGTTATCATACAAAAAGCCTTACAATATCTCATAACTCTTTGTTGTGACAAGGGCACGAGAAAAGACATCAATATATTGCTGAAAAGTTTGAATCTATGTTTTGTGTATTATAAATTATAATAAATAACGAATACTTTGTTGAATGCCAGACGTATTTAATTTAATTTATTATTTGTAACCAAATGGTGGGCAATTTGTTTGTGAGTTTCAACATTCAAGTATTTTCTATTCTGTAGTTTTACACCTCATCATCAATGCCTATATACACAGCCAGAAGAACTCTATATACGATTAAGACCTTAGAATTGGACTGGGGATGTAATTCAATGTCCGATTCCAAATGGGTCAGCGTAATAGTGTCAACTAGCGAGGGGGCGCCTCTCGTCACTCGACATTCCAACTAAACTCTACCCTGCTTATCATCAAGCGCAGTGGGAATTATTGTGACCGCTTAAAAAACTAACCTCTGAAAATCTCACTCCCCATGCTGAATGCCCTAACAAAAACATTGCAGCAAAGAAAGAAAGAAAGAAGCTGTCACAGACAAACAAACTGAAAACTACAGCATGCAGACAAATTTTTAATTCCCTTATTATTTTCTATTAATCTGACCAAATAATTTTATGAGTGATGAATGTCCCACAATTTACCACAACCTGGTCAACAAGGTGAGCCCTTTGTTCACCGAAACTGATCGTTAAATGGTGCCGGCGCCGACGTTCGAGCCGATAGATACGCGCGTGAGATGGCGCGGCGATTTGTGAGTTTACGACTTTTTACACGCGTTTATTGGCGTTTTGTAAGCTTGTTGCGTCGATTGAGTGTTTCAAACGTAAATGGCTATTAGGTAATAGCTGGATTTGAATGCTAGTTAAGAATTGATCACGTTTTTAATCTCCGACGAAAAAAGGGAGTAAAGTTAACGTGTGTATCAACTGTGTGTGCGATCATAGTTCCCAAACAAATTGACCGATTTATATACGATTTTATCTGCTTGAAAGCCAATATAATCGAGACGGTTTTTTGCAATGATTTGTAAATATCTGTTAAGGAGATTGAAGATCATCATCTCATTTTCAGGTCCGTCTGGAAATCTTTGGGAAACGCCTATGTTCAGCAGTGGACGGCATGTGGCTGATGATGATGATGATGATCTCATTTTCTATATGACAAAACAGTCTTACAAACATTTGAAGCTCCGATTGTATACCATATACAGCTTATTTGGTCTCAAAAAAATAATAAAAGAAAATAAAATAAAATAAAAAGCCTTTTATTGCTACTGCTATACACATTACACAAGTGTTTAGTTTGACACACTACTATATACCTTATTCTCTACACCCTAACTTAAACATAGTATGAAAAGAAAACAAACTTATTTTATTACCTATGTACTTCAGTAGTCGCCTCTGAGGCGTAGGTCTCCCCTAACTCCTTCCACAAATTCCTGTCTCTTGCCGTTCTCATCCAGTCTGGTCCTATATTTTTATGAATATGTCTCTCCATCTCTTTTTTGGTCTTCCTTTTTTCCTCTTACAGTGGGATCCACGGAGGAAAGAGAAGACCCTGTTTAGATAGTACAAAGTAGATAGTACAAAAATAGTTACAATGTGTTAAATAAATAATGATCGAAATCTTCACCATTTGCTAGTGTGCTGTATATTGAATTAGTTCTATTTAACTACAAATCGAATAATTACTACGAAGTTATCGCAAAAAATCATGATAACCAAATATAAAACTAAAATCATAATTTTCCTAGAAAGTAGATTTATTTTTACATTGTACGGTCGCGTACGTGTCGGCCGGCTGACGACCGCCCGGAGGAAATAATTTCGGCGCACGCCAATGATGTTACAGCTTAGATAATAACGTGTAATGACTAGGGATGCGACATGCTTCGATACACTATTCGGCACTATCATAACATCAAATTCAACTTCTTATGTACATATTTTATTATTTCGTTGCAGTACTATGTGTCTTTGTATATTCATAGAAACGATATTGATGTACGCAGAATTTGAAGTGTGATTAGTGTTACAGCGGTAGTGCGCAACGTAAAACTACTTTATAATGTGTTGGCCTGTGGGGCAAGCCTATTTCCTTCCAAAATTAACAACGTACCAACGCTTGAAAAGTTATGTGTGTTTTAGTGAATCGAAAACACACTAAACAATACGCTTCTAGGACATCGATAGTTTCTCTACACAAACGATTTGACCTGGAGTCCTTAGTCAGGTAGAGTGATATTTACTCAATATCGACAATATCTATACCAACTGTATGGCAATTGGCTCATCCTCTATCATGGATATCTTAGACCTTAGAATATCTTAGATCATTTCTACTCTGTGATTTATACACAAGCCTTTATTACCGAGGAGTAAAACCAGCGGGAATAAAGACTTGAGTTTAAAAATGTTTATATTAACTATCACTAAGTTTGATTGCAATCAATTCCTTTAATTCTAAACATATATTCTATCTTTCCATCAGGTAACCTACTACAACTCCTAATAGTACAATAAAAAAAATGTGGTCCTGTCCCCTCTCTAGTAATGATTTCGGGCCTTTTCTAGCCCCAACAAAAAGGTTAAACGACGACTGATGAATGTAAAAAGGTCGGCCGAATAGCGCTTACCTGCCCTCGCAGATACTAACTTACTTTCCCTCCAAAATTTTACGCCCTCAGTCACTCTTTTGTGTCGTGGACAATTAGGGAGGCTTGTAATTTTTACGACTCACCCCAAATATAAAACTAAACGGCGTCGGTTATTATATTACTTTGTTACGCGTTTATTTGGCTTTTTCGTGTTGCTTTTGCACGCGTCTTTGCTCTTTTTTGCTGGTGGTACGATATTTGTATCCACCTAGGCAGTGCCATCGTATACAAGTTCTAAGACTCGCTATAATGGCCTACTTAAGACTGTCACGTTCCAGGATCGGCCCGTGTATATCCCGTTTCAAAGGCTGGCATAATTATATCGAACGCGAGAGATACTCAAATAACTATCTCTCGTCAGTCGTCAATATTATGAATCCTATTCCAATGTGGAATATCAGTACAAAAAATCTTGCTACTGTAAATGTCCCGTGAAGCTCTCCATCTGGCGGACGTTGAGCCTGTGGCTTTTTAGCCAAGCTTTGGGGCTTATGCTAGGGAACGACTTTTTAAGGTGTAGTCTTTAATATTTTTTATGCCTGTATTTTATTTTAAATTATTCATTAATCATTCATTCATTGATTTTGTCAAGACCCTTTTTGTCAGGAACGCGTGGAGGTATTAAGCTGAAATTTATATCAAATATTCAGGTCTATTGTCCCTTGGAGCTGTGAAAATTCAACTTCTAAGCCAACGCCACGAAGTAAAGATATCTCTGTTCTGTGGTTAACGCAATCAAAAGATACAGCCATTTATGCTGCAAATTTTCGAAACTGGCAAGGGAATCAAAACCTACAGGGCACTTTCCGTGACCTCAGAATCTTAAAATTTGGTACGAAGCAACGTCTTATAGCATAGGTAAAGGAAAAATTACGGAAACCGTAATTTTTACGGAACCCTCGGATTTGCGAGTCCGACTCGCACTTGGCCAGTTTCTTCGTACCTACTCAGGACTTGTTGCACAGCCTGGTACTGAGACAATGGCCGAACATAGCTTTCTTTTTAATTTCAATTGATTGAAACGATTTTGTTACGTGCATTATCCTACTAATATTATAAAGGCGAAAGTTTGTAAGTAATACATACTTATGATGTATGGATGTCTGGATGTCTGGATGTATGGATGTTTGTTACTCTTTCACGCAAAAACTACTGAACGGATTTCGATGAAATTTGGCACGCGGGTAGATCATGTCTTGGATTAACATATAGGCACATTTTACATTTTCTCCCGAGAAAAAAAAAGCGGGACTTTTTTCCCGGAAAAACTTTTTAACGCGGATGGAGCCGCGGGCAAAATCTAGTTTATCATAATTAATACTATATACTATTAAATTATTTAATGATGCCAAAGAAGTATAACTTCTCACGCGTGTACGCACCTTTTTTTTTCTTTTTTTTTTATTAAAAGATAAAAACTTCAGGTACATATAAGATTCTCTTACAACATTTTTTTAAGTATTCATGTACTGTGATTTTACATTGTATATACTTCTCTGATTGACGTCACGTTTTATCTCCATATTGCGACTGAATACACTACAAACACTATTGTTAGTAGGTGCAATATAATGCAATAAATGCGTTTTCAATTCCAGTTGAAATAATACACACTATAAAATTAATCCAAACATAATATCTTATTTTATATTTTCTGTTCGTTGTTTTTTGTTTTCCTTTTACTCAAATTTATCTTTTACTATTACAATTTAGAAGTTATATGGTTTGTCCTTTTAGACTATATTTTTGATGTTCACGATACAGATATAGCAGGAAAGGCTTGCACGCGGGCGAAACAGCTTGCAACACTTAGTTTAAAATAAATCAAAATTAAATTTTCTTTATGTTTTAAATTACGATTAATAATACAGTTTGGAACTTATTTCACGGACATCAGACTGTTTTAATCCATGTGATTTTAAAAGCCGCAGTCACGTGTAACACGCTCATCGGGCATTACGAGCGACGTGTGTGCCGCGCTATGCGTACGCAATCACGGCGCTGTTCACGTCGTTTGATTATGCTAATGCGTGTTTGTTAGCGTGATGCGCGCGTGACATCGCCGCGAGTTTCGACGCTATGGTTACGTGGACAATGTGTGTTCTCCATCTTTATTTAAATTGCTTACTTAAAAATCGAGTTTAAAATATCTCTAATAACTACTTTAAAAAAATATCGTAATATTTACCATTATTGCATTCCGGCTGGATAGGTGTCCCAATATTGTCGTTTACTGCCAAACAGCAAATAGCAAACATCTTTGTTGTAATTTCAAGTACGTTGTAGTGTAATAACTGGTCATTATCACGTTCTGAGACAGAACCCAGAGCTCATAAACATAATCACGCAAACATTTCAAACGCTTAGCATTCCTACAACCGTTCAAAATTTTCATAACGGCCACAGTTTTCCATAAACATCGAAAAAAAGGAACAGGACTAGAAAATTTCAAACAAATCCTGCCCTTGTAAAACCTTTCTGCAGAAAATAATGTCTAAGGAGAAAAAAGAAATTTAACCGAAAACTCCATAACAAAATGTTGACAAAATCTTTAGAGAGGAAGGTATAAAGACATTGGGAACAATAATTCACGATACATTATAAGCATCTTAAGAATTTACTTTCAATAATGCTGTTATTACGTACTGGGATTGGGTTGGGCTGACGACGGTTAGCGATGCGCCGCGTGTAGCGTTTTTCGATCGAGTATCATTTAAGTATTATTATTGTACTCAGAGAGTTTAGATTTTAGAGACTCACCGCACAAATTCAGCATGTCTTCGTCTCCAGTCTCGTCATGTGCAAGTGAGATTAGTTAGTATTTTGGATCCTGATGATGTCATAAGAACGGAAAGTCCAAATAAAATATTACTTATAATTACAACGATAATTTTAGCATAGTTCGTATTTCGTTGCAGGGCCAAAAATATATTATGTAATGTTAAAGGAGTTTAAAATAATAAGACTATTTTTGTTACTGAATTGTTGCACATTTTGCGCATCTTTGCATATTTGCACAACGTCGAAATTTATAACGAATTTTAAAATAAACGCATGTTACATTCAAAATTCAAATGGATATCTCTCATAGAAAATACAAACGAACATTTCTAAACTTCTGCTTTAATTTCTCTAATGGTTTTCAATGTTCGATTCAAATATTTAAACTAAGTAATACGTATCTAAGAGGGATGACCAGAGTACAAATCTTAACCATATTGTAGGAAACATTTGATACTAAAAGATAGTTTTGTTTTACATCACTTAATTGCAATAATTACATATAGCTTTGACAATGGTCTCGTTTTGCTTATTTCGAATAACTAACAGTATACTATAACTGCTGTTTCCACCTTAAAGTATTGCAACTAGTGTAATAAATGCAGGGCTTTTGTCAAGTGTAGAGGATTCACGTGAACGTCTCGGCATGACGAGTCTGTACTCGTACAATGTTATACACTGCAGTACAATTGCAAATTTTAGGATTGTAATTGTTCAATTGGGAGGCCTGCGTTGTTCCACAATGTAGATGTAAACAAAAAGTCGAGTGTATAGATTTCATTGGAGTTAAATGACAAGATGAGCATACCGCTCACTTGTTGGTAAGTGATACGACCGCCTAAAAACATAGCAGGGCCATACAGAACTTTTAGTAACAAAGTACTGCATGGCACTCCGCTGTGCTCGTCACTCTAAAACATAAGATGTTGAGTCTCATAATGCCCAGTAATTACGCCGGTTACAATGTCCTTTCAACCGAAATACAAGTGATGAGGTGTATGATATTTTTTCGCGCATAAAAAATCTACAATTTCATTTCCAACCCGCTGACAGTATAACCCACGAGTAAACGTAATAAAATTTTCAGACAAAATATTCACTGTATTGTAAATGATCTGATGAAATATTTGGATGGATCTCGATCGTATTACAACAAGCGATATTCGATATACCTAATTGCCAAAATATATTTACATATTGGCGATATGGCAAAACCTCTTATGGTTAAATATATTGCAAGTAACATAAATGTGATATAAAAATATAATATTCCATATTGCGGATATACCCATAAACAATGGCAATGCGAACATCAAATTTTATTTGAAAATTGCGTGAAAGAGAGAGAGAGATTTGGGGTTCGAATCGAAGGTTGGATGACATACAACTATATTGTGAACATTTTGATGCAAAACACTCCGATTTACACTAGATTGGTATTTGATACTATGAATTTAAACTGAAATAAAACCTCAAAGTTCATAGCGTATGTACAAGATGAATTTTGAGACGGGACAGTACGAGCAGACACCTGAACCGAAGTAGTTACAAGCACTGGAGGAGACTGTCCCCGCAGATATGAATGTCCTAAAAAATAATGGACGTTTCCTAAGAAAGTTTTCGTGCACCTCTACCGATTAAGATAGCTGCGCTTACTGCCGCATCTGAAAAATCCACTCCATATACGATGCCAATGATGTCACAAGATTAATGTCACTGTCATTTTATACAATCAAGTACCAAACTTTACATTAGTATATATTTCCACCAGCTAAAATACGACCTAAATAGAACTTTACATTCAAAATCCTTCCAATTTTATACTCTCAACTGTTACAGTGTTTAATATGTAACTCTAGGAATAACATTGGGAGGTGACGTAAATCTACGTTGAAATTGATTTAAAATCGGTAACCAGAGGATATCTTCGGCTTCATATTTGCAATGTCCGAGCTTCGAGCAAAAAGGAGTATCAACTCCGCCTGCGGCTAGGGGCGCCTGGTTGGGCACGCATGCGGGGCAAGCGACGGGAGGTAGCGATGATCCACTTGTTAGAGGGCATTGACATTGTCTTTACAGAAAAGCAGTTTAAGTATATTCATTCATACATACATATCATTAAGTCTTTTTCCCTTTAAGGGTAAGCAGTTGAATAACACAGATACATTTCGTCAGCTACGTCAGGACTTAGGTATTAAAATTATAACGGAGTTTATCCCGGGTTTTTTTATTTTGTTTTCTCCCGACGTTTCGAAGGCTTGGCAGCACTTCGTGGTCACGGGGCGGATGTAGGTAGTCCGAAAAGTTAGTGTTACAAATCACTTTGCACTTTGTTGTAAATTGAAGGTCAATTTACAACAAAGTGCCGAAACCAAATCTCCCAAAACATCAATACATCGCTTTAAAGAACATGCGATCGATGAAGGACATAATAATTCTCCGTGCAGATAAAGGGAATGCGGCGGTGGTAATGGATAGGTTGGCTTATAATAACAAAATCGAACAACTTTTATCTGATGTAAGTAGTTATGAAATAGTCAGAACAGACCCGACTAACAAAATATTAAAGTCTACTAGCTCTTTAATTAAGAATCACTCCGACAAGCTAAATCTAGACGTAAACTTACTCGTTCCGTCGTGTACAACTCCGCCGCCAATGCTCCGCTACGTCGCATTGTGAGTCAGATCGACATACCAACCTACAGACTGGCTCAGCACGTAGTTAAAGTGCTTTCACCTCTCAGAGGAAACACTAGAACATCTGTAAAGGACACATACCAATTTGTCAGCGACATTGAAAACCTTAAATTAGCTGACAATGCAACTATGGTTAGTTTTGATGTCCAGTCACTTTTTACAAGCTTAATAATACAAGACCTGGAAGTTGTGGCCGATATGGCGATAGGATCGCCCCCTATTACATCATGGGATGAAATGATCTTCGGGCATAAAAGGTGTAAGTGTGTATGTATGTATGTATCTACTATCTATGTATGAATAACAAGAGAAATTAAAATGATAAACAAGATAAAAAGCAGCGTAACCTAAACTTTCAATTATAATATATGTGTAGCACTACACAAGTCTCCATTACTCTTACAGGAAACAAGAGGAAGCTGGAGGTATACATCGATGAAAATACCTCACTGACCTGCTATAATATCTCTATTAATGGAGCTCTTATATGCTAGACATTCTCATTCCCCTGTCCTTAAATATCTTACTCTTACTAATATTACAAATGCGAAAGTGTCTGAAAATGTTTGAATGTTTTCGTGTACCGATGTTTGTTAGAAGTAAACGCAAAAACAACTAAACGGATTTGGATGAAATTTGGCCCACGGATAGATCATCGGATTAACAAATAGACTACTTTTTATACCGGTAATTTGCTCCCATGAGAAATAATGCATATTTTTAATCTGATTCTTTAAGTAGATGGCGCTAGCAGCGTATTTTGTAGCGCAACACCTAGTTTTTAATATTCTTGTTCTTAATCATACAAAATGCTTAACCTCAATCTTAATGACTGGCCATCTGCCTGACCGTAATGATCAACCAAAGACTAAGCCACGATGCACCGAAATCGCATTCGCTTAAATCGCACACCAGCGGTCAAAGCAATGAAATTACAGTGAGGTTCCGGCACGTCCAGCGAACTGGCCAATCTAATTTTTCACTCACATGGTGTTCAGGATTAGAGTTTTTACTCTTGATATTTCGTTAGCTGGTCTTCACTCGAATTATCGGAACATATCTGAGTGTAGCTCAATATTGGCTAATGAAATGAAAGTACGGTCTACTTCTAGGTTTATTTCATTCCGAGATTTCAGGAAAATCCTACTAATTAACTCAAAGGAGTTAAGCATTAGTCGATATTATCTATAGCATAAATATTGCTTTCACAATTTTGCAGAAAACTGACGTGACATCTTTTTAACTTCTACAGTCTTTGTTAAGTAAGTTCACTGCTGTATATAGGGCTAACCCAAAGATTTTCAGACCAAACTGTTAGAAGCATCCAGCATCCAGGGTTCCTGCTATGTGTCATCTTCCTATCCCTTTATTATTCAAGATTATCTAGATCATCTCATAGGCTAAAATCTATAGTAACGTTTTAAGCAACAATTTTCAATCAACCCATAGAATAAATACGATGTCTAACGGTAAATTAAATAACGTGGATTTATTACGTGTGACGAACGAGTTTGGCATACCAACAACTCCGGGATGCGAATACGTAATGCTCATCCTGCGAGAAAAACATAATCAAATTACACACCGCTAGAACACGTAGTGCGTAATGTTTGCGAATTCTAATGAGTTATTTGTGACGTGATATAATGAGCCCGGGATTCTAGATTTCTATCACCAAACTAAATGTTTTGAATTCGAAGAGAATAAGGAAATAAGGAGGAATATTGAGTTACAGAAGGAAAGAATATGGCAAATCTGGCGGACTAAATTAAAATGTTGGATCTATTTATTATTTTACGTAACGACTAGACGTAGTAAACACTTGTCTGAGACTTACCTCCACGACAAATAAATAGTAACACTTCTTAAAACAACAAATGAATGGAATAACAAAGTGCAGCTAAGATTATTGTCACCTCCAGTCACCATAATAAGTCTTATAATGCCATGTACTTAGAGTTGAAACAATACTATATTACCCAAACGAACTCTCACATCGTGTATGAAGAGACTGATGACTTTGGAGGAAGCGAAAGCGGTATGCTTGGATCGTAGCACTTGGCGCTCCATAGTCTCTGCCTACCCCAATGGGAGAAAGGCATGATTTTATGTATGAACTCTCATATCACCTTAAAATCTTTAGCGAAACATAATCAGAACATTTCTCACATATTAATAATGAATCACATAATAATTATAATATTTAAAACGGTACGCTGGGAAGGCATCTAATTAAAAGCATCGCGGCTAATTATCGCAGACAAACGGAATCTGTAGGCCGCGGCTTAAAATTGTCAAGAGGCGTCATTTGACAAGACGTCGGCGGCAAAAAGAGGCCGCTGGGATGGCAGGGGCGGAATTAGGCACTGATCTTTCGTGGCCTAGATGATAATAAGCATAATTTCGTGGCTGCCTCGGTGGCGTAGCTGTATTGCCTGCGCGGTGCGACCATAGCTTGGAGTCTGAAAATATGCTCTGTAAATAGCTCGCCAAGATTACATAGGACTTAAAATAGATAGCAAAATGTGGTTGCCTTACCCTTCTGCCTCCACTAATAAGGAAAAAAAGTGTGATACTGTGTATGTATAAATTCATGAGTGAGTATCGGAAATAGCATGTACCATTGGATAAAATAAAATAAATAAAATACTTTATTCATCACGTAGGCGAATATAGTTGCACTTATGATATGTCAAGATACATTCAATTAATAATTATTATTAAAAATAGTCACTTATATAACTAACGACATTTTTAAAGGGAGCAAAATCAATGAAAACTAAATATAAAGAAGCCAAGCTCGGGCTGGTAGGAAAGAGATAAAAAAAATAATATTTTTTATTAAAATTAATGGGAGGCACGCGTCGCGATCCTCATGATAATAATCGCAATAGTTACTGCCATAATTAGTTTAAATAACATAGGTACTCATTCCAGGGTGCTGTATTCTGTGTACAGGGCGCCAGGAAACATAATATTCTCTGATTGAAAAAAGACTAATCATTTCAATATTTCTACCTTATTCGTATATGAAGTATCTTTTACGCATAAATTCGCATTTCCAGCTTTATCAACAAAACACAGGGATACCATTATTATAACCATCACATTGAATTGAATATTATAATCACAACCACTCTACAAATATTAAACTCATATGAAAATATATCAACACCAAGAATCCAACTCCGCGACTGCTCCAAACCGCGCGAATCGCCCCGTAATCCCCGTTGATGGATCGCTCTTACCAATCTGTTTTTGTGTAAATGAGTATAAACTGGGCGTCCGACCTGCCGTCTTTGTGTCAACGTTGGCTCGTACTCATTTATCTTTTTCTTCTACGTGTCTCGGCTTTTGAGATCAAAAGGTAGGTTACCTTTTTGAATTTTCTATTGTATCGACATCTACCTTGTTATTTCTAATAAGAAGGGGGGGCAAACTAGAAAGTAACTTGAAGAGTGCTTCATGCTTGAACCTTGAACAGGACGCTTTTACCTCAAACATAACCTTTAAGTAATAACACTATGGTACCTTCAAAAGTTCCTTGCTGATACGAAGCAAGGAACTCATAGACCTCGGAAAACTTCATCGTAACATTAAGAAAACAATTTACTTTGAACTTGAGTTCCTACATCGATCCCCTTATTATAACTATTATTCGATGAATAACTTTCTCATAACAAAATAAAGGTAGAGAAAAATGTTTACTATTAGTGATTAATTCCTTCGAACATATTTTCAACGAGTCAAGTAAGTCGACCTATCGAAGAGTACTGATATGATGCCCATCATCATCATCATCATCAGCCATATGACATCCACTGCTGAACGTAGGCCTCCCCTTAAAAATTTCAGACGAATCATGCCCATAAACATTATGAAATCATCTAGAGCTTTTCAGACTTCGAAGAGTAAACTATAGCGTCATTTACACAAGAAGAATTTCTCTAATGCGAGCGGCGAAAAACGTTAGGCGATTATCGTATGCGAGAACTCTCCATATTATGATTCTCTCCTATGGTAACGTAAACAACATTAGAGATAAAAACTCGTAGCAATAAATATTAGGATTCTAGTGTCAAATGCGTGATTCGCTTCTCTTAAATTGTTTACACTACAGGCAATTCGTAGGGTGATATTCGCATACGTGCCTCGCCTAGTGTAATCACTGCTTATGTGAGATTCACAAGTGTTGATGCGAGCCTCGAACAAATCGTTTTGTACTGATTTAATTTTTTTTTTACTAAGACTCGTCATTCGAAATTTGAATAGCGAGATTCGTACGATTTGTTTACGCACGCGGTGACCAAGAAAAGTTTATGGGGCGATAATTGCTTTCAAGGGGTGAAATTCGCACCGTTCGTTTACACTAGGCGATCGATTATCGCATAGCAAGAAATTGCTGCTCGTATGCGAAATACTATCCTTGTGTAACTTCGGCTTAAGTGTGTCATACGCTATATTGAAGCAAGTGTTTTGACTGCTTCTGTGGCGTAGTTATATTACGATACGACTGCAATGCTGAGTTCTCGGGTTCGATCCCCAGGTCGGGTAAAGTGATCTTGGGTTTTCTATTCAGTCTCAGCCCGGAGTCTGAAATTTGTGCCCGATATGGCGATAGGCGTGCACCCTATCACATCGCACGGAATGCGCACGGCAAAAAGTAGGTGCACTAGTTGCGCGTCTGCCTACCCCTCCAGGGATAATAGGCGTGAGTTTATGTGTGTGTGTGTCTCTCTTTCTCTGTTCTGTGTGTGTGTGTGTGTCTGTGTGTGTGTTTTTCGGTAGGCAGAGGCTTAGACGCACCTCCGACATTGCTTAAAGTCCACGGGCGGCGAGTGCCGCCTACCATGAGGTAGACCAGTTGCTCGTTTATCTAATAGCACGAAAAACGGTAATTATTTGGCATTATTATTCTAAACATCTAAAATCCCACAGTGACGAGTGCAGCGCCAACAATGCTTCGTAATCATAAATTAGTTTGGTGTGTAGGAGCAGTTATAAAATTTACAAAAAGCCAAGCTTGTTTATCTCATAAGACAATGTGAAAACAAAGTTCTATACAAATCTTGAATAGCCTCCCATAAAGAGCCCAAGTAGTATTTGAAGCTAACTATAGCGACCGTATGTAGAGGGTAAACCTGGGTCTGGCCATGAATACCGCGCCGATGAATTCCCATTTTATTTATACCCATAAAATATAATATTCAAAGGCTATATTTCCTGAACGATTTCTTCAGGCGATAAATGTCCTTTCATAAATTTGACGAATTACATCCCGGTGTTTACCGTTTGAAATTCAACTCTAAATGCGTGACAACAAAGTGTGTTTTACATCAAAATTTCTCATGTAATTGTCTTAAAATATATTATGACCTGAATAATTCGGTGCTTATTACTGAAGCTGTGTTTTCACGCTTTTATTCATAAAGGGGTGGGTAGAGAAAGTGGTTAATATGTAAATTCGTAGTCTTTGTTTCTTTGTTTCCTCCAGGGTTAATTAATGATGTGGAGATATTTTTAAACTCAAATAATATAACTTAATTGTATTATATATAGAACATACGCTTTCTCACATATTCAACTAAATAACAAAGGTAATCACTACATAGTATAAAACAAAGCCGCTTCCCGCTGTCTGTCCCTATGTCCCTGTGTATGATTAGATCTTTAAAACTACGCAACGGATTTTGATGCGGTTTTTTTTAATAGATGGAGTGATTCAACGGGAACGTTTTTATGTACTTTTAGCCCGGAAAAACTTATTAACGCGGGCGAAGCCGCGGGCACAAGGCTAGTATGGTATAAAGCGTGTAAATTTACCTTATCCAAAATCAACTTAATCAACTAAATGACGAGATGAGTACCATAATTGCCTGATGATAGACCACGACTCCCATTGCAGTGGCAACGACAACAAAAAATATATATATACAATATATATATATATACAAAACACCACATTCCATTGTATTTATTTCAATTTTAAGATCGCCCGACATACTATCTCCAACCCCTTTTAAGGGTTTCAATTCCGTGCAATTTATATTCAAGAAACCCGCACAGTGTTTTCTGACCTCAAAATATAACCTCCAGATCCGCTACCTTATACGCTTCTTGATCAATGTGGTAATAATAATCGATATCTAATAACATTTAATAAAAACAATTCTCATTAAAAGAATACATAGCTGCAACGAACCTGACCAACCTGAATCACACCTTTCTGAATCTAATTAAAGCCGAAAACCCATGACTCAGGCCCAAAATAATGACCGATTAATTGGTGTATATTACAAGGTTAGTGTGGAGTCAAATAAGGCGATGTAATCCGACCGTGTTACGTGTCCGTTCAGTAAACTATTTTAGGAAAGGTAAGCGACTCTGTAATTTATTTGGGTAATCGAGTAATTTGTCGCGTTGGATTGAGGTAATTTATCCACAGGTGTGCGCCGGGACGTTTCTTGTTTTCCTTCGAGGTGGACGGATTTGGATTTCAAGAGGGGGGCAGATAAAACAATTTTGAAGTATCGTGTGAGACGACGATTGAAAAAAAAAACTAAATATTATGGCACTATTAAAGGGTTAAGTTACAACAAAAGACTTGTTTTTGGTTATATAATTTATGCGACTATAATTTAAAACTTATTTTTGTAGAGACCGTTAGAGTATAAAAATCTACTCCACTTAAACAAAATACGTTATTTGCACGTGAAACAAACCCACAATGATAAATGATGTCCAGACAGCAGAGAAAGGTCACAGACCCGTCAAAAACAGGTGTGTTAAACCGCAGGGCGTGAACATTAATTTTACTATGATGTAATACTAGCATTCTAAATCCTATTTCCTACTAATATTATAAAGGCGCAAGTTTGTAAGAATGTATAGATGAATGAAGAATGTATAGTTTGATAGATGTATGGACGTTTGTTCCTCTTTCACGCAAAAACTACTGAATGGATTTCGATGAAATTTGGCACACGGGTACATTATGTCCTGGATTAACACATAGGCTTTTATCCCGGGAAAACATAAAGCGGGACTTTTATCCCGGAAAAACTTTTAACTCGGGCGGAGCCGCAGGCGAAACCTAGTAGAAGATATAGTAAGCTTATTGATCAAATATAAAAAAAAACTTATTCTTTTTTTTCATTGTATTAAATGGAAAGTTATATAATCCGTCTGCTTGAGAGAATTATTAAACTGCAATAAATAAAATAATCACCATTTAGAACCTTCACACAGATAATCTTATCTGTGTGAAGCAATCTTGCTTACAGTGAATTATGTGTGCGTCAATGAAAAGATGTAACGTCCTTTAAGTCAAAACATCTATCTGACGGTTTAAGTACAAAACGGTGTCTTCACAGCCTGGAATTGCACTGCTAAATCGGTCAATTATTATATTTAGTATCTCAATGGTTTACTCGAGACAAGGGAACTTAAAGACTTTTCCAACCTCATCTAAATCCATCCCTGCCTTATAATATACGAGTGTGTGTAAGTGGCGACTCCAAGTTTTTGAGTGTTTTTCTTGTTTTTTGCAATTTCATGCTCGCCGATTGAGAGTTTCAAGTTGGAATGAGTTCTGTGCGGGCTTTTTATGTATTTTTATATTTCTCCGTCGTGCGTTTGTATATATTTTAATGAGAACTGCCATACACTTGGTTAATGAGAATTCTTAGTTTTTTTCGAGTTTTATTCAGATGTTTCGTTTTAGTTTGAATTATCAGTGCTTAGTAGGGGGAACGCTTCTTAAATGAGAAATAAGGTACCTATACTTAGTGTTATACATAATATGTATGATGATAGAATGTATTTGGTTTTGAAAGCCAAATGAATAAAGGTGAATGAATATTATTTTTTAGGATAATGAACGAAACAAATTAATAATTATGAGCCAACATATAATTGTTATACAAAGATGTCGGCATAATATAATATAAACCTAATCTATAGAGGCCATAGGGTCCGTTAATTAATGTAGGTATCCTCACCGTTAAGAAAGAATATATCAAATAGCAAAGGGCTGATCCATCTGCTATAATTGGCTCCAGCACAACTATACAACACCCATAAACCCACTTACCCATCAAGTGAAGAGCAAACAAACATAAAAGTGCAAATCAGCGTAGAATTAACCGTCGGTCCGTGAGTCGAGCGATGCCGGCGCGTTACAGCCGCCAACATTGCTGTTGAGTGTTGATTAACTTCACTAGTGGCCCTCAACAACACAATAACGTGGAATGGATGGAAGTGGCTAAGGTATTAATTATGGAGCCTGGCGAAGGAGTACCAGTCTCTTTGCTATCTCAAAAGGATTCTATGTAGAATGTCATTAGCACTGGTAGCGTTACATCCTTGAAATAATCCAGAGCAGGTGCTTTAACGGCCGTTTCCAATAAACGATCGCAATCTTAATCTTCAATCCCTAAGCTAAACTTACAAAATACGTTTTTCGTAAGCATGTCAAATGACAATCTTTGTTCTAATTAGTCCATTTATTCTATTGATTGAAATAACCGATTGGGATCGTTTATTGAAAATGACGGTAGGTGTGGCTAGAGACAGGCACCACGGCACGGCGCGGCGCGGCAAAGTTTCGTCTGACACAGTTACTCCCTGGGCATGACTGTTTCGGTAAACCTTTGCATCGCATAGTAGGAAAAGTGGAGTCCGCTGTTAGTTGATATTTGTATTCTCGTTTAGTTTATTATTGTGACCCACGTGTTGGACGGCAGCGTGGTAAAAGGTAGCACGCTGCCGTTGGTAGACGGTTTTTAAGACGGTTCGCGGAGGCATTCCTCGCCTTTTTCTTTTATTCTCATGTGATACCACCCACAAACAGTAGCAACACCATCCAGCACCTTGACTTACAAAGTATGTACTGTATGGCATTCCAGTACGCTCGTCACCCTGAGACAACATTAAGTCTCATTATGTGTCAAGTAGTTACACTGGCTACAGTGTCCTTCAAACTAGTGAAAATGGTAGCTAGTGAAAGGCTGGTAGGTTAGCTAGGCTAGGATCTTTTTATCCTCGCCGGCGAGGACCGTGGCGTTTCATTTCCTCGTAATGTAAAGATACTCCTTCCCTTTCTTTTATATCACCTCCACTTCTCCTTCCCTAGCTCTATTCGCGACCCTAATGTCCGTATCCTCTGTATCTATCAACCCGTGCTGGTTGTTCGTTATTTAACTTTAAACTACTTTATTAGTTTATTATGTACCTTTGTTATTGTGTCTACCTTACCTTACCTGATTCTATTACCAGAGATTATATGAACCCTTCAAGCCCCGCTTATATATATAGATGTATGGGAAAACCCTATATATATGGGCACTGGCGCGGGGCTTTAGGAGTCAACTGCAAAGGCCCAACATCCTAAAGTCCTAGTCACTTCCATAAACACGATCGCTTTGTTCCGACGCCGCTCGTAAAACTCCGGTTTACATGTCGCTGTAAACTGGCCGATGATTTACACCCGCCACGGGTCAACTATAAAAATCGTTTAGTGTCACCATCACCTGTTTGCAAACGTATGAGCGCGGTGGGGGTAGCTCTCGCTACAATATGTTACGATTGAAAACATGCTGGGATGTGGGGTTCATTCGTGATTTTTGGGTTAGCAGTCATAGTAAAATATAAAATATTACGCAGTTGTAGTAAGTTACTCATTATGTAAGTTTTTCTGAGTCTATGGGCCGTATTAATAAATCAGTCACACCTTTGAGTAAAATTTCAAGTAGTCATTTAGGGTCTCTTTCACCATCTCCAAGTAAAGTGTTGATTAGTTACTTCCCAATTAACGTTAACTGGCAAGTAAAACTTACGAGTATCTTCTATCAATTTCACAAGCAAAAATGAAGCTTCGAGTAACAACTTACCGGTTATGTGAATGAAGTAACAAATCATACGTTACATTCGTTCAATATTAAGTCAACGATACTCTTCAAACGTCTTTGGCAGGTAGTCGTTTCATTTTTTGTGTTGTTTCTTGCGTTTTAGGTTAGGGAATTATTTCGAGTGCTTTTAATTTTTTGCAAACTTTTCATTACATGAGCGGGACATTTTAGTATCACTTGTACAAAAATACCAAACCTTGTTACAAAAGGAATTTTAGAAATTATTTTATGTCTTATTAAGTTGTGCACTTGGTTCATGGCATACTTCGACAGACGGAATTTAGCGAAAAATTCGGTTTCATCTGAGTCTGTAAAATAATCAACACGGAATTTCAATACACGAATCCTCGATATCCGTTGCAGCGTAGAACATTCTAATTCATCCAACTATTGATATCAATTAAATGCATTTTTGGACAATAGATAGACAAATGTTCATTAATCTTAACTCTGTGATTTAATTTAACCGTCAAGTAAACACGCTACTTGGCAGACGACGTGGCAAGTAAGTTACGGGTCAGTTTATCATATGATTAGTGCTACTCGAACGTGGTGAAATTGACACGTGCAGTTACGGGTGACTTTAACTGGCGATTAGTCTACTCGATACTTTACTCGAAGGTGGTGAAACAGGCCCTTAGTGTAAAGAACTGTTTAATAAAAGAAGCTTAATCTGTCATCTAAGAGCTTTCTCTCAGCTGAATCGGGACTGTTACATAAACATACTCAGCTTGTCAAAATCTGTCACATATTGTGACTTAAGATGTCACTTGAGCTGCTGTTAATATGGGTTTGTTAAATAACGACTATCTTAAGATGCCACCCTTTATTGAGAGCGTCTCATATCGCACTTACGAGCGAAACTGAGTTGGATCTATTAATACGGCTCCCACACTGCCACCACCCACCACGCAATAGTGTACAAATATTAATTTAAAAATTTTTAATCATTGCACACTGTGCATTGCACAGATGTGGACTCCAAATTGAGCTTTAAAGACGCATTAACTTACATACAGTTAAAGATTTTGAAAATATAAGAAACCCCAAGTTAGTAAGACGCAAATGTGACGTCAGAGCTAAGTCGGTGCTCGTTCGAACTTGAGTAATAAAATTGATGAGGGGAGCTCCAAACAACGTTATTGTCTCAAGACGTCGCCGAGGTGGTTCAAGATAGGAAATGTTGCGATATAAAACTATAAAACTGAAAGGGCTACTATTTAAGAAATTCACCTGGAAAAGTAAATACCTGTATATTATCTGTTTTGTGTCTAGTACTGTAAGATGATATAAAACTATGTATTCTGGAATGTATAAAATATTAATATACCTACATTAAAGCTGCAGTGTGTGATGCGCCTTAGATGTTGACAATGTCAGCGCCATTATTTAAATGTGTTTAGGCTGTAGTGCTAATCCTATTTAATGAATCTTTGTCGAATCCAGCCAATTTACCAAACAAGTTAACTAATAACTTATACAATCTTGTATACATACGCTTTAAACTTTCAACTCACGTCCAACATTTCAAAAGCCCAGCCCTAGAGTTTAGAATTTTAATCGTTTTACTGTACGCAGACAAACGTTACAAGTTCTAATATTCTAATAACTGGTTTAATTGTTTTATGGTTAATTATAGCCGGAGTTATTTCCATTGCGATTGTTACCAAGCACTTTGTTATTGGAAAGTTTGTCGTATTTGTTTGGAGTTTCAATGGCTTTTATTTGACATTTATGATTGAGAATCATTCCTGTACAAATACCCCATTTCTTTTTATGTTGACGATGATCAAAATAATGTCAATGAATTATTTCATTTAGTCCAAATGGATTAGCAGGTAATTAAATCATCTAAGGCACCGCGTAGACGCTGTTAAAATATTGGGACAGACACTGACGAAGACCAGTCCGACTTATAACATAAAAGGTTGTTAAAAAATTAAACCGCTTTCAAAATTTACTAAAAACCGAAAAATAATAATAACACCTAATAATTTAACACATACTGATAACTAAACACTAATAATTTACTAACACCTAATAATTTAACACATACTGATAGCTAAAAATTATAATTTAACACATACTGATAATTAAACTTAAGCATTATTTTCGTATGTTCATGTAGCTTAGATAGCAATTTTAAAGGAACTTTTTTAAGAAGGTAATAACTGAAAGAAAATGAAATATTGAAAGGCCGTTGGCGCTTGTGCAAGAAGTTAACAGTTAAATGTAACTGATACTACCGTTGGTAAACAATCACAATACTAAAGAATTCCGTATATTTTTTCAGTTTGTGATATTCATTCTCCGAAATAAAAGTAACCAATTCAAATTAAAATTCAACTTGTATCACGCAGATAGTTTCCCTAATATAAAAAAAAAATTAACCAACAGTTCCGAAATACATTTCTAACCACAAATTTTTATCACTACATCTAATGTTAACCGTCGAGAACTCCAAGAAAAATGTCGGAAAGAACGTGAACATTAACTTCTTGTTTATATTAATAGTGTAGAACATCTTATAAAAAATCTTAATTAATTTTGTTCTTCAGTGTGCTCAATGACACTCTTAATGCATTTTCCCAATATTGTGAAATATTATTTAACCTCTCGAAACGACTCGCTAGCAACACCTGCTGTAATAAAAAATGAATAATGACTCCCAGATGCTACACAAAGATGAATTACGCTGATGTATTGTAATTTTAAAAGCTTCTGTTTCAGCAAAATAGTTTTTGATATATTTTTAACACTGTCACTGACCGTGACACCTTTATAGGTTATTTGGCGTGTTTGTTTAATCCATATACCGCTTTATGTAATTAAATTCCGTCCTCTGCACTTTAATAGTTTATTTAAGTTATATTGTGTCTTCTTCTATCCACTGTTCATCTTCAATGTAGTGTCGACGCAATACAGTTTAATGCCTGTTGGAGGAGCTCTTTGACTTATGTCTCACGATAGAAATCAGGTATCTTCAGATGTTTCCAATGCACGCCAAAGAAATCTAATTCACCTGTAATATAATATAATATAATCCTATACAAGTACCATTTGATTAAAAAGGCGATAAATATTCAAGCGACATGGAAAATAATCCCTTATTGAATAAAACCGTTTTCCCTATAATTCAGCGATGCATGTACGAGAGCGTCCTCCACGCACACTCCGCCAAGTGTTGTCCCAACACGAGTGTTTGCTGTGGACAAATAGTTTAGACCTAGTGCCTGAGTGTTAGCACTAAACTATGCCTAGCTTTTGTTGCATACAAAAAGTAGTAAATGAACGCTTCTGACCGTATCTGCAATTTGAATGGTTCCACTGTGTTGAAAGTAGTGTGAAAGCGGTGTGAAGTGGTAGAATTTGTCACATTACTATCAGTGACTACAGGAGACATATAAAAATTGCCTTCTCTAGCCTCTTGCATCGATGGGCCTCCCTCTCTTTACATATTATCGATGATGAAACCATAATACCTCTGGGTTTCACGTGTGGTGGTCACTCACCACCGGATGACCTGCCAGCTTATTTCCGCACTAGTTTTACACCCTACTCCTTAAGATATAAAGGCGTGAATGCATAATCAAGTCAATTTGTGTATTTTGTCTGTGATTCCTTGCATAAAGATCCAAGTGGGCACAAGGACGGTCTGCGGATGGCCTCTAATGCGTGTTACATGTCGCGTCCGTTACCAATACGGGCTCGAGTGTTTGCTCCTGCCATCCGTGCGGGGACTTATTCTGGAATTATGTATTTATATTTTGAATTGTATATCGTGAAATATATACAGCTTACTCTCCTACATACCTCTCATACTTTTCTATAGCTTGCTCCTTTGAATTTTTTCAGCATCGCAAATATAGTATTTCTTTTTATTTCTTGTTCTGAATAATATGTTTCGATGTAATTTAATTACCGCTTAAATTACTGTAGGTACATATTTGAATATTTCATACACGATAAGAGCTGAAGTCGAGTAGTATGTAGAGATGCTCAGTAGTCGGAAGCCGTGCTCAGCAGTGGGCAGTATATAATACAGGACTGGTATAATATGTTATGGTATGAAAAGTGCTAAATAAACTTATAGGTGACGTTTTATCCAGAAATGTACACTGGACTATTCTGGACTTTAATTTTAAGGCGACGACACAAAGAAAAACCTAGTTCAATTAATACATTAAATAGGTAGCGCAGCTGTATGTGTGGTCTTGCAGTTCAGAATAAGCGTTCTCAGTCGCAAGTGGAATGCATTTGCATGCTCTAAACGCAAATGTGTGTGCTATGGCCGACGGTAGGCCATGAATTCGATTCACAGCTTGCCCTCTTATCGTAATTACCAATACAATTGCTTATATGTCCATAATATATAAAAGGTGTCCATTTCTTTGAATAGTAAAGTAAACATAACAAAAAAAGAACTAAATTATAGATCGCGCATAAACATTTTTGTACGAATTTTTATAGTTAGGAGAATTTCATTTAGTAATGATTATACAAATTAACGATAAGAGAAGTCAATCACTGACCTGCTAAGCCTCAAGACTGAAGTGAAGCAGCAACACAACTTAGTACTTAGGACTGAACATGGTTCTTTCCTACTCAGTACACTAATTAAAATGCCCTTCAATCCTCACAACAGCACTTCGACACTGCTCAGGCCGGATGGACGAATGATTTCTGCTATCATCACCATTATCATCATCATCAGCCTTTATCAGTCCACTGCTGGACATAGGCCTCCCTTAATAAGCGCCATAGCGCCCTGCCTTCAGCTTGCCGCATCCAGCATCAATATGTAGTCTTTCGCAGATTGTCATCCCAAATGGCCGGAGAGCGTCCTAACACTACGTTTGCTCAGTCACGGTCTCCACTCAAGAAAACGTTTACCCCAGCGGTTGTCGGTTCTTCGTGAGATATGGCAGGCCCACTGCTACTTCAACTTGCTAATCCTTTGAGCTATGTCGATAATTTTGGTTCTATCGGATGTTCTCTGCTGTAGTATCTAATATTAGGGCACTTTTGGAAGACTCACTTAAGCTCTCAACTTACAAGCTTATAATAAAATAACCATTGGCAGAATGCAAAGCGTTTCGATGAAGTTTTAATATCGCATAGGGTTTTTATGACATCATCGGCGTACAGGATCGCGTAACACGCTGCAGACTTATATAAACTCGGAAACTAGTCCGAGGCATACGAGAGCCTTATCTCAGGAAAAAAGTTTCAAGGTTCGTTCCTTCTTTAGAGCTCGCGTATAGTAAATAGGTCTGCTGGATTTAGGACTAAAATTGTTTAGTCTGAGATTCTTTAATGTACAAATCAGTTGTCTATAAATCACAATATTATTATGGCCGATTATTTTGTAATGAACAGCAAATAATGCTTGTTTATTTATCTTGTGAGCGAAAATGTTTATTATTATTTTGATTTGTAAATAAATATTTATTGTACGAGGACGCTTACAAACAATTAGTGTTTGTTCGTATTTTAGGTTTACTCCATTGCTTCCATTAGCTGCCAGCTTTAAATGAAAAAAAGAGATATTCGGTTTCGATAATTTCAGTTTCCGGATATCTAAGGCGTCATTTCACGTCGTTTTTCAGAGACAGGTTCAGTCGGCTCATGTAATGAAATGCAATGCAATCAGCGCTGTATTATATACTGCCCACTGCTGAGCACGGGCCTCCTTTACTATCTAGAGGGGTTAAGGCCTTAGGTCCACCACGCTGGCATACATACATATATTATATAACGCCTCTGTCTAGGGGTAAGCAGATACTATGGATTGCCAATTTTATCAACTCTTGCACATTACTATCGCTTCCTCTACCTTCATCAATCTTTTCATCCACTCCTACCGGTACAGGGTACTCTTGACCTGGCCTTAGAATGTCAGATATCTAACATTGGAAGGTTCGGTAAGGTCGACCTTTGCCGGATCTTCCATTCGCACTCGCCGTGCAGTCGACCCCTGCCGGTCCTTCCATTCACCCTCGCCTTATATTATACCCTCTTTGTCAGTCTCCTATCATCAATCCTTTCCAAATGCCCAAACCACCCTTATCAAATTTGTTTATAACATACACTTTCACTTCACACATGTCCATCCCGTAGTATTCCGCACTCTATAACACACAGCCACCCCACACGTGCTTTTTAAAACTCTCATTTCCACTACTTTAATCTTGCTTTCGTACTTTTTCTGCTTTACCCAGCTTTCACTACCATACATCAGAGATGGTAGTCCTCTATAGACAGCCAGTCGTGCCTTTTTGGACACCTTCCGGCTATCCATAAAGGTGTGCATCGCTCCATTCACCCGATTACCTGCACTCACTCGTCTCTCAATGTCAATGTCATACTTACCATCACTTGTGAAAACATCCCAAAAATACAAAATCACTTACTTGCTGTACCCTGTCGTTACCTATGAAAATATTGCATTCGATTCATGCTGTCGTCCCTTTCAAAGACCATAACTTTCGTCCTACATTCATCTTCATGCCCTTTCTTCCAAAAGCATCATCCATAATTGTCAATAACTTCTGTAACTCCTCCGTTAATGACGCAAGAATAACAGTCAACTCAATCACATTATAAACAAATATGCCAATACCGCACCATAAAAACGTATAAAATGGAGCACATTCCGCATTATAGCATAAATCGAACATCTTATCCGCTAGCGAGTATCGACTCAGCGTTCCTCAACTCTTGGCTCTTACTTTTATGTTAAATCTATATAAGCAATTATTTTCTTCTTTATGTACGCAGTTTCTATAACTGGCGCGATGTTATTAACAATTACATCGGTGATTTTTTTTACTTTTAAATACTAAAAGAGAGTTTAGTTATTTAACCGACCATACTTGACTCTTAAATAAGGTTTGATACAATTTCGGGAAAATTGTACTAGAAAGATAAAATTTGCCCAGTTGGGCACTGCACCAGTTTACAATTGTACAGTTGCCACTATATATCTAATATTCGATACAAGAGAACTCTCAATTAGTAAAATATTACCTTTATCAATATTGTTTGTTTCAGAAACACCACTTGGCATCTGAACACACAGTTCACTTCGACATAAAAGCGGTGTCAAATTAACAAAGTTGTGACAGCTGCAAACAATTTTAACTTTCTCTGGTTAAGTCTGACGCCATATCCTACTAATATTATAAAGGCGAAAGTTTGTAAGAATGTCTGGATGTTTGGATGTTTGGATGTATGGATGTAAGGATGTTTGTTCCTCTTTCACGCAAAAACTACTGAACGGATTTCGTTGAAATTTGGCACACGGGGAGATCATGTCCTGGATTAACACATAGGCTACTTTTTATCTCGGAAAAATATAAACCGGGACTTTTATCCCGGAAAAACTTTTTAATACGGGTGGAGCCGCGGGCAAAAGCTAGTAATAAATAATACAGAAAATTTATGTTAATATGCGACATTACCAAAACATAAGTAGCTATTCCCATCGTTCAGTATTGTATCACAGTCTGGGGCTCAGCTGGAAAAAGTCTGGGGCTCAGCTGGAAAAAGCATCCTCATTCAAGCAGACAGAGCTCAAAGGGCACTAATAAAGGTTATACTTAGGAAGCCCTTCCGCTTTCCCACCGATGATGTCTTTAGGGCCTCCCCGGTGCTTAAAATCCGGCACCTGTTTGTTCTAAATGCCACACTTAAAATATATCGCCAAGTTAAGTCTCGTCCTGACTTTGGGGAATTGATAACTAGACGAACGTACAGAATCCCACTTAAAATTAACGAGTCCCAGTTAGCTAGACGTTGTCCGAGTTTTTCACTGACTAATATCCTACTAATATTATAAAGGCGAAAGTTTGTAAGAATGTAATGGATGTTTGGATGTTTGGATGTATGGATGTAAGGATGTTTGTTCCTCTTTCACGCAAAAACTAATGAACGGATTTCGATGAAATTTGGCACACGGGTAGATCATGTCCTGGATTAACACATAGGCTACTTTTTATCCCGGGAAAATATAAACCAGGACTTTTATCCCGGAAAAACTTTATAATGCGGGCGGAGCCGCGGGCAAAAGCTAGTAACTAATAATTTTATTATATACTAGCTTTTGCCCGCGGCTCCGCCCGCATTAAAAAGTTTTTCCGGGATAAAAGTCCTGGTTTATATTTTCCCGGGAAAAACAAAAAGGCTGTAGACAAAATTACAAAGGATGTAAAGAGCAATTGGTAATAGATTCGACAATTCTTAGACATGCAAGCACTCATAAACGAAATCTAAATTTAACATACATAGATTATAAAAAAGCTTTTGATAGTGTACCACACTCTTGGCTAATTCGTATTTTAGAAATCTATAAAATTCATCCTAGTCTAATAAATTTCCTGCAATATGTTATGAAAGGTTGGAGAACATCACTTATACTTCGTATTAATAATATCTCTATAACAACTGATGAAATTAAAATTGAGAATGGCATTTTTCAAGGAGATTCGCTGAGTCCTTTGTGGTTTTGTCTCGCCCTTAACCCACTCTCAGCTCTACTGAATAAAACAGACTCTGGCTATAAATTAACTCCATGTACTGCTGTAACTCATCTCATGTACATGGATGATATAAAACTATTCTCCAAATCGCAAAGTGGCATGAAAAAGCTGGTAGAAATAACAACTTTGTTCAGCAAGGACATCCGAATGACTTTTGGTTTAGATAAATGTAGAACTTTAAACTTAAGTAAGGGAAAAATATGTAATAGTCGAAATATATCGGAAGACAATAGTTGTTTTAGACTTATGGAAGAGGGGGATACATATAAATACTTAGGAATTCAACAAAGTAAGGGAATTAATCACAGTCAAATAAAGAAAGATCTCACACAGGAATATTTTAGACGTTTAAATCAAATTTGTAAAAGGCAGCTGTACTTTAAAAACTTATTTAAAGCTATCAATACCTACGCAATCCCCATACTTACGTATTCCTTCGGGATTATCAAATGGACTAAAACTGATATTAATAGTGTAGAAATAAAAACCAGAACAAACCTTACCAAACACAAATATTTACATCCAAAGTCTGCGATAGAGAGATTGACTACTAAACGACACAAAGGAGGGAGAGGTCTGATAGATTTAAATAGTTTATGGCAGAGACAAATAAATAGTTTGAGGAAGTTTTTCTACGACAAGAAAACAACTAGTGCAATACATTTAGCCACAACAGAAAGCGATAATAACTATACACCACTTAATTTAAAGAATGGTAATATAAAATACATTACAATAGAAGATAATGAAAATAACAAATTTGCAACATGGAGAAGAAAAGAATTACACGGAAGACACCTGCACGACCTAGAGCAACAACATATTGATTCGGAAGCTTCCAATAAATGGTTAAAATTAGGATCTCTTTTCCCCGAAACAGAAGGCTTTGCCATAGCCATTCAAGATCAAGTTATAAATACCAGAAACTATAAAAAATATAAACTTAAAGATAGAAACCTACAGACAGATAAATGCCGCAAATGCCAAAGACAATCAGAAACCATACAGCATATAACTAGTGCCTGTCCATCATTAACACAGACCGACTACACTCATCGCCATAACCAAGTTGCAAACATAATACACCAAAAATTAGCAATTAAATATAAACTTATTCTAGAAAAACCTCAACCTTATTACCAATATACACCTAAACCTGTATTAGAAAGCACCAGCCACAAAATTTATTTTGACAGAGCAATTTTAACCGACAAAACTATTCACTACAATAGACCAGACATTACTATAATAGATAAAACAAACAAAATAGTACATTTCATTGACATAGCCATTCCCAATACCCACAATATTCAGAAAACCATAACTGAAAAGATTCAAAAGTACACAGAACTTAAAGAAGAAATTTCCAGAATTTGGAAGATGAATAAAGTGTACATTGTACCGCTGGTGCTCTCCAGTACAGGTGTGGTACCTAAACATTTACTGCAGTCACTTAAAACCCGCCCTGTGGATTGGGGGCGTTTGGAGAATTCCACCACGGTATCCCCTGCCTGTCGTAAAAGGCGACTAATAGGGGCCTCCGGGGGTCACGGGTGGGCGGGACGTGCCGCCCACCCATTAGTCTAGCCAACTTCTGTGGCCCCCGTGATGGACATGTCCGAGGCAGCGTGTCTCACGCTGCCTCGGTCAGCAAAAGGCGGACACGGTACGGTGTTTCGGGGGCTTCTGAGCCCCCGCAACAGGAAAAAGGACCGCAAAAACGCGGTACGCGCAGGGGCGGTTGCGGACGACAACTTAGACGTGAGTCGGAGGAAGCCCGCAGCCGTCCCTAATGAGCCGAAGATGGCCATATTAAAAAAAAAAAAAAAAAAAAAAGTCACTTAAAACGTTAGATTTGCCAGAACACATTTATTTCACAATGCAAAAGGCCGCTATTCTTAATACTTGTCGAATTGTGAGGAAATTCCTGCAGGAGGATGTCGCATAATAGTTCACTATTGGGCAGCATCTTAGAGTAGGGATATCTTTTCATTCTTATTTTAACTATTACTATGATGTACACTTGGTTTAGGCCCGTGTATATCATTTAAAACCGAAACAGCTTCACTTGTTTCGAGATAAAAAATTGATAAAGATAATAATAATAATAACATTTATTGCACACAGAACACCACATACACAATTACAAAGAAAGAAAAATAAAAAAACAAATGGAGGGACAATATAACAATTAAAACAAAAAAAAAATTTAAATAAAATAAAAAACACTATAAATAAGCTGCATTCATCCGCCTCAGTGCCGAATGAGACGGAGCACCTCAATGGCAGGCAGATGCATGCCGCTCACTGCTATAATTTTTTTTTTTTTTTATATATCTGAGCAAAATATAATATTAAGTGCATTAAGTGCAGTGCATCAAAATGTAGATGTTCGCCGTACTTATTTCCATCCCACGAGGACACGACGAATTTATCAACATTTTATATTATGCATTGCAAATCAAGAGTATTTTGTAATACCCATTCGCCACGATCTCCAGGTCCCCAGGGTCAGCAGTGATATTAGGCTTTTCTGCTTAGTATCTCTGAATCTAGCATTGTGTCCTGTAACTGGAAAAGCCTTTCCCTCTATGGCATGACATAATATAGCTAATGAAATATGTGTTTAATAGATCTCTACCTATCTCTTAGAAGGAATAAAGCCTGTTAAAATATATGTAAATACTCTTGGCAAATCGTAGTTACAATACTTACTAATTACAGATTCAAGGTTGAAAACAGTATTTTGTTAGAATAGCATGTTAAATGTTAACGTCAATCATCAAAAGCATTTTAATCAAATATGTAAAATACAAGCAAACCGGTCATCCATCAACCCGTGACCAACAATTACGCGCACCGCAACCACAAAACAAATCGAAAACCCTGTCCCATTGAATCCGCAAATCCTTTTGGCAATAAAAAAATCGCCGCTTCGACAAACGCAAATTTGTCGAAACATGAAAAAGGGCTCTTGACCGGGCCGCGGCCTCCTTTCACCGCCCGCTACATTACTCCACCATTTTGTTCGGAATAATTTAATAGAGACTGTGAAAAGTCTGCTTAACTTTTGCTTTTTTAGCAGTATCCCGAGGTGTTTGACGAGGATTTATAGTTTCGTGGTTTACGGTTTTTGTGCATACACTCGGCTGTGGATGGCGTGTCCCTTCTTTCTAATGTAACTATGTGATAATTTATGATGATGTTTGGATGTTTGTAATTATAACTTGAATTGAGACAGACAGCTTCCAGGCGTTGCTCGCAGCTTCGCCCGCGTGAAATGCCTTTCCGGCTATAAGAGTCCCAAAAACATAGTACTATATCAGCGCCATCTACGTAAAGAATCAGATTAAAAATATAAATTTTTTCCATGGGAGCAAATTACCGGGATAAAAGTAAAGCGTATTTGTTAATTCAGGGCATTATTTACCCGTGTGCCAAATTTCACCAAAATCCGTTTAGTTTCTGCGTTTACTTCTAACATATATGCAAATATACAAACAACCATTTTCACAAACTTTCGCATTTATAATATTGGTAATATAAGAGAAGATTCGGGTGTCAAACTCACTAGTTTCAAAATTATCAACTACAACTCTCTTTAGGACTTTAAGAATTACTTGCGAGGAGAAGTACCTCATACTGTCTCTCCTTCTATATGAACATACTTACACGTATCTAGCTTTACCCTACTTTCCACATTTCTTAACTCAAACATGCTAAAATATACTGAACAATGCCTTGTGACAAATACCCAACTTCAAACAAAGTTTAAATTACTATAAAATACTGCATAAAAGGCTAAAACTGGTTCTACAACTATTCCAGCTGGCACGTGTGGAACATACTTGGCTCGAACTATTCGCCCGATGCTTCTCATGCTCGTCCTGGATCTAACTAGGGGTGGGCAGAATTATCGACTTACCTGCCAAGAGCAATTGACGTTAATATTAAGGAGATTGTGATTTTAATTTGAATAGAATACGTTATCGTATTTGTTTATAAATGACGAAATTCGTCATGAATGTTCACTGACTGAAAAAATAGAGTTGTTGGTCATCATCTTTGAAAAAATGGTTCAACTCTTTAAAACAATCGTGTTATGCTCCAATCCATCTGGAACTATAATTATCTATGGAAGGGAACCCTCGCATTCATTTGCACCACCATATGGACTAAACTCGGAATGAAGTTTAAAACTATTCTAATGAGAGGACACCTGTTTGTAGCAACTAATCAAAACTCGGATAGAGTTATAATAAATTCATTATTAGTTTGATTCTATTTGTATGAAATGGTCGAGTTTACTACAGGATTATCATCTCACTGCTGGTACCGGGTATTTTGTACAACAATATATTATAAACCATGGAAAAATGCGACATTAGTAATTTAATAGTAAGTAGGTGATGACCTCCGCCGATAAACGCCCACATAATTAATCAATACTTGATGCTTTGCTGACCTTTATAAAGAATAGAAAAGAATTGTAGGAAGAAGAAGAAAGTCGTGGCCCGGCAATGTACGGGAGTAGACCGGAATAAATACGGTTGAAGTATTGTTCCGACTAGCCTTGGACAAGAAGAGGTTCAAGAAACTGACTGCAGACCTTCAGTAATAGAGAGGCCCTTGAAGAAAAAAATAAAGAATAGGCATTACGACAAAGGACTTTACTGGAACCCCGACTTTCTTTATCCATATCAAACGTAAGCAAAGCTGATAAAATCACCAAGTCAGTGACCATGTTAGTAAATTCTCACCAACTCCCCTATCTTGGTTTAGAAATAAATCACCACCACAAAGTGATAATTACGCATACATCATAGCATTGTTTCCATTTACTGAGGGCTTTGTTACCCAGGAACGTTATATGAAAAACATAGCATTTGCAACAATTTATGTACGCGGCGCGATTTACTGCGATGAGATATGGGTGACGCGGGTGAGTTACTGCCGACGATATCTGGCTGCCGCATTACGTGTGGATATCAAATGGCTATCGGAAGTAAGTTTTGACTAGCTGTATCGCTATGGATGCTATGTTTTTGGTTCTGATAAATATATACGTGACAGTCCTGAATCAATGTGTTCATGGATGTGGATGTGTTTATGGATATAAATTCCCTGTCAAAGTTGCAACATTGTTAGTTTCATAGCAATAAATACTAATGATATTATATTTTCACCAATAGCAAATGGTGTAACTAAAATACGGTACTAAATACTGTATTATATCAGCTGACGGTTGAAAGTTAAATTATTATACCTTTTCGTAACAGTCACTACAAATAACGGACATGAAAAGGCTATTGTAATAAATAAAAAAAAAATGATTGGTTTAAAATTTGATCCAGCAAGAGAACTTGTTTTTATTAGTCATCAAGACGTGGACAGCATCCGAACGACGCCAAATACTTTCAATTGAGCTTCATAGCATACGAATACAAAAAACATATGACTTTTACAATATCATAGCACTGGCCATCATCGACACGTAATACCCCCCCTCATCTCGAACCACGATACGCTACGTATGTCATCCAAATTATTCCCGTATATGTAGTATGAATGATGTAACCCGTTCAGTAGACTCTGCGCTCGTACTTACTTTAAACTCGCTCGCTGCTCTGCCAGTTCTTCTACTTTTGTCATTTGAATATCAAAATATTTTAGTGCTTGCAAAATACAAGTGAATATATAGAGGTTTCTTTGATGTAAAACTTATATTTTATAAATAGTTTGATGGTAAATTGTCGCCATATTGAGACAAGTAATTGAAAGAAATCGAAATCTAGGGTTAATAACATCAAGAATCTATTGGAAACACTTAGACTACGCAAATAGATGGATCCTTTGTTAAAATCGACACGCAGACAGCTAAAGTGAACTTATAAGGTTTTGAATTCCAAACCTAAGCAGTTTTGGTACTGTAGCGATAGCTAGAATAGAATGAGCTCAGCGAACCATGAATGCACTATCTGCACTTCTGCCTACGTCTTCGGAGTTACACGGGTCGCTTGTAACAAAGAAAAGCTCAAGATGAATAGAAGATATCTTAAAATGTACAAATAACCCATTGTACTCTTGTCTTCCGGTTTGAAGAACATTGTAGCCAGCGTAATTACTGAGTATTATGACATCTTATGTCTCACGATGAGAAGCGATGTCAAGTGCCACGCAGTACTTTGTAATTCAAAGGTCTGTGCTGCGTTGCTACTGTTTTGGGCGGCCGTATCGCTTACCATCAAGCGAGCGGCATGCTCGTCTCGTTATTTAACAGGAATAAAAAATAACAGTACGAAACTACTGACATAACAAATTCAACACCGAGTAAAAGTGTTCAATATTCCCGAAGACCCGGTCTCGTGTAGTTACAAAAGATTTCATTTGGACCGTCCATTCAAACACCCTCTGCGTACAGAATATACAATTACTCACGCCTTTAGTTTAAAATGTGTTCAAATACACTTTTGTATTATACCGATATAAAACTGTGCTTTACAGTTCTGCACTGGTAGATTTAGAACCGTAAATAGAGTACAGTAAAATTTAACTGGCTATAAAGAGGGATTGGGGAGAATTTATTGCATAAATTTGTGTTGTAGTGGTTTAAGTCAGGAATAGATTTTTTATTTACATCTTCCTTAGTTTATTTTACACAAATTTGGTATATAAGTACGTGAATTAATGATATGTGACCAACACCGTCCATTACCAACAACACAAGAGGATTCAGCGGTAAATTGCCATTTCTAAGACGCGATACGCATAGACGGATCGCTTGTTAATCATCACAATTATGCATATTCGCACCCAATATCAAGCAAAGAACGGGTGAGCCTATTCTTGTCATTACTTAATATACAAAAAGGTTTTAAACACTTGGTCTAAAACCGTGTTAAGCTATTGAAAAGATAGTAAACAATCTACGATTTCAATAAAATTTTATGACAACATTAGCAATAATATCTCGAAGACCTTCGCTCGCGTTTTGACGGGTTTTGATTTTGAAATGAAAAAACATCGTATTATTCGTAGTTAGCTTAGACTTGCAAAACAATGTAAATAAATGTTGTCTGCGCCACAGGATAAAATATGTATTATGTGAAAAGCGGTAAGATGAAAGATTTGTGAATGAAGATTTAGAATCAAGTGACTACAGCTTTGGTTTGACGTTATAGGGAGAGATATGAGAGCCTTGGTCTTGCTGAGAAGAATGCTCAAGATCGGGCAAAGTGGAAAAAATTACCCGCAAGGTGTGCAAAGACAATAAGCCCGGGGAATACATAGTAGAAACAAAATGGTATAAGGAGATAACCAAATTGTCTCTTAGTACATCAAATAAAGACTATGGAGCAAAAGTAGGTACTCAGACATGGGATTTCAAATTACAAAAGTATTTTAGTAAGTTTAAATCGCGTATATGAACGTCGCTTACTCGACACGCAGCAGGCATAGTAGATATTGTGTAGCTAGCACGAGCTTACGCACTATCGTATAATCAACGTAATGGTTTCGACTAAGTACGTTTTTATATAGAAATTTGTAGAGTGCCCCGGAGAACGTATTTGGTCCTAAAATACGGCAGCATAAGCATTACGTGTGTGTAAGCTTCGAATAATGTGTAACTGTGGTAACGGTCAACTTATCTCTGTCTACGACTTAAAATGTATGTAAAGAGGCAGTGGGAATCAGTATTTTTCACTTACAGTATTGTCAAACAAATACGTAAACGTTAACTTACTCGATGCGAATACTTTACGATTACTATACGAAACGCGTAAATGCCTGCTACGGGCACTGTTGTATCCAAGATTGCAGTATTTGAACTTTTTGCTTAGTTATGTTAGAAAAAGTCATTTAACATCATATACTGGACACTATGTCTTTAAAAAAGTGAAAGTGAACGATAGCCTAGTTGGGGATGGAACGGTCTGCCGAGGCAATGTCCGGAAGTTCAAACCCAAGGCACACACCTCTGACTTTTCGAACTTATGTGTGTATTGTTTATCAATTATCGTTCGCTTTTACGGTGAAGAAAAAACATCGTGAAGAAACCAAAATAACTGAGAATTATCCATAAGAATTTCGAGGGTATATGAAGTCTGCCAACCCGCACTAGGTCAGCGTGGTGGACTAAGACCTGAACCCTCTCAGTAGTAGTGGAGGCCCGTGCTCAGCAGTGGGCAGTATATAATACAGGGCTGATTGCATTGCATTTGATGTCATTCAATCCATAGTATACCATTATAGCACGTTGTTGAGTGGTAGCAGTAAATGTAAGTAAAAGAAACCCATATAAAAACAGAATATCACTAACACGATGCGAACAAAGAACATTATATTTTTATTCATACTTTTATTACACCTACGTATTTGACAACGCGTGTTACGTTTCTATTATCACATTATCCGTTTTACATACAACATGAGGTGTTATTTTTCTTGTCATATCATTTTTATCTAGATGCTAATGTAAAGAAACAAAGTCTAAAGTTTGAGTTATTTTGTAAAAGCTAATCTCTTGAACTGCCTTAAGCAGTAAGCATAAAACTTCTAGAGCTCTTGTAACGGCTGATAGTTTATGTCGACTTTTTACAATGACTTGAGCTTTGTAAACAAACTAAGCTTCTTGAATAAGGTACTTCACATTTGACATATTTTAAGTTTATTGTATTGTTAAGTTAGGTAAAAAAATATGTAAAATGGCATTTTGAGCCATGAAATGTTACAAGTCCCCAGGTTTAAATAAGCAAGGGCTATAAATAGGGAAATCGACAGCACGGTACATGGGCGATATTGCTCTGGGCCACCCAGTTGCCGGGGAGTCACCAATAGGCAGCGTGAGAATCTGGTCGTCGAGCTCAATCGGACTTTGGATCTTGTATCCGAATGGGGTATATCCAATCTGGTTGAGTTCAACGCCAAGAAAACTCAGGTGTGCGCGTTCACGTGTAAAAAATCCCCGTTTTTGCCCCTCCCTAATCTTCAGGGTACTCCACTTGCAATGCGGAATGGCCTCAATATCCTGGGTATGGATTTGCGCTGCGATCTGAATCCAAGGAATCACATCGAGAGTGTAATATCTACAACATCCCGCAGGGTCGGAATTCTAAACAGGGTGCGGAGGTACTTCACGCCCGGTCAGCTCTATCGTTTATATAAAGCGCAAGTGCGGCCGGGTATGGAATACTGTTCGCATCTCTGGGACGGTTCCGCAAAATACCTGCTCGATGCCTTGGATGGATTGCAGCGACGGGCTATCCGCATTGTAAATGATGCAGACGTAACAAAAAGTTTGGAGCCACTGCAGCTGCGCCGCGACATCGCCTCGCTCAGTGTGTTCTACCGTCTGTATCATGGTGAGTGCTCTGAAGAATTGTTTAACCTTATCCCCTCCTCTCCTTTCCTAAACAGAACCACGCGTGCTGGCTTGCGGAACCACAGCTTAGTGGTCTGTTCCATCCCGGCTCGAACCAAAAGGTTCAGTAATTCATATTTCTGCCGCACCATTAAGCTGTGTAACAGTTTGCCAGCGTACGTTTTCCCTCCTTCCTACGACTTAGGGTCCTTCAAGCGGAGCGTAAAGAAGCAATTAAGCAGGCCGGCATAATTGTGCCGACCGACCAGGGATGTTTATCTCTTGCCGGTCGACACAACTTTTTGGGCTTCACTACATTTACCATCAGATGCAGTGAAGCCACTTTGTCGAGCCTAGGATAAAAAAAAAAAAAAAAAAAAAAATCCTGATCCACTGCCTAGATGGCTTAGTTGTATTATGGTACGACTGCAATGCTGAGGTTTTAGGTTCGATCCCTGAGTCGGGCAAAGTGATACCGGGTTTTCTATTCAGTATCAGCCCGGAATCTAGAATTTGTGCCCGATACGGCGGTAGGCCCTTATCACATCGTACGGAATACGCACGGTGAAAGGTGGGTACATTAGTTGCGTCTCTACCTACCTCTTCGGGGATAAAAGGTGTGAATGTATGTATCGTGATTCGTGATCAAAGGCTTTACTACTACAAATAAATTTACACAGTTTCTTTAAATCAATCATCCAAAAGATTAAAACGCAATAAACTACACCGTAATTTAGAGAAAATGAAAAGAAATTTAGATTTTTGCTATCCGCGGTCCCTGATAAGTGAAGATTGAGCCACAGCGCGAGGTTCAACGTTTTACACCAACATTAAAGGCATAATGACGGTGGAATGGACGCTTTCATATTATCTTAATATCGTTGACTGATATTATGAATGGGATCGTAATAAAAAAGCAACCTTAATTCGATATAGATTACCCAATATAACTTGTAAGATAGTGAAAAGAAAGAAATTAATTGTAGGTCCCCCGTATAAGAGTTTGGGTAATCTGCTTTGTTAGTTTCTGTCACCATGCAACAGTGGTATTTTATAGAATGCAATTGTCTTTACTGGACATTATGCAGCAGTCTAAGGTAAATGAATAACGGGCGATGCTCTGCACTACTTTGTTATTCAAAGCATCTCCATTAATCCCACACTAAACCAGGCTTAAAGACTTCAACATGATGAAAAACCAAATCTCAACAAAGCAGCACAAATCCCTCAAATTCATCCCTTTACACGCAAAAATCACTAAACTTCAAAAGCGCTAAGTATTCAATTCATAACACTAGAATTAAGCTGAGCCAAAAATGATGAGAAAAATCCATAGTGTACGTTAAACAGCGTAGGGTGTCGGCGGGCCTGCGGGCGGGCAATGAATCTGTTTTTGTGAGTGCGCGTCATAATCCCCGCTGTCAGTGGGCGCCGCGCATCCATCACCTCGCATTAACACGTCAGGTACGGGTTTGGTTGCACTGCGAGCGGGAAAATTAAGAATCGTAATACGATTCTGGAATATACGTGGAACAACTTTGAAGTAGTTGAGTTATATTACTTCTATTTCTGGTTTTTAATTAATGCAATACTTATTTTTTTCCTATTCTTTAGGAACTCAGAAAACAAGGCCTGGATTTTGTGTGAGCTTGGATTTCATTCGATTATTTTCTGACGGCCAAACAACATGAATCACGTCACATTATCATTTAAAATGTAGGTAGCAAGCGTAACAAGGATCTGTGAGGTGTACGTGGTCACGAACTATAAGGATTCTTAGTTTTCAAAATGTCAATGCTTAATAACAAAGAATCCACATTCTTGACACAAACAAACCCATACTTCCAAACTTATAATATTATGAATGCGAAAGTAACTCTGTCTGTATATGTTGTAGTATATTGTCGTAATATGTGTTTATTTTTTTTATTTCTTTAAATGACGATATGAGCATGCCGTTAGACTGATGATAAGCGATACGTTCATTTCATTTCGTTTCATTACGACCACCCATAAACAGTAGCAACACCATACAGCATCTTGAGTTACAAAGTACTGTGTGGCATTCTACGCGCTCGTCATCCTGAGACCTAAGATGTTAAGTCTCATTTTGTCCAGTAGTTACACTGGCTACAATGTCATTCAAGCCGACACACAACAGTGCATGTACACTGCTGCTTGGCGGTAGAAATAGACATTGCGGTGGTACCCACCCAGACGGACTCTTACATATGTTTAATGTTTCCATACATACTATAACTACATAATCCTACTTTAATATTATAAAGGCGAAAGTTTGTAAGAATGTATGGATGTTTGTTACTCTTTCACGCAAAAACTAATGAACGGATTTCGATGAAATTTGGAGCGCGGGTAGATCATGTCCTGGATACACACATACATAGGCTGGACATAGGCTGCTTTTTATCACGGGAAAATATAAAACGGGACTTTTATCCCGGAAAAACTTTTTAAAGCGGGCGGAGCCGTGGGCAAAAGCTATAATATATAAAACCATCAACTGCACAAAAATGTAACTTATTATACTCTACGCCCGCAGTGAGACCCCAATCGCGCGGTGAGATTTTTTGCATCAATATTGGACTGCGGGTTAGCTCCGGTTTTACATCAGATTTAGAATCTAAATGTCACCAACAGACCTACACTTTCGAACCTCAACAGTTTTAATTAAATAAAACAATTTAAACTTTGAATTTAATTTCTTTACGAAACGTTTTCAAGCCCTGTTTTTGGAGACTCATTGTCTTAGTGTGGCAAGTGCAATCCAAAAACAGAAAAACAATACCTGCACATTATTTTGAGGCAAGTATAGACAATATCATATCAATAATTTACATTGCTCTAAAATATTATAGGTAACATTATCTAAATAATATTATAAACACCATTATTTCAGGATCTAATATCGTTAAAGCATTTTTCAGTTTTAACGTAAAAATATTCACATTTCATCCGAACACGAGGGAGAAGCGTTGACATTATTTAAAATAATACGTTTTTCGTATTACTTTAAAAGAGGATACGGAATTCAGTTATATTCGTTAATTTTAAAGAGATAGGTGAGTCGCTTGCCTGCCATGCCACTATAAGATAATCAGTAGTTACACCACATAATTTTAATCCACTGAACTTCAGTTCTTACATATTTTTGGCCTGCATAATTACTTAGTTGAAACAAAGGTACTCTTAAGATGTAATCACACACTGTCCTTCTCTTTTTGAATACTTTTCTCCTAACGAACACTGTGCGTAGTTGTAAGTAAGTATGTATTTCTATTACTGTACTGTTGTTGATGCATGAGCTATTGATTTGAGTTCTGTAACTGCCTATTTAAGTAAATATAAGTTGGCAGCCGCAAGTTTAGGCTTACATTCTTTGGATATTTCGCACAGTGGAACATAAGTTGATTGACGATAAGTTGATTAGATATATTTTGTACTTATTCTGTATAATAACAGATCGTGTTGCTGAGGGAGTTTCTTGCACCGCTTCTTCTTCAAAGCGATAACACGTTCCGAAGCGGTGGTAGATTCATGACGATCTAAAAGAGCTTGTAAAAAACTGAATAGAAAAAAATTAGTTTGAATGAGTTTGAGTGTAGGTTTATTGCCTGAAATAAAAACATTTTATTTATAAGTAGTTATATTCGACTAACAAAAGAATCACCTAATGGTAAAAAATGGCGAATAGATACTCAAATTCTGTAGTATAGAGCAAAACATAGAGCATTTATTGATTTCATACTCAAAGTAAACAAAAGGCTTAGCGATGTGAAAAGTGATATACTTTTATTCATTCTACCTACTGGCGGTGACAAGCTTAATAACAGCAAAAAACCTTTACTGTCAGACAGTGCTAATACCGCATCAGTTATACAGCCGCGCTAGATAAATTTGTCTACCTACAAATACACAATTCAGGTCACAGCGGAGTTAAGAATAAGGCAAATTACCCAGGATAAAAAGCTAAAGAGACTTATCTAGTAAAACTGTAAGAAAAGAATGACACATCCAAGAAAATATTATTTGGCGTGTATTTTTTTTAAATTCGTAATACAAGGCACTGAGTTTACGAGGTAAGCCGGAACATCGCCTGCCCGCCGCCGCGGAGTCCTAATTGCTGGATTTAACTGCCTCAGCACAATTTCGCTTCACTGCCGCTATGTGCGAGTTGGCATGAGGACATTGTAATAGGAGGAGATATTTTTAAATACATATTGTTTGTTTTATGGCAAGGACTAGCTTTTGCTCACGGCTCTGCCCGCGTGAAAAAGGTTGTCGGGGATAAAAGTCCCTTTATAATATTTTCTCAAGTTATCTACATACCGAATTTCATTAAAATCCGTTCAGTAGTTTGGGTACAGTAACAAACAAACAGAAAAACAGACAGAAAAGAATTATAGAAATCGCTGATTTGTGTTCCATTACTCTTCTTTAGTCACCCCCGTTCTTTTTTATCACATTTCTTTCAATATACAGACTACAGACACACCCGGATCTACTGCTTCTATTTGGTGAAACATTGACATCATGTAATTCCGACTTCGATAAGTCGCAATTCAGAATTAGTAGACGTATCGACATCATTCAGCTAGACAGCCCGACATAATCTTCTCACATTAGATTTGTACATTTATCGTGCACAGATTAACAAGACATATTTGCTCGTATATTTGGTTTCTGCATTTTAAATAGTATACATATTGTATAGGTGCTTATAGATTTATTGTCGAAATTGGCAAACTACTGGCTTTAAAATTTCATAGTTTGTTGATGCCCGCTTCCCGCTCTGCTAGTGAATGTAGAGTGGGCTGAAACAAAGGCGTGGAGTGATGAATCTCCCGATGTTTTCGGGTACTGCGCCCACCCCCGGGCAATTTCGCCACGGTTGACGTTTTAAAACTTATTATTTAATTCGGGGTATTATATTAAAATATTGCCGTCTTGAACAAGAACACTGGCGAATGCTTATATTGTTTCTGGTACCAATAAATTTGTTGGATTGTCGTGTGAAGGTAAGTTAGAAATTGTCCTTAAGGTAATAGAGCCCAAATTCGTTTTAAGAATGTATATTTTAATATTAAAGGTGAAGGAAAACATTGTGAGGAAACCTACATACGTATGTGAAGTCAGCCAACCCGCACTAGGCCAGCGTGGTGGAGTAAGGCGTAACCCCTCTCAGTAGTAGAGGAGGCCCGTGCTCAGCAGTGGGCAGTATATAATACAGGTCTGATTGCATTTTATTGCATATTTTAATATAAACTTATTCTTTATACTAAAAAATACAGAAAATTATTCAGTTAATCAGGTGATTAACTGATTATTTTCTCTATAAAAATAGAGACATACCACCATCTATGTTTTTCTTTAAAAAAATAATTTATTTCACTAAATATTATGAACATACCATGTAAAGTATTAAACTCATAAAGAGTAATATCATATTATATAATAAAATCGGTGAACCGCTACTTATGCTCTGCCTACCCCTTGGGGATAAAGGATACAAATGTATACCATACAATCCAAATAAACATGAACATCAACTCGTAAAAACAACACGCGCTTCATCCGTTTGATTGGTTGTAATTTTTTTATTCCATTCCCAATCAATGCTGTGTTTTTGTTTAGAACATTTCGCTGTAAAAACATTCGGACGAGACTAATGGAACAATAACATAATGGAATAAAACAAACTCGATTATGTTTCAATGTTTTGAGAAAATAGCACATGATCTGAGCTGGGTTTTTGATGATAAAACATTGTTTTTGCTGCTGTTTAAGTATAAGAGGTTAGTGATGATGTATAGAGGATGTTGAAAATGCCTTTGAAGAGTTTGTTGGCTCCCCCACACACCTTTTTTTCGCGGGGAAAAACGCGTTATCGTTACCACCACTGTGGGGAGCGTGGAATCGTTATGTTAGTTTCACCAATCTAGACTTCTTCAAACAAAGCAATGAAATATTACCACTGCGCTGACAGAGATGCATCGATAGCGTAGGTGCATATTTTGATTGATAAAAATAAAAAATAATACAAAAATATGATTTTTACTTTCTGTATACAAAATGGCAACTTCATAGGTAAAGACCTAATATATTTTTGTAGATTGACTAGCGCGAGAAAAAAGGTGTGATGGGTGTTTTAAATAGCGCTGTAAGTCTCGATAAAACGATGTAATAACCGGGGTGCATCCAGTTAACAGGTCGGCATTTTTCTAGCGAGAGTCGAAGGTCACGACATCTTTGGTGGGATATTATTTTGTTGTAACGTTTACTCAAAAAATATTGAAGTATAGTTTGCGGTACCTATCATGGTCCATAAGAAAGATATCTTTTTAAATCTCATGATCAGCAGCTAGCTGTTGCGGGCGCGTTGCGTGAGACATTTTGTTCACTATCTTATGTGCTTTCGGTTCTAGTTCGACTTTGCAGTTACCTGCCTAATTGTCAGTGTAATAGGAATTTATGTGTGTCTCACGAGGCAGTTAGCTTGCCTTAACGACTATTGCCATTTGCCGACAACTGGGACACTCAACGTGGTTTGGGATGGGAGTTTAATCGCCTCATTGGCCTGGCTTTGAAATGAGTGTTCCAACCTTTGTTCAAAAGTAAATAACAATATATGGGTACCCAGTAACGATTTTCCAAGGCACATTGCCTGGGAATGGATACCCCGAAAAGAGCTGTTGAGAACCAGGCGGTTGGAAGTAAAAAAATAGGCCAACATTTCCTACAACGTTCTTGGAAAAGAGCAAGTGGAAGAAAAAAACTAAGTAGACCCAACAGTCCCGCAAAACCATATCACGATACTGAACAAAAGTAATACTCAGGTTGTTGAGAAACACCAAGGATGTTTTCTAAACATATCCAAAAATAGAAGCTTTGAGTCACACAATGATTATAGCTATTTGTATTAGGTCTTTACCTATAAAATTGCCGTTAAAGACCTAATATAACATTTTACAGTAGGTATACTACTTAACCACAGAACGAACTACTATGGTTACTATCGCGTCGAAAATAATATGTAATCTATGATATAATATAATATGTACGATAGGATATAATATAATCATTATAAATGAAATTAATAAAAAATATGAATTCCCGGCCTGCGATAATAAATTCAAAAGGTTAACACGCAAAATATAAAATTCATAATAAAACTATGTAAAAAAGGAATCAGATCAGTGTGCAGTGAAACAGGGCAGGAAAACAATACGTTAGTTGTGAAAGGATAAATAAAGAGAAAAGATTTATTTCGTGAGTAGAATAAAGGCGGAGGCAAACATGTAGCGGAGTGAATATAAAGTAGGGAGCGCCGGCGCTTTTGTTAGCGGCCTTACGTTTGTGCGGACCGTTTTTTTACTTTTATGTATGCAACAATGTTGAATTAGCGTGTTTTAGCTTTTATGTAATAAAGTTGAGAGCCCGGAGCTTGTAACCCATTGCTGGCTCGGCTGATCGGGACGATCGGTAAGATTATAAGCTTGACGAAAAAAATAGTTTCCAAAAAAATTTGTAGATATACATTTATTGTATAAAATAAAAACGTTTCGTGAAAATTCATGATATTTATTCTACCTTTATGTTGCCTAAAAGACTATAAACACTTGTTTGTCATAACACGTGAATGTCATATCAATTAAAGAGAATATGTTTCCTTGTTTATACTTGTATCAATCACCTGGTTTTAGGGAATCGCAACGTCAACTGACTTGGAAATTCAAAAGACTGTACTAGTTAATCTCATACATTAGCATGGGACGGTGGGACTCGCCTTCTGGCGAGATGGCGGGACGACTTGCACAAGAGGCTCGACAGTGAGTGGCTGCATAAATCATCAAACCGGGTTCTGTGGCGTATCTTGGGATAGACCTATGTCCAACTGTAGACTGCAACGACCTGTTGATGATGATGATGAAACATCGTTGCAACTTGCAGCAGAAAAAAAATCAGGACTTTGTTTTAAATTTATTTACAATGCTGCATTTTCTTGTAAATAAATTTCAGGATTATCTACGGAACTTGTCACCCGTTTAGATCTAAAATAATTTGCCAGCAAAGTCGACAACCAAGAAAATTCTCAATATAGATATTGGCTCCCATTTTCGCTTTTATGTTTTTGATGGGATATCTACCTACCCAAACTCTTTCATACAAGAAATCTGCCAGTATCTCAATATTAACTTCCTCAAACGAAGCAAAATGGAAACGGTAACAAAGGACGGTAATAAAATGTAGTACGAAAGAGAGTCGTGTTTAAACTGAGAGTGAAATTCATCCGAAGCTCTAACAAGCCGACGTCAGCGTCTGATGAGTTTTGTTTAGTAACTCGGTACGCTTTTTTAACTCAAATCTTTTTATAATAATTTTATGATTGTTTCCGAACGCAGGGAGAATATCTCTCTCGTTGATTTTAAATTGTGAAATCTTTATATTTTCAAAATGATTGCGAGGATTTGGTTGAGTAAACACAAATTTAAAGGTTTGAGACTGGAATTTGGTTTCCTTTAGATTCTGGGAATTTTTGTAAGCGATGAAAATACATGATGAAGTGGATAATTTAATCGTAGACGGAAATCATACTGCTTAGTTTGTTTGATTAGAAATACTTGATGATATTTCTTACTAGGACCAATGATAGAATAAAATATTAATTAAATGAATATTCTGGAAACATCGATCATTATCTTGTCGTATTGCGGTATGACAGCAAAAGCACACAGAACGGTGGCATGACAACCCAGACAAACGAGCCCACAATTCCTAACACCTAGAAATAAATTATTTGGTATTCGTTTGTTCCCAACTTGTGGTCAGTCGCAGGTAACTAATATTATATAACAACTATTCGTATGCCCGTAATAGTATGTCATTTACACCAAAAACCTTCTTAGTGGAAACTTGGTCGTTGAACGACTTAACCTAACCGACCTCCGAACAAATCGAGACAAAAGGTAAAAGCTCAGCGATATATCACAATACTATAAAACATCAATAATGAAAAATAGAATCTGAAACAATTAATTACTGGCATTATGTAGATAACACACCCGTTTCTAATATTTCAGCGGCGACAATCGGCGCGGCCAGTCGAATCCGACCGTTATCAAGCTGACCCAACAAACATAAACTTAACTCTAATGGATTATGTTAAAGCTATACATGTGTTGCTACGCGCGAGATTATGACGATATGAAAACGATATGAACTTAGTAATTCATATTCGTAAGAAGAATTGTGAGTGGGGGAATAATCATTGGTGAGAAACCAAAATCAGGCCAGCATTTTCTAAAAATTGCCGTGAACTACCTATACCTGTGCGTGATAAAATGTATGCAATGAAATAGTTTTTGGTACTTAACCGGATCTACACAACAGTCAACCCTGTAACACTGCGGAGTATTTTTAGGTGAGAATGAAATGCTGGAGTTCCAATAATTTATCATTGTCAGTGTTTATCTGTTTATTTATACTTACTTTCGAAATTAATCTGAAACTATGATTATAGTTCACAAGGTTTTTATATTATAAGATATTATTTCTAAATTTAAAGTTTTAGTAGTGCCGTATACGGTTTCTAAGTCGTTACATGATAGCCATGTTGCGTGTGCGTCTAGAGGCTAATCATCAGACACAATATAAAATCCAATAATGAGTAAAAAAAAACACTAGTGAAATTGTCAACCGTACTCATAACTAAAAGGCAATGAAATGAGTACTGTTTATATTAGTTCTCTCATACAGTCAACTTGTGAATATTTACTAAAATCTTATGTAACAACTATAATGTCGAAGTCTACGTACTTGTAGCGATCTCGACTAGGGAGGTAATACTGCGACATTTTGCAGGATATTTGTTTGCAGCATCGGCCCGCGTTCCTTTGTCTCATTTGACGTCATTTTACGATACACATTGAATGCAATTTGAGCGTTCGAAATTCCTCTACAAAAATAACTCGTGAGAGCAAAAATGCCTCACTATGGGCACGAATAATTGAAAATTGGACTATGTTATTACAATTCAAACTGTGCGAACACAAAAACTCACTTAGGGCTTTTAACATGCTTTTTAGAACAAATTTTTATACATTACAAAGTAATTCTGCCTCATCGTATATAGCACCGCATCTCCTGAACGCCAGAATCGACAGGTAGCAATGGGTTATGAATTAAAAGGTGCCGGGTTTACTACTGATTCGGGCAATGTTATGTGGATTTTGCTATCATAATTTCCAGTGGATTAGAACCTCAAAAGGTGCTTGACATTCGACTGGCAGCCAGAAACTAAAAATCATTTTTGCAACATAATGAAAAGTATGTTGCTCTAGCTAACATTTTTAGTAGAATAAGAATGAATGGAAGAGTGCTAACTTAACAACACTAAACCTCAACTTTCCCATCTTACTACAAAAAGCATGGAATATCAATATCGAGATAATATCGTTTCAATATCGTCGATCGTTTATGTTAGTTAGTCGTATGCAGTTACTAACGCAATTAGTGCGGCTTTGTGTGGGTATAGTTAAATTATACGGTATCACTCTCGGAATAATAACAGCTATGTTTTGAAACAGTTTCATTCAATAATAAAACACGGGCTTTATTCAATTGTAATTGAAAGTTTTGTAGAAAATATTATGTGCTGCTACTTTAAAAATAAACTGAATAAAAGATCTTTTAATTAATGTTCTAGTTAAGCTATATTAGCTAATTTATATTTACTGAGAATAATGAAACATATTTAATGTCTTATGTGAGAAAATCGTGCTGATAATAAGTACTTTAACAAAATGTCCGTATATTGCCTTATTTTATCTAAACAATTGTACGTTACAAAATAGGCACATATTATTTTACATAACGTTTTAGAAAATGCACAATCCACACCATTTTCCAGGGATTACAAAGGTAGTATTATTTATTGTAAGACTATGCTAGGATCATATTATATTATTTAGTGTTACAACATAATACGCTTAAAAATAATATTAACATTAATACTCTTCAGGAGTCTATAAATTAATTGTAACAAAATCAAAAAAGAGACACTATTGTTATTGGATACAACAGGAGTACTTAAACGAGTCACTCTTTGCAAAGGACCTCAACAATCTTCCTTTTTAATTGACATTATTAGTGCAAACAACGATACCTAATACTATGTTAAAAACATTTATTTATATTATTTATAGGGCCGTAGGGCCATAAATAGAGAGAAATTGAGAAATATCGCTAGAGCCGCAACCAATTTTAGAGACAATCCATAACCACGACCACTCCGCCAGGAGTGTACGACTGAGAAAAAGAAATGTCATTTATGTATACAATAAAAAGCAAAAGACCAAGAGGAGAGCCTTGCGGATCGTTAGATGTAACCTGTATGTTACCGGACTGATATCTTCTTAAAACAACTCTTTGCATTCTATTACGTATGTAAAAAGTAAACCAAATGAAATCAAACCAACAACTCACGATGATGCTAAGTTTTTAATGTTTGTTCTTGCCACTTTTCCAACCTTGATGTAAAATACTGATAAATCCGTGCAGCATGAGGTGGTAATACCATCGATAACCTGGACCATAAATATACGCAATGGTTTACACGGGTTATCGCCCATGGCCCATTAACGCCCACCTGATAAGCTAACTGTAATTAACTGCGAGACAAAGGCACGAGTTACAGATGTCGCCGGCCAAGTTTGAACATCGGCCATTATGTGTATTGGCTTATTGTTGAGTTGGTATGCCGAATGTAATTGAAAATTTAGGACAAAATTTATTCTTGATATTACGTATCGCAACATTAGAACGAAAATAACACGGATTTTATCGCGGTTTTTTAATTTATATTTTCTCCCGACGTTTCGAAGGCTTTTCAGCACTTCGTGGTCACGGGGCGGACTGATGTGTTGGTGGTCCGAAAAGTTAATGTTACAATATCTACCTTCATTTTTTTAATTATACAATTTTAAAAAAAAAATTAAAAAAAAGAAAAGCCTTCGAAACTTCGCGAGAAAATATAAATTAAAAAACCGCGATAAAATCCGCAAAATAGTTTCATTTTAATGTCTAACATTCGCGTAAATAGAAGAAGTCATTATGAAAATGACACGTTTAAAAAAAATCGAAAATTGAGTTATCGACATAAAATTACTTAAAATGAAGTGCTCCATACAATAATAAGACAGGGCGCTATGGCGCTTATTAGGGGAGGCCTATGTCTAGCAGTAAACTGATAAAAGCTGATGATGATGATGATGATACAATAATAGTTTAATGACAGCCATATTTAAGCGGGTACAGGACAAAAATGTTATTTTTTTTACAGGGACAGTCATTCTATGACTATAACTCAATTTTTTTTTTTTTAATTGTGTCGTTTTAGTTCTAAAGGTGCGGTATATATTTAGATTAAAACAACCGCTCTGAGGGCCCGGTTTCGAATTCGGTTACGGGCAAAGGGATATTGGGTTTTCTGCTCCGTATCAAGACGGAGGATAGGTACAGGATGAAAACACAGGCGGAATGTGGGCGTCCTCGTTTTACCTCTACGTACCTTTTTTTTTAGTTTTCCACGGACTTACATTATAGTAATAAGTTTTATGTTTAAATATTGAGGCAAATGTATATTTGAACTAATATTATTTAGAGGAATGATTTGTATGTTTGAAACGAATAAACTCAAAAACGTTTGGATTGATTTTAAAAATTCTTTTACCAATATACAAATTCATTATCAGCGAGTAACGTAGGCTACTTTTGTCCCGGGAAAATATAAAGCGGAACTTTTATCCTGGACAAACTTATTCATGCTGGTGGAGTCGCGAGCAAATCTAGTCCTAAATAAATAAACATTGTAGTAGGAATGGCTAAGGGTGCAATGAGCAAGCTCACTAGAATCTGGCAGAATTGAAACATCTCCAATGCCACTAAAATGAGACTGGTACGAACTTTGGTATTCTCCATTTTCTTGTATGCATCCGAATCCTGGACGATCCGCGCTATGGACAGGAGAAAGATCGACGCTCTAGAAATGTGGTGCTGGAGGAGGATGTTGCGCATACCGTGGACAGCAAAGAGAACCAATGTATCCATACTCAGCCAGCATAAGATTGAAACCAGACTCTCCACAATCTGCTACTAGAGGATCCTCTCGTACTTTGGCCATGTAGCACGAAGGCAGTCAGACAACCTGGATAAGCTGGTTGTGGTGGGTAATGTAGATGGCAGAAGACCTAGAGGCCGAGCACCTACCCGATGGTCTGACACTATCAGAGAAGTCATGGGAGTCCCAGTCACGGAGGCTCTGCGACAGGCACAGGACAGAGTGGAGTGGAAGCGGCTCGTCACCACCACCACCAAGGCTTACCAAAGCGGGCACGACCTTCAGTAATGAAGAATACGACAAAGAAGAAGTAGTAGGAATGATGCAAATCTAAGGCATTCAATATAAAATCAATCATCTATTTATTATGAACTATATAACACGTCTCTCTACACCAATCCTTCCATTGCAGCTCCATCTGATAGTAATTACGTCGATATCGAAACCAAATTCAATAAATATAGAAAAGGTCGAACAACTTAAAATTATTCAGATTTGGTAAACCTGCAAATTGAATTCCGGACCTCAAGGTTCACAAGTACGCCATTAGACCAATTTGCCGTTATTTAAATCTGGCTTCGTTATTTCTTTCTTCCGCTGTTAAGTGAGTAAACTGCCCAAGTAATGTGTTGCAATCTAAGGTTGCAAATAATTTGGTTCGCGTGCCAGAGTGTAAGGAGGCCCACTCCGGAACCATTTCGATTATCACGATTAAACTGAAATTAAGCAATAAATATTAAACACTAAGAATATATGGAGACCGAATGTAATCCCATTTCTTTTCCATTCAATTAACATGCGTGTACTCTTAGATTTTTATGTTAATTTTGGAATTCATTTGGATATATATACACACAGTGTTGGTTTATTTACATTTATATTTTTTCAAATCAATAAAATCATAGGATAGAATTTGACCGATCTGGAAATTGATTCTAGAACTCACTGGTTCATAGGCCAAGTAACTACTATATCGTTAGACATAATATAAGCTGTATAATATGTTACTGTTAAACACCAAACTACGTTAAGTCCTAAGATTTTCCAGTAAAACCTACGACTCATCTCTTTTATAGACAATTCTTACATTTAGCAATTCATGTTAGATGTTAAATTTATTAATTTTAACCCAAGACTTCTCAATAAAGACTTTATAGTAACATACACATGCTATTTTTATTATATTTTTAAAATAATTATCTTCTTGTAGGAAAAGTTGGCGAATTAAATAACAACTAACATAGAAAATAAAGTTTTATAATAAAATTAGTCATAATTTATAGAACAACTTTAACCAGCGCATAAACTAAATCCTTTAATACAAGCAGTCAATTATTAACAACAATAATCTGCACATTAATCAAGTTTATTATGGCTTACTGAAATCAATAAACACAGCTTTGCATTAAAATATTGCGTTTGGAACCCATTTATTATAATTTATTAGTAAATCTATTACCATAGATAACCTTATGCTTATATTCCCGAGGGGGTTAGTAAAACAATTGTTCTACACTCTCGCTGAGTTTTCAATATGATGTAAGTTGAGACTGTCATGTTGCTGCCTGTCTGGTTCAGTTGCGTAGTTGTATCGCGTGCGCCTGGACGACCATGAATCACACTGAGGTCTTGGGCTCGAATTCAGTGTCGAGCAAAGTGATGCTGGGTTTTTCTGCTCAATATTAGACCGAAGTTAAAAAATGTGCCCTTAAAATGGCCATAGGCCCGCTCCCATAACATGTGAACTAACATAGCTGTTGCAATGTTGTGTGCTACACTTCTGCCTACCCCTTAAAAGGAAAAATGCGTGATGCGATGTTTATATGAGACTATCGCTATTGCAGGCATAAGTTCTAATCCGGAGCATAAAGCTTTTTTGCAGTGAGTCTCTCGTAGTGTATCATTTGTTGTATTCCTGCTTATATTTATAACAGCATATAAATGTTGTTTTACTCTAGTTTGAATGTAAATCAATTACTGACTTTTTTTATTAGTTCACCGACTCATTAGTTGTTTAAAGAAAACTTTAAAATTATTTTTCAACGTCGTATAAGTATTGCCAATAAGGTTTAAATCCCTGACATTTCACACAATACCTGCAATTAAACTGTGTCCGTGGCGTTAGACTCTGTTGATACACAATGTGTCAGTAAATTGGTCGGAGGACAATTTGACAGCAATTTGTCGCCATTACAGACTTGTCTTGCCGACGTGGGAGTGCGCCCGACGAACGTACGAAATGACCGGAGAATTTGGACCATTTCGCATCTGACGTAAGAGCAATATCTCTTGAATATTGATGTTTGTTGTTATTAAAAGAAGATTTCTTACATCATGCGTCATGACTGCCTCGGTGGCGCAGTTGCATTACAGTACGGCTACAATGTTGAGGTTTCGGGTTCGATCCCCGGCTCGAGCAAAGTGATATTTAGTTTCTATACTCAGTATCAGCCTGGAGTCTGCAACTTGTGCCTTATCTGGCGATAGGTTCGCCCCTATCACATCATGGGACGGAATACGCATGGCGAAAAGTGGGTGCACTAGTTGCACCTCTACCTACCCCTTCTGGAATAAAAGGCGTGAGTATACACTATGCGTATCTGTTCTTATATCATTATTCTTACCAAGGTGTGCTACTTTTGTAAATAAGAATTTGAGTCGTAGGTATATTTACGATTCTTATCGTAAAAATTGAGTGCGCACACTGGATGCGTTTTATGTCCTTCGTATTCTTTTTTTGCTATTTATTCAAGGAGAAACATACGATGAACGCAATATATAACTACACAAGTATCGTTCGCGGCTCTGCGCGCACGTCAATTTTTTCCGGGATAAAAAGTAGCCTATAGCATAGTAGAGTAACGTAGCTTCCTATTAGTGAGGGAATTTTCAAGATCTGTTCAGTAGTTCCTGAGATTAGCGCGTTTAATCAAACAAACACACTCTCCAGCTTTATAATACTAAGTATAGATATTATTTTCGTTGTTGATAATTTTCGAGGCTAAGCATATTATCATGGACAGCGTGACAGCCCACTATATGTGTTGCTGGATTGCGTGAGGGCAATGGCTATGCCGAGTTACAAGTCAAGCACATAGTAAGGAAACAAACGTCTATTTACACAGAGTATATGTACAGTTTATACGACCGTTACAAATCTTCGATCGTGCAGCGACTCGTAGCAGCCCGCAGTAACGCGTAGCAGGCTGCGGCGCCGCACCGTAGCACGTAGCAGCGAATGGTGAGAGAAAGCGGTGCAGCTGCATACGCTCCTTTTACTCATCGAGAGCTTTTATCTTACTGACTGTTTCTTTTTGGCTGGTTTTCACTGGCTCTAACTGATTTTTCCGAAAACTAGGCTTGTTTAAGTACTCCAAGGGTATTTATTACCTTAAGGAGATCCCTGAAATTCAGAGCCTTTTCGAAGGACGATTTTCATTACGTATTGCGCACTCATTTATGTGTAACGATATGGTATAGCGGTTCTCATGGACTATTAATAACTCGGCACATAAGTATTGAAAGGCTCTATATACTACACAAATTACAATCATCAAATGTGCGTTCCATAAAAGGTTATTTCAATTACTTAGACTAAATTTAACTACAATCGGCGCACAAAGGTGTTAATTCTATCTATATATAGTATAGAGTCTATACATACGATAAACCCGTTAACGTAGCGGGGTAGGTAAACCCTTACGCTATCCTACTATACCTGTTTGTGCGTTGGTTCGTTGACACTGCGCGTGCGGGGGCGCAATAACACATGTAGTGATAAAACACGATTACACTCGTCCTCTCGAGCATTGTCCGTCTCCCTCGTGTGAGCAACGTCTCACATGTGGTACTTACTGCGCAGGCGCCGATGTCTTTTCTTTCATTTGTTGACATGAGCGACCTGCACACATATTTTCCTAACAAACGAAATTCATTTTTGACATCGCAACTGTACGCGTGTGAATGCACATTAATATCTCAACTAGTCTGAAAACTATTATATTATCATTACCGGGATCAGGAATTGTAGATAAAAAAGTACATTAGTACCCAGAATATCATACTAGCACATATTCTACTAGGCAAAACAACAGCACTCAGACACGATCACGCAAGAGATCCAACAATATTGAACACAAATACAGCTTTTATATCACCCAACATCCCCAATTTAATAAGAGTGGTGTATAGTAAAAAATAGGAGCAATACTCGAGCGCCCCTCAGTAGGTAATCCGAGCGGGCGGTCGATTCCTCAGATTGTGTATTCAATTTCCTCACTGCCGCCCCCCGCTCGTGTATATTGTGGTCGTGGAGGTTAGAAGGGGTGTGAGGAGCGACCTCATAGTTGGGGTACTTACGAAGATTGTGTTGAGTATTAAAGTTCTAAAAACATAGGTATATAGAGTAGCTTTTAGAGGCTCTTGTCACCCCTACATTTCCAGGTTCTCCCTCTGAGTTTAATCTCTCTTAGAATAAACGGTCTACTATGCATTTTATGGGATAGTCTATGTGACGTGATAGGAACATGGCAGTGCTAATAAAATAGATGAATATCCGCAGGTTTAAAACCAAAAGGGATCCACCTCTGGCTTTTCTAAAGTTATATATTTATATATATATATTATAAAAATACTAGGAAACCTGCATACCTGAGAAGTTCTCTATAAGAATTTCGAAGATATGTGAACTCTGACAAACCACTAGGCCAGTGTGGTAGACCTTAACTCTCTCAAGGCTGTGAAGAGCGACCTCGTAGTTCGTTGGAGCTCTACCCATCGTAGAGTAGGACAGTACCAAGTGGGATGGTATAATACAGGGCTGATATTATACTGCCTCGGTGGTGTAGTTGTATTATGGTACGACAGTAATGCTGTGGTCTCGGGTTCGATCCCTGGGTCGGGAAAAGTGATATTGAGTTTTTCTATTCAGTATCAGCTCGGAGTCTGCAATTTGTGCCCGATATGGTGATAGGCTCGCCCCCTATCACATCATGGGACGGAATAATGGCGAAAAGTGGGTGCACTAGTTGCGCCTCTGCCTACCCTTTCGGGGATAAAAAGCGTGAGTGTATACGTATTTAGGTATGTATATATATAAATAAAACCATAGGCCCCTCTAACGTCTCTGACGAGCTATGTGGAGGATTTACGTCGAGCGATGTTTGCAGAAGCCTTCGTTTAGACAAATCCTCGCGTCGCAACCGAATAAGTGACTTAATTACATGCATCACGAACACGCCGGGCTCAGGCGCTCGTTCTTCCGCCTGTCAACCGCTTGTTGTTAATGAGATTTGTTGTTTGCAATACCATATTAGTTTTTGTGTAAGTAGCTTCTTTTAAACGGGCTTTGGAGTTTGCGTTGCTCAAAATATTTCCTTACTTGAGATTCTTTGGGCTCTCAGTGAGTACTACGTTTGTTGTTTATATTTATTATGCCTCAGGATCAACCGCTATATAGTATTACAAAGCAACTAGAAATTCGAAGTTTATATAGTGTTAACTTGTAGACGATTACCGCCATCTCTCGAGATTCATCTGCGCTACCAACCCATTACCATAATATCGAACACATTTTCGAATGCCAGATTTTTATTTAATCTATACTTAAGATTATAAAGCTGAAGAGTTTGTTTCATTGTTTGTTTGTATGTTTGGTTGAACGCGATAATCTCAGCAACTACCAAACCGATTTTGAAAATTCTTTCACTAATAGGTAGCTACATCACTCCTGAGTGCTATAGGCTACTTATATCCCGAAAAATTTTCGTTACACGGGCGGAGCCGCGAGCGAATACTAGTATAAGATATGCAGCGTCACGCCTTTTACCAGCTTTTGCCAGCTATGTTAGGTCGGGCACAAATTCCTGACTCCAGGCTGATACTGAATAGAAAAACCCAATATCACTTTGCCTGGCTCAGGGATCGAACCCGAAACCTTAGCATTGCAGTCGTACTGTAATACAACAGCGCTACCGAGGCAGTCCAAAATCATTTTGAATATTTTTGTTTCAGTTAATCCGGATAACCTCTAATCGGTTTTAGGTTAAAAAGCAAGGTCCCTATAACAATTTGTATGCATATCGTGCCGTTTAATATTCAGATGACTCGGGCAATACCACTTGTGGGCGTGGCCTTCAGGCCTTTTCGAACATTCGCGATATTCGCTATCGCGTCGGCAAAGGACCATAAAAAGTTAGTCTTTATTAAAAAAAATAGATTAGAACTTCAAAAGGGATTGACTTAGGTTAGATTGAAGTAATACTAAAATAATGTATAGAAATTAAACTATAGATTGTGTTTCTGCTTGCACAAGACGATACTTCTATTCTGAAAATTATTTTACCAATATACAGTTGCCTACAAAGGCATTGTAATTACTGGGTATTATGAGACTTAACATGTAATGTCTCAAGGTAACGAGTGCAGTAGACTGCTACGCAGTACTTTGAGATTCAAAGTTCTGTACGGCGCGGCGCGGCGTTACTATGCGCGGTCGTATCGCTTACCATCCAGCGGGCGGCATGCTCGTGTTAACAATATATAAAAGACTAAAATATCAAAGCCATTACCTAATACGCTGATAAGTTCGCCAATAAACCAAGAAACCCATTTAATGAGTTCAGTCGTTTTGAAAATAAGTATGAACTCTGGACAAAGAGACAAAAATTTGAATTGTTGAACTTAATACTAGCACCACGCAATAGATTCCCACAGAGGCGGTGGGTACGCGTCTAACCAGGTCGTTCAACTATAATCTAGTGTTCAATTATATTGTATTTTCGATATGGGTGATGGAATTCTGTAATATGTTACGGGTGGTAGGATTTCATTCTTGTGAAAAATATTTATTTCAAATACATTTTAATATTTTAGAAGCGATAATAGCCTAGTTGGGAATGGAACGGATTGCTTAGATGATGGTCCGCAAGTTCAAAGCCCAGGGGATGCACCTCTGACTTTTCTAAGTAAAGTTTTGTGTATTCTTTGTGAGTTATTGCTTGTTTTAACGATGAAGGATAACATCGTCAAGAAACCTGCATACCTGAGAAGTTCTCCATAAGCATTTCCAAGGTATGTGAAGTCTGCCAACCCGCACTAGGCCAGCGTGGTGGACTAATACTTAAAATTATCTCAGTCGTAAAGGTGGCCCGGGCTCAGCAGTGGTACAATATATAATACTGGGCTGATATTATTATTATATTTTAGATACAGCAACATAGTCGCCTCTTGTTTCTAATGGAAACATACCTATATAGACCGTATATTGGAAACCATGGATTCAATTTCCAAGTCGGCAGTATCGTATAGATACAGAGTACTTGGTCATTCTAAAGCCTTTACTTCACGAGATAAAAAAAAATTGCCTTTTGCTAACAACATTTACAAATAATTATTTAACATTTTAAATATTAATCACTCTGAATGTTAATGAACTAAAATAAATTTCACGTTAATATCAAAATGTAATTACCGATCATTTACATGCCATACGAACGGTATTCATTACGTTTTTAAATAATTAAAATTCACTGATTAATTTTGTTTAAACATTTTAAATGCTGAATTTCAAATTTCATTTTCGATTTATTTTATTTACAATTTAATTCTGTAGCAATTTAGCCTGCGAATTTCATGTACTTATCGAGTTATTTCTATTAATAATTGATGATAATAATGTAACCTGCTATGTGTAATGTAAGATCAGGCAACTGGAAATGAGATTCCCCTACTATTAAGACCTGTATGTGAAACTAAGTATACCACCATGTCGCATAATCCATTAAAAGTAAGCTAAAGAAATCCTGAGTATATTGCTCTATTCCACTTGCACGTATCTCACTACAGTGGTATCGGTTACTTTTTTCCCGAGGGGCAACACACTTTACAAGAAGCATAGAAAAAATGTATCTTATTGGCTACCTACTGGAAGTAAGTCTTCTTTGCAGGATCCAGTCAGTCAATCAAATTTTCATTATGAAAACAAATGAAAACTCATCAATGCAATCAGCATGCCAGTAACTTGCTACATTTGAAACTAAATGTCATAGTACAAAGCGAATAGCTTTTGGTATTCCCATTCTGTTTGAATATTACATTGTAATGTCCACAAAGGCCATAACAATTGAACGTAATGGCCTGCAGAGTATTCGTAAAAAGTCGCCGCGGCATGTTAGGTATTTAGCTTTGGCATCAGAGGTCTGTCAAATTGACACATTTTACAGTTGTATTACATTCAGAACGCGACAAGAAACTTTGACAGGTCGCTTAAGTAGTTCGTATGTGTAAAGTATCGTTTTCCTCTTGGAGACGCCGTAGTTCTTAGAAGAATCTTCTTATTATTTATCAGACTGCTTTATATTAGAGCGTGTTATATTTTTTTGTCTAAAAACTTAACTACAAAGTATTTTGAATTTTCAAGCAATATTTAAAACTGTTTCATTAAAAAAACGGAGATCTGCTATAGTATAACGCAGGGGTAGATTCAGTTTCGATCAGGTATCAAGGTATTCTTAGCGGGATCTCGGAGATGTTTGTCATGAACCGAACCGAATTACCGCACCGCTGAATATTAGTTAACTTACTCAGGTAAGAATTTGATCCATAACTTCGACATGCCACTATCGCTGACCTAATGTAGTCTCGTAATTTTATCGGAAATATCGGGGCGAATCCGCGAGTAAAAAATTGTTTCACCACTAACCGTTACTCAAGAAAAAAAGCGAACGCGTATTCCAAACGCCGTACTACTGCATGTACGTGGTCGTAAAAAATTTCGCTTTTACCAATAAAATTCAACAATACTCGGTATACGTTTCTGTCGCGTTGGAATTTAATATGTTCGTTGACACAATATTCTAAACAATTTCGTTTTGAATGCAGCTGGTGCGAGCCAGGGGGCCTTCATGACCATCTTCTTAATAACTGCATCTCTTCCTACCGATCGCAGTTAAAATGGCTTCCCATCTCTCGGAGCCGTGTGTTTCGTGCGCTTACTACCCTCTTTTCTATTCTTAACTCACATACCCTTCTTTCTTATCTATCTTCCAACTTTATTTACCGTTGTGCTACCCATTATAGAAACCGGCGTTCGTCTAGCAATCTCCTTCAGCTCTGACTTCCTTTGCTATACAATTCATCCTTCTTTGGAACGCACTCCCTATGTTTAATAATTCTCATTGTATTTTATTCACATTTTTATTTTTCATTTAATAATATACAGCTGCCTCTGTCTCTCTGCACCTCCTTAAGGTCGATGGGAGAAAATGTCCTTAGGCATTAAGTCCGGCTGTACTATACCTTCGTACAAAGTGTTAAAATAAAATAAACATTCTAAAAGCATTGATGGAAACAGTTACAATTGTATCGGTTAGTTCTGTCGGCTCCGCCTCTAATTGGAAAACGGTGGGAAATTGGAAATTCCATTCCTCTTTGTCTTTGAGGTTTCATTTTACAATTATAAACATATGTATTAAAATGCTTGACTGCTTTTTTTAATTTATATTCACTTTGTTTTCAAACATTTAATTCATATTATGAAAGTTATAACAAGCCTTGTGTCCACCACGCCGGAAATAAGGTGCTATTTTCAAAAAAAAAAAGGACAAAAATAACACATAAGTTCATAAAATCATAATACTAGGCGCCCTGGAGTCAAACCTTTCACTTCTGTCTCACCATTCCGCCCCCACTAATCTATGGCTTTAATCAACCACCCAATTTCAATGACAAGTCTCGGTATCTTTATATGAACCCTTACACGGCCACATTCAAATACATGAAGTGACCGTGTTTAAACTCCCGGAGAAGGAATAATTGCCGCGTGTGAAGGCAATATCGTTTGTTTAAGGGGAGCACTCATCAATCTTCATGGACGAGACTCGTCCGATTGACACCGGGTGCGCAATGAATACAAATCAACTCACCCTTAAACGCGTGGTGCACGGTGCGGACCGCAGCGGTGATTATGTTCAAACAGTTTACACACACACAAACTCCTTTTACGCCCAAAGTGGTAGGCAGAGGCGCAACTAATGCAACGACTTTGCGCCTTGCGTATTCTGTCCTATGATGTGATAGGGGGCGAGCCTATTACCATATTGGACACAATTTTCAGACTCCGCAGCTTCGGGCTGATACTGAATAGAAAATCCCAGTATTACTTTGCCCGCCTTGGGGATAGAACCCTAAACCTCAGCATTTCAGTCGTACTGTAATAGAACTACGTCGCCGAGGCAGTCGCCAAACAAACAGTTACCAAACACCAAACAGTTTATTGCATTATTAATTTATTATTAGCTTTGAGAAAGTCTGGAAATCTTTAGTCAGAAATTGGCATCATGTGGCTGATGATTATGATAATGATGATGTGAGAAAGTTAAGATTATCTACGGTCAAGAGAAGATTTTTAAGTAAATCGTGGTTTCAATAAAATTATGCTCTCTGAGCTAAAAGCTGAGGTCTCGGGTTCGATCCCCGGGTCGGGCAAAGTGATATTGAGTTTTTCTATTCAATATCAGCTCGGAGTCTGGAATTTGTGCCCGATACGGCGATAGGCTCGCCCCCTATCACATCATGGGACGGAATAACGGCGAAAAGTGGGTGCACTAGTTGCGCCTCTGCCCACCCCTTCGGGGATAACAGGCGTGAGTGTATATGTATGTATGTATGTATGTATGCTCTCTGATTATTCCCAAGTCTCGCAAAAGTACTTCTTTTGACAAAACTATACCAAAATATTATATTTTCAAAAGGTACGAAAAGGAGTTTCGCGCTTGAATTATATATTTTAGACTGTATTCGCTGTTGTATTTAAAATGATGCAAAGATAATTTTGACCACCAAACACAATTTTTTCGCATAACATTTACATATTTGACAATATCAAATTTAAATAATTTCCGAAAATAATCGTTAATTTTGAACGAATAAGGCATCTTTGGTGACTTAGCGCATACAACTTAGTCCGAAACATATTATTTATTTATAAAAAATAGTTCCTTTGATTTTATTCAAAACAAAGTTGGGGTAGCTTCCAACAATTTTATGTAAAAATATAGACTTCTACCCCTTTTCCCTCTATTCAGTTACCCTTATGCTTCGTCCTTCAGACCGCTAACTCCTAAATCTTGCGCCAAACCCAAGAGATACGTGACGACACCAGCTTAGCTTTGCAGAAATCACTCTCCTGTTGGAATTACAAGGCGTTTTCATTAGAATGTCCCCTAACGGATTATAGCTCATTCATTCGCCGCTTCTCGCCAGATCTAGGGTTTCCTAGTCTCGACTAGGATTTGATTTATATGGTCGACATGTTGGCTGAATGTCTAGATTTTTATGTCGATGATGTTTTTCTCTTTTGAAAGTAGACTAGCCGAGAATGGAACAGACTATTGAGATGAAAGATGCCGCTACAATCGCACCTCCAAACATATGCCCATAACTGTCAAAATTGAAAGTTATTTGAGTCAAAATTCGCAACGTGTTTACGGGGAACGAACGTCACTTGCCAATTATGCGAAATTTGTTTTAACGCGCCTACGCATAGGACTCTAATAAGAAATTTGAAATAACAGCTATCAAACTGACATGGAATCTTGAAAAGTTAAAACAGTATTATAATACAGAGCTGATACTATTTATTATAAATTAGTATCAAGATTTTGATTAATTTATTCTCCGTTAATTCTATCTGGAAATTTCTGTCTCGGTATTTCCATCCCGGCGTGAAAAATCAACTCTACTGTATTTAAAATTCAAATAGCACTCCTAGTAACTTAGGAAGGATAACTATAATCCATAGTTCGATCCTTGTTCCTAGAAATGTTTGTATGATCCGCAAATAATTGGCCCAGGTTTGGATGATGTTGGAACAAGATCCCGAATTCCTGATATGCCTAAACTTATTTCAATGTTAGAATTGTGTATGTATTTTGAGTGTACCCAACTATAATTTAATACGATTGATGGTTGTAAGCGCTGGGTCCATTTCTTAGAATAGGCAATTAATATTTATGGCATGCAATGGAAATTCCCGGAATTGGCATTTGTAAACTTGTAGTATTTGGTGGTTGAATCTCGGCCAGAATATGTGTATTAGTTTAAATACTTCCACTCTACCCTGTCGAGTACAAATACTTAACTTTACGTATTACCACTCAATAGAAATTTAATGTTAAATGTCAGCCTGAAGTCCTTCCTTTGCCTCAAAAAGTCCTCACGCAAAGCCCGTTCGAAAAAGGTAACTTTAAAATGGTGAAGTCCGGTGCAGTTGTTTATTCTGTCTAACCCTAGAGCAACGGAGTGTGAACCCAAGTTAGAAAGCATAAAACTACTGCGCGACGGAACTACGAACATGGCGGTGTAAAGTTTTTTAAAGTTTCAACTCAGATTATTGGGCGGCAGGTGGTCACAAATATAACTTACATTTGGACACGAGATAATGCTGTTATTCTATCAAATTCGTTCTCACCTTTGATGCATACAATAATGGGTCCTTTAAGTGAGATATGAAGGAGCCAGTAGATAAGCCTGAATAATTCTGGCGACCATCTATGAATATAAAATCCTTCTCTATTCCACATATTTTGCTTGAAAATTACACTTGGATATTGTAATTTGTAACTTATTGTTTCATCGCATCATTATAACTCCACACTGAAAATAGATATATTTGTGCTATACTGAAGGTATCCTTTAAATTATGTGTTGACTTATATAGTACTCGATACTCCATAACATAATTCGTAATCCATTACCCCATCACAAAATAACTTCAAATTACATCTCCACACTCGTAGCTCAATGTAACCTCTACGTTGGTCTACGTGTGACGTCACGTGTCCAGTCTACGCGGTGCTCCTACAAGCCGTCGCAATCCTCCGCCTTATGAAATTCAATGAGCATTTTGTCCCACTCTGGTACGTATGTGTTGGATGTCGCGTGTGTAATCCACTGACTGTGTTTGCGTTTGGTTTGAACGATAGGTGATAGCGGGAATTTGTATTTGTTTTTACCACGGCATTGTGGTTACTGATACTGAAACCAGAAAGTCAAATATAATTCAAGTGATAACTTTTAACTATTAGGTGTTGCTCGCAGCTTGGCTCGCGTGATAAGCTTTCCCACTATAAAAGTCCCTAAAATACATGTAGCTATTTCTTCGTTTACTTCTAACAAACATACAAACGTCCAAAAAAACAAACTTTATCACAAACTTTCGCATTTATAATATTAGTAGCTTTTGCTCCCGGCTCCGACCGCGTGATAAAGTTATTCCGGTATAAAAGTCCCGCTTTATATTTTCCCGGGATAAAAAGTTATGTCCTTTTTAACGTCTCAAACTATCTTCATACCAAATTTCATCTAAATCCGTTTATACGTTTCGGAGATGTGCAGTGACAAACAAACAGAAAAACAGACAGACAGAAAAGAATTATAAAAATCACTGATTTGTTTCTCGTTACTCTTCTTTAGTCATCCCCTTTCTTTTTAAACACATTTCTCTCAATGTACAGATTACAGACACACCCGGATCTACTGCTTCATTATAGTATACTATTAGACACTGCAACGGTTTTGATTTAAATAAAAATATGTACCACTGACTTTACAGAAATACTTTCACAAAAAATATCACCAAGCGAACGACCGGCACGAAGGCAATGACCAACTGACTCGAACTGTCAAACGTTCTATGCTTTTATAGCAAAAATTGTAGATCATGTCATTAATACCCACGCAAAAAATATTTTTGCTCTAACAATACTGCTTAATTAAAGATAGATAAGAAGTAAGATACGATAAGGTATTATTAAGATGAATGATGATATTGTGTTCTCCTACTGTCATTAGAACACGCTGGCCTATGCCTGTAATTCATTGATAAAAGAGAACATAGTTTTAGAAATTCGATTTAATGTTGAACACAGCGTAAATGTAAGATATCAAGTTTTTAACAATGACTGACAGGCGAGCTAGCCATTCGTCTGATAATGAATGTCACGACTGCCTACAGATGAAATGTAATCATTTAACACTCTGCCACCCTAGGATTACAAAAACTACGTATCTGCTCTGCGCTCCTTATCCTAAAACCGTAGATGTCAACTTTCATTGTATGCCCATTACACTAGATACAATGTATAATACAAGGGCATGTACACAAACTCTATGGTTTTTGTTTTCTTCGCTTTCACTCGCGCCTCGCCCCAAACCAGCACGAAACTCACATGTAGTAATCCGCGCCTGCAACAAACCTCTAGTCGCGTTAGCACCGAATGCTTTATTTGTACTGGTGCGGGTCCAACGTCTTACTGTTTCGGATGCTGTTAGAATACATTTGCAGGGATTTGTGTAGTTTTTTGCTATGTTTTTAAAGCATGCCAGTTTTTGCGTAACAGGTCTCTGTAGTCTGTCTAGTTTCATGTATTTTACTGCAAACTAGTCCAAAGTAGTGCAAGACATTGCTTGGCAACAAAAATAGACATTACTGTCGTACCTACCAATAAATTATAAATATTGATATTCAAAGTATCGTAAATACAGAATTTTTGGGAAACCATATTTATCCTTAAAATAGCCTGACAAAGTGTGTCGTAAAGCGGAAAATTTTGTTACATTTACGTGGGAGAGGAAATTGCACGCGTTAGAACGAGCCCTTCCGCAAATCCGTAACTGTCTCGATGGTTCCAGACCTCAAATCCTCTCACCTGTACAGAGTAATTACATTTCCAACGAATACGTGTGCATATTGATTTTAAGAAACCTGGACTTAAGCTATAAATAGCTAGAAAGTATTCTGATTTCGTGGAATGTTCTCGAAAAGTATAAAATGGTTTCACGTTGATAATTTAGACACATTGTAATTATTGAGATTGCCCGGTTTCAGGGAATAAAATTTTCTATTTTGGTGTTTGGGGTATGCTTAATTGCTTACCTAGTTTGTATGATATAAATACTTACATTTATTTTTTTCTTGATTGGTATACATGAAGCCGATTTAATTAGTAGAATAATTGAAGGCGTTGAATCAGACCGTGATAGTCAAAAAATAAAATAAAACATTAATCAAAATATTGTGTATTTTCTAAGACACTGTGGATAGGGAACTCAAAATCAGGTGATCAAAGTTATATGTTCGCACGGCGCACCGTTGATCGGGCGCCGACTTAGAGGCGCCGACGACATAGTAAACCAAACTAAAAGTACTCTCACTCTGCCGTGTCCTTGAAATAATTACCTACAGCCGCGCGGTACGTAAACACGCCATAGGGCTGCCCGTTTATAGTATTTTAATTTAATCTAAGATACTCGAGTTTCTTTCCAGTTTTGAGATTGTACATACATACACACTCACGCCTTTTATCCCAGAAGGGGTAGGCAACGGCACAAGTAGTGCACCCACTTTTCGCCATGCGTATTCCGTCCCATGATTTGATAGGCGAGCCTATCGCTATTTCGGGCACAAATTCGTGACTCCGGGCTGATACTGAATAGAAAAATCCAATACCACTGTGCTCGTCCCGGGGATCGAATCTGAGACCTCAGCATTGTAGTCGTACCGTAATACAACTACGTCACCGAGGCAGGCAGTTTTGAGATGGTAAAAGATATTTAAAAAATGAATTTCTTTGTGTATGCAATAAGAAGTGTTCAATTAAAATGCATGTTGAGTTTTTATTATTAGTACATTAAAAAAAAAACACCTTTGTAAAGGAGATGTCCGCTTTTTGTATGGGTGCTGGGCCTCAAAATCTAAACAGGCTCAAACTTTAGGGATATTAAAGGGGTAACATAATATGGAACTTAGATCCATAAAAAAATAGTTTCAGTCTCCTCCATTCATAATCAACTTTTTTGAAAACATTCATATTAAGTGCAGTTTTCAAGCCAAACAAAATTACACGTATTTCAAAATCGGAGGTCTTTAAAATTATAGTATTTATTGCAAAAGGCTAGTTTTCAGGAGTTCTATCCAAATATATAAAACTGTTTTGTTTAGATTTTCAGGCCCATTTTTAGACATGTCCTTTAAGACGGAAAAATATTTGCGCCTCGACTGAGGCGTGTGAAAAGCTTTATTGTTAAGTTTAACAGTAGAAAAAATTCGCATTCGGATAAAAAGTTGAATTAAATATACATTTGGGAAACATGGACAAGAATTCAAGCAACCAAAAACAGCACTGTATAGTCTATGATTGTTCTTTACCATATGAAATAAGTACTGGTACAAGTATGTAATTCAAAGGTTCACAAAATGCACGCTTACTGCTTACAAAACCGTCACACCGTTCGTTCGTCACTATGGCGCAATCGAGACTGTGTGTGTACTTAATGTGTACCAAACTCGAGGTACGTAGGCATCATTCGCGTTGCGACCGTTTGTATGAAGATATTCTACTGTATAGATATATGTATACTGTGCGGAAAGCCCACCAAGTACGAAGGGAAAATTAGAATTTTGAAATGATATTTGTTACCTACGTAGGTATTTAATTTCGGATACGTACGAGTGACTCGGGTCGTTTCAAAGGCGAGGGTCGTGGCGGTCGGCCACGTGATCTAGAGGTCAATGTTTTGCTGGCGTTTGGATAGGTACTAATTACTTTATCTCAGTATTGGTTACAGGTACGAGTCTGAAACTACTTTTATTATTTTTGTGAAACCAATATCATGTAAACCATATACCTACTCAGTTCCAGTTATTTGACTAATTAAATCGGCTTCCTATATAGGGGCAGTAGCAAAGTACTAAACTATATCAATTCCTATGGCCACGGAGCAGTATACAAGAATTATAATGACTGTGTTTCAGTTTCAAGGACTGGTGCTTTCACAAATTAGCGAATTGAATGAATATACGTATGGTGAGCAATATCTTGAGAGCGTGTAGGAATTAGTGAGCTTCGAGTTCTTAATTATTTGAAAGCTACGAAAGTCGTCTAGCCCAAATTTTTAACCAATAATAGGAGAGATACGTGCCCATCAATTCAGCAATTTATTAAAAATCTGCATTATTTAAATTGAAACACAAACAAGAAAACTTAAATACACATACAATAATATTTAAAATGTAATCATTTTACAAACCAGACATTTTACCGACAAAATTATTATTCAGCATGAGCTCACAGGTAAAGCCTCCGGCTATATGGGATGTGGGAAATATTTTCCGTTTTCACATCAATCCAATTTGACAAATATTTTCAATAAATCTACAAGCGGTGCGATGCAACCTGTATTAGGATGGATTGGATTTTTAATTTGTATACACTAATATCGCACATGACATTCATAGTTTGCCTTGATTTTGTAACACGATTTGCCAGAATTGGAAATGAAATGAAAGGTATTAATTTAATCCATAATTAATCCATAAAATGTTACAAATTAAGATTCCCTCAATATTAACTCTACCACCAGTTATTCAAGCAGTTCGAACAAGACACGAACGGGTAAACTTTAATGTATAAAGAACAGTCCATGATACAGAAAAATAAATTATCATTAGATTTTATTCTGTTTACAGCACTTCATTTCTTCTTCTCAGCCGGTTATTCTTGGCAGAGGGGTCGCGGTTGTCGCGATGGTAATACATCGAAAGATGTCAGCGTTGCCAGTCTTCTCGTCGATGTTCGTAGGTCTGCTAAAGCTTCTCCATCTTTTTTTAGGTTAGTAGCGCTGCGTGTACACTGTCATTGAGGAGCACTTCATTTATATACTCGTAAAACTATAGGTGATACATTTTCAATCTAATACGAGTGCGCAACTCTCAAGAGTCATGAAATAATTTGACCTATGGATAGTACTTAAAACGGACAAAAAGTAAGCTTGTATTTATTTTTTGAATCTTAATAAATACAAAATCAGGTTTACACTCTTAATTCTTTACACACCATCTCCGCACATTGAACCTGACGAGATTCTAAAAAACGCAACGAAGCAAAGGCGCGCGATGTGAGCCAAGTTTTAAAATATAAAATGAACAGAGATATTTAAATTGCAGTGAGGAGTGATGCATAGAAGCGAGGCCGCAAGATGTCGCTCCGGTTCCGTGACGTCATATTCACAGAGCCGACTTTACAATCAGAAAATGAGGAGTGCATGCCAGCCTCTGCACGTGGTTATTACATCACAAATGACTGGCGATCAATGTGTACAATTTTGTTTTTATGTTACCACTAGACTTCGCCCGCGTTAAAAAGTTTTTCCGGGATAGAGTCCCGCTTTTTATTTTCCCGGGATAAAATGTAGCCTATATTAACACATAGGCTACATTTTATCCAGGACATGATCTACCCATGTGCCAAATTTCATCGAAATCCGTTTAGTAGTTTTTGCGTGAAAGAGTAACAAACATCCATACATCCATACATACTTACAAACTTTCGCGTTTATTATATTAGTAGGATGTGGATCACCTATACTACCAAATCTTATGATGCCAAAAGATATGAAAAATTATAACTGACCTCAAAAATACGGATATATTGTACGGTTTTGACGGGGTTACCTTAACACTTTTGTTCATATACGCATTCTGTGCTTTCCATGCCATGACCGATCATAATTATTATGAATAATTCTATAAAATCTGTTATAATTTAATACTGTTGATGTATCCTTTATTAATGCATGAAATGGTTTTAAATATTAAAAGTAATGCCTCTGTAATGTAGCTACTGAATATTTGTATATCATCTAGTAGCGATCCCTCTATACCGATTACCGACTTTTGTTAAAGCATACGCGTCTATTACAGCCCTTAGTAGCTGTTTGTTCTTAAAAATACTTTATGGCGAGTCGTTCCAGTCTCAGACGGTGTTTATCCAACAGGACAAGCTGATGTATTTATATGACTTAAAGAATTTCACGACTCTCGTTAGTCGAAATTATATGCTCGTCGTTTACGATCCGTTATAGTCCAGTACAAAAATAATTAAGCATTCTCTCTTCATTCACTCACTCACTCAACATTCACTCTTTGCTGGTAGTAGGATATACCTGTACTAGCTAATCCAGATGAAGGTCTAAGGGGCTCATGCTTCTTCCAACCAAAGTCCTGGAACCGGCACTGGATATCCTGGACGTTTTTATGGATACTGCATACACTAAATAATTAAACTGCAATTAGCAACCAGTCGCTCACAAAATCATCTCTTAACGTAATACCCGTCCTGAGGGAATTACGAGAAATTTAATATAAAACTATGCGCCATAACTCAGCGGGGTCGGAAGCATGTGTGACTCGCGGAACTTTTTCAACTAACTCGTTGTATTTTTCAAAACCCTGCGAATTTCGTCTGTGGGGATTTTGTAACAAATTATCACGTAAAGTATTTTAAAGGATATTCTTTAAAACGTTTTCGGAAACAGCATTGGTGTCAATATTTTTTTTGAAGGTCTAGTAAATATCTCTACAAGTATTTATATTTTAAAGTAATTTACACGTATTTCTCGAGTTATAAATAAATTAAAATATTCATCAAAGGTGGTTTTCGAAGTTTGTGGGTCGATTGAATCTCAACTGTCAACCACCAGGCTGAACCGCATGCAACAAACATGGGTATAGCTGAAAAGAGCTTTGATATATTATAGGGTGTCCCAGAATTAACGCAAAATTTGAATTAAATGGAAAACACAGTTTTTAGTATTTTGATTTATATTTTTTTATTGAATTATAAAGTAGGTACATAGGATAGGATTATTTATGGATTAACACATCGGGCAAATGTCCCTCTACCGTCAAGATGAAATTACAGAGCTTTCCATGATCCTCAGATTTCTGTCTCGCTCTGTCTTCCAAAGTATAGATCCCACTTGGTGGCAGGGTCAACTTTACTTGTTTATCTTTTCCACTTCAGTCTACACATGATCCTCAGAGTTACTGTACAATTAATGTTTTATTGGGTTCACATAATCTTAGCACAACCTGATCTTTAAAATATGGTTATTATCTCGTTAAACAATAATGGTCATAAACTCAAACTCAAATCATTTATTATGTAATTAGGCCCCTAGGGGCACTTTTACACGTCATTTTTATCAATGTTTTTTTTTACTATAAGATTCTACCAGTGCTTCGGAAAAGCCCACTGACCTGAGAAGAAGCACCAAGAAACTCAGCGTGGTTATTTTTTGTCATCTTGTTTTTTTTTTAAATATATATATTACAAATTGCAATTAACAATATAAATTCATATTATGGAACATGTGTGAATGCGAGCAACCTAATCCCAAGCATTTGTATCTTCCAAATGATCTCCTATAGTGTAATAACCTTTTTTGTAAAGTCGTTCTTTGACAGTAGTTTTAAATTGTTTTTATTGGAAGATTAACAATATGCATTGGAAGTTTATTGATCATTGTCATATATGAGAACCCGTTAATGAGTAAGAAACTTAAACATCGACTAGGAACTAAATATAGTTACCGTCCAAGTAAAGTCAAACTATCAAGTAGGTAATTACGTACAACTTTTAGAGATGGCTATTTCAAGAAATTTGTAATAGTTTATAGGAACCAGTAGCACAAGTGCACTAGACGGTAGAAAATCAATCCTGGAATTTATCAAACAAATAAGTGAAGAATGCCCTGATGAGTCTCAACCAGACCATTTAGATCGCCTAAAGAAACTTAATTTTATAACTCCTTCATAGCAGTACTTTGAGCAACGTGCAGGAAATTTAGAAGAAAAAACCAATATAAATGCCTATAATTGAAGCACAAATAAAAAGTCACTACTTCGCAAAAACAATTTATATTTGAAGCAATGTTGCTGCTGACTGTATTGAAGCTAACTTTATGTAGGTCAATAGCTATAAGTTGCAAATTTTCCGGCGACAATAAAACATCACGAACCGCCATTTATGGATATAGACCACATCTAAGAAATAGAATATCTTAAAGTATTTACTGACTATACCATTCAAATGCAGGCATAATCGAACCATAACGGAAACGAAAGCATTCAATGCTCGATCTCGACTGAACTACACGGCTTGTGCCAACAAACCTATCGACCTATATTGTGCCCAGTCTGCGCCAAACGTACTAAGTAAAATATTTGGTTCACGTGATTTTACTTGGAGTAATTGATTGACGTAGATTAAATGACCGGCTTTTCACAGTTGACCAAATTTATAAAGCAGGAACGGACTGCCGAGACGAAGGTCCGCAGGTTCAAAATCAAAAAGCACGCACCTCTGATTTTTCTAAAGCTGTGTATTTGTCGGGGCTTGTCTACGGATGATGATATTTAAATAAAAGAATGGCACAACTAACATTAAAATTGTATTAATCAAAAAACTTAATATTAATTACAGACGCGACCCATCCGCGACCCGACAAGCCCGTGACTGCCACATTGCATAAATGCAACGTTGCATTCCTATGTCATGGCATTGTCGTCTCTACATCATTCCTCCCCTTTTTGAAAATTATCAACATACATTTAAAACATTTTAAACTAACTTAGGAGACAATGTAAACAAAAGTATAATATTATTACGATTATACGTACAAGTTGCTTTCGCAATAGGATATAATAACAATGGTATCAAGTTTCAAGCATGTTATTCATACATTTAATCGATTCAACGGGTCACATAAAAGTTACACAAGTCCAATCACTGACATTTTAAAACATTAGAATATTAACTAAAAGTTTATGCATACTGAATATTCGGTGCTTGTTGCTGAACATTTTTGTCAATTTGACCTAATGATGTGACAGCAATCAACTCCTTTCTGGCCCAATTTTTCGCTCCTTTGTTACACTTTTTGCACCAAAGACACATGATTAATAATAACAAAAGCACTAGAACTCCTGCCATCACAGTTCCATATAGCTGTAACTTTTGCTCAATAGAACTAAGGTTGACGTCGTTCGCACCATTTTGGGCTATGATTATTTCCTCTGGTCTGCTGTATGATTTACCCATTGTATAATTTGAGTTTTATAATATCTGTGCTCAATAGAACAATAAAAATTAAATGTAAAAGTATTGTATATAAAGTGTATAAATGCTTACAATGTAACCTCTTTAAATTATATTTAAAGCTGCTATCATACTACTAAGCGAAACGTAGCTTCACTAGCTGTTACATTTGTTACCATACTAGTTAACAACTTCATTATATCAATATTGCGTCGCTTAGCAATACACTAGCTTTCACTGGACAACATCCTTTGACAAAATTCTTAGTTGCTAAATATAAAAAGTAAGTATGTCAGAACATAGGCATGTTTGTACGACAATATTTAATTGCATATTATAACATTTCAATGAAATTATTACAATCACATTATTGAATTAAACATTTTAAGTTAACACTACATGCAGTAACATAACATTACCATTACATGAATCGTACAGGTACTCTAGTCACTCTTCCACTACGCGTGGTACGAGTGGTAGGTACTTCATCCTCTGGAACCTCAGTATTTGCCGCAGATGTTTTATCGCTATCATCACTGAGATAATACGCAGGTTTTAAACGGTCTATGGATATTCGAACTTTCCTGCCTGACATTTGAATGTAATATACTTTTTTATCTCTATTTAACACGCGAAAAGGTCCATCGTATGTAGGCTGTAAAGGCCTACGTACAGCGTCGTTTCGTACAAAAACGTAATCACATTTTTCTAAATCTGGATGTATAAATATGTGCTGTCCTTTATTCTGCCTAATAGTTACAGACTGAAATTTCCTAATAATATCCCTTAATTTGCATACATACTCATGACTACTATCTATTTCTAAGTTTGATTTACTATCATAATAATCAGCTGGTAATCTTAAAGTTGTTCCGTAAGTAATTTCTGCTGCGCTTATGCCAGTGTCGCTTCTTACCGCTGTTCTCAGTCCCAGTAATACAGTTGGCAATTCTGTTACCCAGGATGATGATATGTTGCATAAGCGAGCGGTTAATGCTGCTTTAAGCGACCTATGCCAACGCTCTACCGCCCCATTGCTCTGTGGGTGGTAGGGTGTTGTACGTAATTTATTTATACCTAACAACTTCATTAGTGTACTGAATAATTGACTCTCGAATTGGCGTCCTTGATCGCTAGTTAGCTTTTTTGGGCAACCAAAACGAGATATCCAGCCTTCATATACTACTCGTGCAATAGTTTCTGCAGTAATGTCTTTAGTAGGAAAACATTCTGGCCATCGTGTCCCTCTATCTACTATTGTTAGACAGTACCTAAACCCTTCTGGTGAAGTGGGTAGAGGCCCTATTAAGTCAACGTGAATGTGTTCGAACCTGTCACACTGGGGAAACGATCCTAAACCTGACATTGTATGTCGATTGACCTTTGATCTTTGGCATTTGATACACATCTTAGCCCATTGATTGACATCACGATTCATACTCGGCCAATAAAAACGATCTTGTACCAATTTTCGAGTGGTTCTTACTCCAGGATGACTCAAATTATGTACGGTATCAAAAGCAATACGCCTAAACTTATCAGTTAAATAGGGTCTAATTCTACTATTTGCTATATTGCAAAAAATAAATGTCCCGCTTTCAGGTAACATTATTTTTTGTAAACCATTAGAAGCGCTATCGGAATTCAATAATTGTAAAATATAGGTATCATGTTGTTGATCCCTAGCGAGTTCCTGGTAATCTATCACGGTGGGACAGTCTATTGTTGCAACTCGCGATAATGTATCCGCGACAACATTATCCTGCCCACTCACATGTCTGATGTCTGTAGTGAATTCACTAATGAATAGCAAATGACGTGTACGTCTAGGTAACTCTTTCTCATTATTTAGTTTGGAAAACGCAAAAGTAATAGGTTTGTGATCCGTATATATTGCTAACTGCCGTCCTTCGACCATATTCCGAAAATGACGAATAGCTAGGTAGATCGCTAGTAGCTCTCTATCGTACGTGCTATACTTGCACTCAGTTTTAGACATACTTTTGGAAAAATAACCTAAAGGTAACCATGCATTATTAACACGTTGTTGCAACACCGCACCTACATGTGTATCGGAGGCGTCCGTCATAAGTGCAAGCGATGCATCTGCCACCGGGTGCGACAACATGACCGCATTGCGCAAGCTCAACTTACATTCTTCGAATGCATGCTCAACAATTGGGGTCCATGCAATAGGTGTTTTGTCCTTCTTTTTCGAACCATGAATAAAACTACTTAGAATTGATTGAGATGAAACTGCGTTTGGTAAATGAGACCTATAAAAGTTGACCATGCCCAAAAATCGTCGCAATTGTTCGATGTTTTCGGGCTTGGGAAATTCATTAATCGCTTGAACTTTATCACCAAGTGGACAAATCCCATCTGATGTAACGTGATAGCCAACAAAGTCTATCTCTGTCTTCCCGAACGTACATTTTGCTAAATTTATAGTTATGTTATATTTGTCAAATTGTTTAAATAATGACTCTAAATGTTTACGATGTAAATTTTCGCTAGAAGATGCTATAATTATATCATCGATATAACAAAATATGCTGTCTTTGCAATCAGCGTCCAACTCTTGCAACACAGTATGATGCATAAACCGCTGAAACGTTTGAGCAGCATTGCGCAACCCAAACGTCATACGTTGAAATTCGTATAACCCGAATGGTGTAATAATTGCGGTTTTTTCTATATCCTCTGGCGCTACAGGAATACAGTGATATGCTCTGTTTATATCAATCTTTGAAAATATTTTTTTACCCGATAGTAAATACGTAAAGTCTGATAAACGAGGTATAGGGTATCTATCCGGCTTGGTAATAGAGTTAAGCTTCCTATAATCTCCACATGGGCGTAATTCGCCATTCTTCTTGGGTACCACGTGCAGTGGACTAGCCCAAGGACTCTTTGAAGGTCGACATATACCTGCCTCCTGCATGAAACGAAACTCTTCTTGTACTTTCTTATATCTAGCTGGCGGTAGAGGTCTAGCTCGCGCAAATACTGGGGGTCCAGTGGTCTCGATGTGGTGAAAAACACCATGGGTAGGTATTTCCCTGTACGATGCAGGCTTAGTAATATTAAGGTACTTACATAATAAATCGTGGAATGGGTGAGTATTCTCCACTGTTTTCACGGTCGGCTCATCCACCTGCACAATACTGGCAACAGACTGCAATTTTGTTAAATTATCAATTAACTTACATGACCTTAAATCTACAATCAAACCATGGTGAGCCAAAAAATCTGCCCCTAGAATTGGTTGGGTTACCTCGGCGATAATGAATGACCACTTGTACGGTCGTCGTAAACTAAAGTCCAATGTCATTATCTTAGTACCGAATGTCTTGATTACACTTCCGTTTGCCGCGTATAATTTATATTCGCTACATTCACTCGCGAAACGGTTAAACTTAGACACTGGTAAAACTGACACGTTGGCGCCGGTATCCACCAAAAATTTTATACCACTTTTTTTGTCCCTAATACACAGGCGCTTACTAACTACACTGGTACAGTCGTCCGCCTCTGATTGTACCGCATTTAGTTTTTTTCCGATTCAGTCTCCTGCTGCTTCTGCCATGCACAAGGCTGAATGCATTTGCTAGCCTTTTCCTTGTACCGGAAGTGGTAAAAGCATAACCCATTTGGGTTTCTACGGTTCGCGTGTCCTGCGCGATCGCGGCTTCGTGACGCTGGGCGACGGAACTTCCTGTATCCGTTACGGCCAAACGATCTACTTCTTGAGCTTGATGTTTCCAACCGGCTCAAACGCTGCGTTAGCTGAGCAATCTGCTCTACAAGGCTTGATTGCGTGGCTGGTAAACTGTTCCTAGAACACGACACCCCTTGAATTTCTGCAAATCGAGTTGTTTCGGCAACTTTATCTGCCATAGTAGCCAGCTTCTCCAAATCTTTCACTTCGCTTACTGTGAGAACTGCCTGTATCGCTGCTGGTAAATGTCCCATCCATAGCATACTCAAAGTTTCGTCCCGAAACTTGTTTCTAGCCAGGTCTCTCATTTTTCTTAGAAGTTGGGAAGGCTTCTGGTCTCCCAATTCTAATTCTTTCAAAAGTTTCTGAACCTGCCGCACCTCTGACTCTTCATACACGACAAGTAGTCGATTTTTTAGGGCTTCATATTTTTGGGTGTCGGGCGGTGCCAATAAAATATCGCTTACTTGTTCCACGTGCTCACGGCTAAGCTTCGCAACAACCAAATTGTATCGTGATTCATCTGCCAATTTCTGATTTGCTACCACCGCTTCAAACTGAGCGAACCAAAGGCGTGGTGATTCCTTCCAGAAATCCGGTATTCTGCTTGACACGGTTATTTGTGCTAAGGCGTTTTCGTTCGCCTCGGCCCTGACTGGAACTATCGACGAAGGATTCATTTTTACGCGTACGTTTCGGGGTCACCAATGTCGGGGCTTGTCTACGGATGATGATATTTAAATAAAAGAATGGCACAACTAACATTAAAATTGTATTAATCAAAAAACTTAATATTAATTACAGACGCGACCCATCCGCGACCCGACAAGCCCGTGACTGCCACATTGCATAAATGCAACGTTGCATTCCTATGTCATGGCATTGTCGTCTCTACATATTCTTTGTGAATTATCGCTTGCTTTAACGATGAAGGAAACCATCATGAGAAAACCCACAAACCTGAGAAGTTCTCTATTAGGATATCGAAGGTATGTGAAGTCTGCTAAGCTGCAGTAGGCAAGCGTGTTGGACACACATAAAACCCTCTCGGTAGTAGAGTAGGCCCGTGGCCAGCAGTGGGACAGTACATAATACAGGGCTGATGCTACTAATATACTATGAATTGCTGAATGATGTTAAGATGCACAGCAATAAAAACAACAAAAAAAGCAACCACACAATTGAGTCAATCTAAAGTCAGAGAATGACGAGCACAGTGCAGTGAAAGGAAGAAAGAGGAGTCCATGATTGTTATCATTAAGCTTTCGGTAGCCACATATCTAACCAAATAAAACATATGCAACGAGCACTAATTATATTTATTGCTGTATTAACCAAGTATTTTGTTGTGCTGTTACTTACCCTACTGCTTGCCCCTTTTACTGCAAACCATCTGAAACGCCTGCTGACCCGCTCTAGTGAAATATTTCCGTCGTTTGTCACTGTCCTCTCCCCTCCCGCCGCGCAGCACCGCCACCCGGTGTCTCCCCTCAGACGGAATCCGGTTGGCTAATTGCTAATCAGTTGTTCGAAAATATAGCCCCTAGTTAAAAATGATCTTTATCGTGGAAGAAAGCACTTGTGATGTTTTTTGTTTGGAAGACGATATCTTTTGTTGGGTACTAAGTGCGCCATGAAACTTTGTCCGCATTAAATTTAACTCGTTGCAACGTTCATGGAGTTAATAGTCCAAGTCACTGGCGCGATGCTGTACATAAACAGTAGCATCACGCAATACTTTTAATAACGAAGCTTTATATATCAATATGCATAGACATATAGGAAACTTACCGACCTACAATACCCCAAAACAAGTATATGAAAGGTCGCTAACTTTTATCTTGGTGCGCCAATCAACCGTGGTACCTCTGATTTAACAGCCAGCTCGTGAACCATGCGCCTAGCTGTCAAAGACGGTACAATTCTATGTGCTCCTTCCTTAAGACTGAAGGTTAAAAGAATGGCCATTATAATTTTATTCCCCGTACTTTTTATATCCAGGGCAAGTATACAGCCAGCTGACGTAGACCCTTGGGCAGTAACTTTTTAATTACATTTGGAAATTTTTATACTGCGTTATCGTGAACGTTTAGGACTCTCGTAAAATATCGAAAATTCTACAATTTTAAGACGTTACGTTGGCAAATATTTTTCCTTGATTTTTATGGCTTAAAATGTGAATTAATAGGTATTTGTAGTACAGGAATTGATGAGTTTGTGTGTGTAGAGTTCGATGCTTGTAAAGAGAAACATTTTTGTAAGGTATTGAAATACGGTATAAGATATTCGATATTATTTTTTCCAGATATTGGGTAATATCCATAATTCAAGAACATTCATTATGAACTATTTTATGGCGAAATAACCTCAGAATAATAACTGGAGCTATTATTCTGAGGAAATAACGATAACAAGGGTGAGTAGACCAGGCTGCTGACACCTACTATTCAAAATTCGAATACTCAGAAAAAACAGCATTCAAAGCTGATAAAGATTCCTACAGAGAACTCTAAGAAAAGCTTATTCCAAATTCAATTGGTGAAATCTGTACAAATTCCTCGGAATATTTTCTGTTTATGATTACCGAGACACTGATAAAAAGTTTCTTCAAAGTTAAGTTTGTAAGTTTGAAGTACCATGAATACGGAAAATTAAAGGCAGCAGGGAAGTTCGCGGCTGGCAAATTGTTTCCCCATTACAAAGGGTATTATCATAAATATATCCGGAACGTTTCGCTTAAAAACGCTATTATTCCACCGCTTTACCTACTTGGTATGGTAACTTTTATGTTTTTCAATTCATTATATCTTAATTTTACTTTATAGTAAACTTGAAATCTTTATATTTCTTTCAGTAAATGTGTACCCTCTTATTTTTAAATATTCCTTATTAGTTATTTATGTACTCACTCCTGTAAGATTGATAATATTTGTAATCCAAATACAACATATTTAGTATAATGTATTTCTCTTTAAGTTTTGAAGAACATAGGGGGATTTATTCATAGCTTAATGATAGTAAGCAAGAATGATGTTCAGAAATCCCTTTCACCACCCTGAGCAGCGACAATGCCAGGAGAATTATAGTTTCTTTTTATTGCAGTTAAATGATAAGACGAGCATGTCATTCATCACAATGTGTTAAGTACTGCGACCGCCTTACCGACTGAATTACAAGGAACCTGCTCCGTGGAACTCCACTGCAATCATCACCCTGAGGCCCGAAACATAAGATGTTAAGTCTCATAATGGCCATTACACTGACTACAATGTCCTTCAAACCATAACACAAAAGTAGAAATAGACATTGCGATGATACCTACCCTGACGGCCCCTCGCATACGAGACACCAGTCAGTAAAGTGTCATACATAGGAACATAGTTTGTTTATCCTGGGAATACATATATAGCACATCTATCCCGGAAAATAATTTCACGCTGACGAAGCCATGAGCAAAAGCTAGTAGATGATAATCGACCGAAACGTCTAGACCGACAATAATGCTAATACACAAATAACAGACTGAGAAACGTATAATTTTATAAAAATTACTAAGGCTGCATAAACGGATGCAATTCGCATTTTGAAGAGTATTTGCAATTCAAACTAAGATATTTCGATGAAGAATATGCTAAACGTGAACATAAATCAAATGTTTTCGGTTCAATATTGCTGACATGCATGGCAATTTGATTGCAAATTCTAATAGATTTTATAATACATATCATGTTTTCCCTGTCTGAAAAACATTGATTATATTATTTTGTTCTTTCTTTTTGCAAGCAAAATTTATTCAAATAATATGTTTCAATAAGCGACTATGTACATACTCGTTCAATATAGATACAAGACAATAGGAATAGTGAAAACATGTACAACACGAGTATAATGGTCGCTATTATATCGGGTTCAAAATATCACATGCACTGAATGAAAGCTATACAGTTAAGTATCATAACTTCTCTCCAATGAGGTATAAATTTTAACTGCGTGTTTAACGGCGGTGGTAACGAATTGAGACGAGGCTGTACGCGCGGAGGTCGCATTAACCATTTATTCAGTTTAAAAGCTCTTGGAGTTATGATCTTTGTGGTGCGGTCTCACACCATGCTATTTGAGTAATATTCAATCACTTATTTAATAGTATAATGATGCAAATATTTGTACGTCATATTTTTTGTCAAGTAACTTAATGATACGGGTAAGCTGCTCGCCTAATGGTAACTATGTGACACTTTATCCATTTTTAAACACGATTATTGATTACAATATCACCAGTAATAATAAGATAATTACGCAATAATTACGCTGGCTACTAAATACTTCAAGCCGGCAAGCTTTCTGCCGCCAAGCACAAAATTGTCATTTTGTTGCTTGGTTCCTTTTCTAATTTCTTGCCCATCTATTTTTTTTTATGGGAATGGCAAAGTGACCCCACTGGACCTGGTGGTATGTGGAGTATGACTGCCTCGGTGGCGTAGAGGTATTGCGTACGCATTACGAGTACGATTTGCGCGCTGAGGTCCTGGGTTCGAATCCCGGGTCGAGCCAAAAAAATTGTGACTGGGTTTTTCCATCTTAAAAAATTTACTCAGTCGCAGCTCGGAGTCAGGAAGTTGGCGGTGTGATACCCCCGTGCCTCGGAAAGCACGTAAAGCCGTTGGTCCTGCGCCTGATCTCTCTCCGGTCATGTCGGATTGCCGTCTCACCGGACTATGAGAGTGAAGGAATAGCGAGTGCACCTGTGTATTGCGCACACACTTGTGCACTATAATATCTCCTGCGTACCTGGCTGATCTCCGTTGAGATTGGCCGCCGTGGCTGAAACTGGCTAGGAGGATTTCATTTTCATGTGGAGTATGGTCCAGATAGAGTGAGGAATCACGAGAGATGATTATCTGGCTTTAGTTATTGTTTATCCCTCACTACACTCAGTCACCATAGTTCTGCCTGTTTGAACCGGATATATACCCTCTGACACACACACACACACACACACACACACACACACACACACACACACACGTACATTAACACTACACACAAACAGAGGACTTCTACACAAACTGAGTTTTATTTTTATGGTAACAAAATACTTATTAGATAACTATTAGATAAATCACATTGTTGCAGCCGCGTAGTTTTATTAAACACCATAAGAATATTTCGTTTTAAATACAGTTTCACGATGACCTAGTCTACTACTTTTTTTTTATCGCGTATATAATCCAGTGGAGGGTAGTTTTGTCGTCGCCTGCCTTCTCGCTGGTTCACTCGAGAGAGTCTCGTAAGCGCGCCTGAACGCATGGTGCGTGTTCGTCGTTGAAATAGAACTTTCGCTTAATTTCGCTTCGTTAATTGTGGAAAGTGGTACAAGATAGTGTCTGGTGGATCCAGCAACAACCACCATCGTCGGCGCCGACCATCTAGCTTCGAGAACGGGACTCCGGTGAGTTGGCTTTGACGTATTTCAACCTTTCGACTGGATTATCGTTTTCGTATCGTTTGTATCGATTTAGTGTGTTTAGAACATTGGCTAAGCATTTTTTTGGTCCTTTCGTGCCGTGGATCCTTCTTATGGTGGAAACAGCCAAGCTGTCCCATCATCAGGAGTGACGTAATACCACGCGGTTTACACACAATACTTTCATCGTGAAACTGGGTATTTCGTTTATCGTATTGTTTCGTAGTTATTCGTATGGGAATAAGTAGGTGCATCGTGCCCTGAGCTTATTCTTCCATAATTTGTTATTGTTATTTGCAACATAATATCGCCTCATAAATGCGTCGTAGTCAATTCGCATAAACTCGAAGTGGTACCCACATTCGTAGTTTCACAATTTCGTTTAGTCATATTTTGTCGTATTCATTACAAAACACCAAACGAACAAAGTACATATTGAATATGAATTAATAATATAATTAATTGTGTTAATCTCGTTATTCGTATTTATTTCGCTAATATTGTATTAATAGCCATACGGTCGCATTATTATGTGACCAATTAATGTAGCACACCCATCGCACGTCCGTCGTCTAAGAACGTTATCGCATCGTTTCGCATATGGTAGGATAATATCGGTACAGTGTAATCTATAGGCGCTTAATTATATTTGATATAACGATTCAACACGAGCTGTGAACCGGCGCTAAACGTACCTGCCTACATTTATGCATACTTATAAGTTGTACGAGCATTGGGAACTGTTGTTCTTAATCGTTATCTATTGATTTTTTTTTCATGTTGTTACATTATTTGTTTGTTAAATATTTATTTGAATGGAATACAATTAAGTGTTCACTCCTATTTAAAGATAGTAGCTGTAACACAAATTGTTAACATATTTATTTGTTGTTAATAAATCAATTATAATCCAATAAATTATTATAATCAAGTATTTACACGACTTATACATTTTATTGATATAGAAATTATTATTGAATTATAGTTATAGTATCTCCGCAATTTCTTAATGAAAGCGAGACTTACTCATAGCTTCAATTTGCTTTTTTTTAATAATAATATACAGTTTATTTTATTTATACAATTATATACTTGTTTCCGGTTCATCTTATTTGTACAATATATACATTTCATTTACAGTCCACAATCCATTTTTATTTTCACAGTTACCTTTTTAAATTATACATTTTGTTATCGATTTTTAAAATAAAATAAAATAAGTAAATAAAAATGTCGAAGGCCGCAGTACGCCGTAGTTTTGAATTGAAACGATCTATTGCTATCCGTCGGATAGATGAATGTTTATCGGCAGCCTTAGAGGCTCAAAATGACGTCGCACGTTTACCGACTTTTTTGACTCGTTTTAGTCGTCTTGAAAATAATTGTGCTAGCTTCGAGTCGCATCACTTGAAGATTTGCTCCGAAATCGCAGACGCAGCATCTTTGGAAGAAGAGGATGTTATTCGGCAAGAGGTCGACGATAAATATTTTAAAATTATCGAAATTCATTCGATGCTCACGGCATCTCCCCAATCAAGTGGGCAGGAACTCGACATGTTTAAAACTGACCTATCTGTAAAACTACCTCGTTTGAACTTATTGCATTTTGACGGTGATATCACATTGTGGAGTTCATTCTATGACATGTACAATACTATGGTACATCATAACAAAAAGTTATCGAACATAGAACGTTTCTCAATTTTGATTTCGCTTCTCTCAGGGGAACCTCTTCGACTATTGAAAGGTTATCCTCTGTCGGAAACCAACTATTTGGATGCCTACTCGGCCTTGGTTGATCGTTATCAATGCAAAAGAAAATTAGCCTTTCGTTATTGGGAGGAGTTACAAAATGTAACCCTCAAGTCTAATTCTCCCAGTGAATTGCGTCACCTCGTAGATACTTTCAACGAAAATATCGCGGTTTTGAGAAATTTGAAATTGCCCGTCAAGGATTGGGATTTCCCTCTATTTTATCTGTTATTTAATAAACTTGATCGCGATACTCGACAACGTTTTGAGTTACAAAATGAGAACAAAGATATTCCCAGTTTCGACTCCCTTCTGGAGCACCTTCGAGCGGCTAGTGAAGCCCTTGAACTGGCGGAGCCTCCCGCAAACACAGCGCGTCCTATTACTCGATCCTCTCGTCCTGGGACTTCTGGCTCGGCGACATTCACCCCGTCGGTCTCAAACCCACGCGCTGTCCTTCCTACAGGTACACAGACGCATTATAACCGACGCAATCCTACGCCTGTCACAAAAACCTTGGTAGTAAACTCACAGGCGAAATTGAACGATGCATGTGTTTTATGTAACGAACATCATGCATTATCTAAGTGTCCTATTTATTGTAACCATAACCCACGTAATAGATTCGCTATTGTTAAGGAGCACAACCGTTGTGTCAACTGCCTTCAGCAAGGGCACATTGTAAAATATTGCTGCTCCAAAATTCGTTGCTCAAAATGTGATGCGCCTCATCACACCACATTGCATTTCGAAAATTCTGTGCCATCTAAAGTCAATGATGCGCCCCCTGCTACATCTGCAACTTCGAATGCTAATGCAGCCTCGCTCGTAGCCACATCATGTTTGGTGGGTGGATCGATACCCTCCACGCATATTTCACTTCTCCCCACGGCCTCGGTTCAGGTTTTAGACAACTTTGGCACATATCGTACAATTCGTGTCGTGGTAGATAGTGGCAGTCAAACAAACTTTATCACTAGGAAGTGCGCCCATCGACTTGGATTAGCCTTAAAAGGGACTACATCATATGTCGAAGGCATTGGGCAATCGACATCTGTGGCGATTGATTCCACTTCGTTCCATATGCGCGGTGGACCTTCTGGTTCAAATATACTTGTTGAGGCCCTCGTTATTCCGACCATCTGTAATGAGATACCACATGATAATTTCGATATCGCTCAATGGCCACAGCTAAAGATTCTTACATTAGCAGACCCTAATTTTAACAAACCTGCTCCAATTGATGCATTGTTTGGCGTCGATATATTTAGTCGAATATTTGTAGGAGAGCGTCTTGATTGTGGGCCGGACGGACCCACAGCCTTTAAAACTAAGCTCGGTTGGATAGTGATGGGCAGGATTTCCTGCAATTCATCAGCTCCACGCACCTCCCTAGTTTCTTCGATTGAGAGTTTAGATCTCCAAATTCGTAAATTTTGGGAGATTGATGAGCTACCCAAATCCTCTCCAATCACGGACGAGGAATTGCGTTGCGAACGTCTATTCGATGAGAAGCATAGCAGAAACGCCGAAGGAAGGTACATTGTTCGCTTACCATTTAAGACACCACAGCCCGAGATCGGAGACTCTTACAGTCTCGCGTATCGTCGCTTGCTGTCTCTTGAGAGACGTTTGTCGGGTAATCCTCAATTGCGTGAAGAGTACAACGCCTTCATGAGAGATTACCTCGAATCGGGACATATGGAAGTGGTCGACCAGGCGCGGTCGGATCGCCCATATTACATACCGCATCACTGCGTGCTCAAGCCGAACAGTTCGACCACAAAGTTGCGAGTGGTTTTCGATGCCACCGCAAGGCCAGCCAATGGGGCTGCGCTTAACGAACAGTTACTTGTTGGTCCCCGAATGCAATCGGACATCGGCTCGATTCTCCTTCGCTTTCGTTTACACTCTGTCGTATTTACTGCGGACATTAAGCAGATGTATCGCCAGATACTGGTGGCCGATAGTGATCAAGACTACCAACGAATTTTGTTTAGATTTTCCCCTCAGGATCCTATCCAGGAATTCCGGCTAAAGACCGTCACTTATGGTATGGCGTCTTCAAGCTTCTTGGCTATTCGGACTATTTCGCAGGTGGCACGGGATGAAGGTGGCAATCATCCCTTGGCAGTGTCTGCATTGACTGAGGACATGTACGTTGACGATATAGTGACAGGGGCCAGCTCCTTAAATTCGGCTCGCGAACTGATGAAGGAAATCAGTGATATCCTGCGTAAAGGGTGCTTCGAACTAAGGAAATGGACAAGCAATTGTCCTTCCTTACTCGAATATTGTCACGACGTTCGGAATTCGCTTTCATTTGATTCGGATCCCTGCTCATCGGTCATGGTTCTTGGATTAAGGTGGAAACCTGACGTTGATGCTTTCTCGTTTACAGTCACATCACTGCATGAACAGTGCACCAAGCGAAATGTTTTGTCGGAATTGGCTCGCATTTTTGACCCGCTTGGCTTTCTGACCCCGCTTACATTCGCATTTAAATGTATCGTACAGGATCTTTGGAGTCTCAGGCTTGATTGGGACACAGTTGCACCTGATAGGATTAGTCAAACTTGGTCTCGTTATCGCTCAGAATTTAATGCAATATCGTCCCTCGTTATTCCTCGTTTCGTTTCGGCATTAAATTCAAATAATACCGCAATACACGGCTTTTGTGACGCCTCCGAGCTAGGCTATGCAGCTGCAGTGTACTTTCGTATAAAACATAGTGACAGTCGCGTCACTACGTGCTTGATCATCTCTCGCTCCAAAGTCGCCCCTTTGAAAAGAATTTCCATTCCTCGTTTAGAATTGTGCGCCGCAGTTCTATTAGCAGATCTTGTCGCATATATTCGCGAAGTGTTCCAAAACCGTATTCACTTCGATGACATCTTTTGTTGGTCAGACTCGACTATCGTTCTTGCTTGGCTAAAATCGCCGTCAGCTCGATGGAAGACTTTTGTTAGCAATCGTGTTGCTCGTATTCAGGAGAAGTTTCCATCCTCTCATTGGCACCACATCAGCTCCTCCGACAATCCCGCCGATTGCGCTTCACGCGGACTAACAATTTGTAAACTTCTTGATCATGCCTTGTGGTGGCATGGACCACATTGGTTGTCCCGGGATATTGTTCATTGGCCTGTTTCACAGCATGCCATTGAAGAATCTCCTGAAATTATCTCGGAACAACGCGATTCCAAAATCTCGTTATTTGTCGCTGTCGATAAGTTTGATGAATTTCTAAATAAACATTCGAGTCTAATTAGTGTTCAACGCATCGTTGCTTACATCCTTCGTTTCATTTATAACTGTCGCAATCCTAAAAATCGTAAGTTGGATCATCTTGTCGCGTCAGAACTCCAGCAGTCGTTGCTGATGTTGGTCAAGCTCGCCCAAATTACCAGTTTTGGTAATGAGATGAGAAATCTACAGCGAGGCATACCCTTGCCTAAACCGCTGCAAAAATTATGCCCTTTTCTTGATAAAGATGGTTTGATCAGGGTGGGCGGTAGACTAACTCACTCGAATCTAGATTACGACTGTAAGCATCCGTTATTATTACCTCGTCAACATCGCTTAACTTCGCTCATTATCGATCAATGTCATAATGACAATTTACATCCTGGACTTCGAACACTTAGTTTTTTGCTAGCACAAAATTTTTGGATCTTGTCACCTCGTCGTGCTATTCGTAATCGTCTATCGAAGTGCATAAAGTGTTATCGCACCAATCCAAAGCCCTTCATTCCTCGTATGGGAGATCTTCCTAAATTAAGGGTGTCGCAATTGAAACCTTTTTCATGTGTCGGTATTGATTTTGCTGGACCTTTTCCTACACACATACAACGTCGTCGTGGGGCCAAACCTTTTAAAACTTACGTTTGTTTATTTATTTGCTTCGCAACGAAAGCGGTGCATATTGAGCTTGTTGTTGGTCTGACAAGTGAAGCATTTCTGGGTGCACTTCGCAGGTTCGTGTCTCGTCGTGGCCGATGCCAACGTATTCATTGCGATCATGGTACTAACTTTGTCGGTGCCCACAATATCTTAGTGTCACTCATAAAACGAGCTGCCGCTTCCGAGGCTATTGAATTTTCGTTTATACCTCCTGCTGCGCCACACTTCGGTGGCCTTTGGGAGGCCAATATTAAATCATTCAAAACTCATCTCGCTCGCGTCATTGGTAATCAAATCCTAACTTACGAAGAATTCTTGACCGTGGCAACACAAATCGAAGCTTTGCTTAACTCTCGTCCGTTATGTGAAATGGGATCGGATCCCAATGATCTATCGGTATTGACTCCTGGTCATTTTCTCAATTTGGAACCACTAACATCACTTCCAGAATCTAATGTTTTGAACGTCGATCCTAATTGTTTGAATCGTTGGCAACTAGTGCAGAAAATCCATCGGGATTTCTGGAAGCGATGGCATGTGGAGTATTTGCATACGCTGAGTCAGCGCGCCAAGTGGCTCACTGACACCTCGGAACCTAAGTTAGGATCTTTAGTTCTTATTAAAGAAGAGCAACTTAAACCTCTTCGTTGGTCCCTCGGTCGTATCTTAGAATTGCATCCCGGAAGAGACGGTATCTCTCGCGTCGCTACCGTTAAGACACAATCAGGTCTATTGCGACGACCTTTAGTTAAACTGTGTCCCCTTCCAATAAATAGTTAACTTTAGATTTAAAATACGTCGTATTTTGGTGGGCGGAATGTTGCAGCCGCGTAGTTTTATTAAACACCATAAGAATATTTCGTTTTAAATACAGTTTCACGATGACCTAGTCTACTACTTTTTTTTTATCGCGTATATAATCCAGTGGAGGGTAGTTTTGTCGTCGCCTGCCTTCTCGCTGGTTCACTCGAGAGAGTCTCGTAAGCGCGCCTGAACGCATGGTGCGTGTTCGTCGTTGAAATAGAACTTTCGCTTAATTTCGCTTCGTTAATTGTGGAAAGTGGTACAAGATAGTGTCTGGTGGATCCAGCAACAACCACCATCGTCGGCGCCGACCATCTAGCTTCGAGAACGGGACTCCGGTGAGTTGGCTTTGACGTATTTCAACCTTTCGACTGGATTATCGTTTTCGTATCGTTTGTATCGATTTAGTGTGTTTAGAACATTGGCTAAGCACACATTTAGGGGATTAGTGCTGTAGACCGAAATACAGGTTCTTCCTAGTTCAGCTACAGATACTCCCATATAATATAAAATGTAGTATTTTTTACACCCAGCTCAGATTGTTAGACACTAATATGTATTACTACTGTACTTTTTTGAGATAAATTATAATTATTATTATTATACAAGCTGATTCCGGAACGCAATTCTTTTGACAGATGATAAATGTTGAATAACTCTTATATTACAGCTAGCTGTTGCCCGCGGCTTCGCCCGCGTTAAAAAGTTTTTCTGGGATAAAAGTCCCGATTGATATTTTCCCGGGATAAAACATAGCCTAAGTTACTCCTTATTACATCAGCTACCTGCCAATAAAAGTCCCGTCAAAATCGGTCCAGCCATTTTAGAGATTAGCCGGAACAAACAGACAGACAGATAGACAGACAAACAAAAATTTTTAAAAATGTTATTTTGGTGTATGTACCGTATACGGTATATATATTCATATACATATTATAGTAAAAAACGGTTATTTCAATATTATAAACAGACACTCCAATCTTATATATATGTATAGATGTTTAATTACGCCATATCATATACGAAGCTTATTAAAGCCCTAAATAATGTCGTTGGTTCGACTTCATTCATTTAGAAACCTCTCGATATCGACTCGTTCGCGGTGAGACAGTTCCTTAATGTTCGAAGTAGGTAATCCACACTCCGATTACGCTGCCGCGAAATAACATTTCAGTTAATTTGACACGGAGTTTAACGTGTTTTAAACAAAAATGTATGACATCTATATGAAATGGAATATGTATAAATGAATTCAGTAGGTTTTTGATTACCAAAAATCATAGTTAAATTCAAATTAAAATACAGTTACGTAGAAAATAATGAAGTAATGCGAGACATAATAAAAACTTTATTGATTAATAAAAGCTTTTGCCCGCGGCTCCGCCCGCATTATAGAGTTTTTCCAGTATAAAAGTCTCGCTTTATATTTTCCTGGGATAAAAAGTAGCCTCTGTGTTGATCCAGGACATGATCTACCCGTGTGCCAAATTTCATCGAAATCCGATCAGTGGTTTTTGCGTGAAAGAGGAACAAACATCCATACATCCAGACATCCATACATTCTTACAAACATTCGCGTTTATAATATTAGTAGGATGTTCAGATCATTGTGGTGGTATACTTTGTTGGAAGTACGTAATAAATCATTAATCATAAATTATGGGGTTGTGCTATTACAGGAAACATTAAACGTTTAGAAATCAAATGACAAAATATCACAAAATTGAAAATTCTTTATCCAAACTAAAGTTGTCGGTGCAATGAACTTCCATGTTCAAAAGTTGTTTCTTATTTGGAAATTCCATCAGCTGTCGTTTGTTGGTTGTCAGTTGTCGGAGAGATGTCGGACAGGATAGCCGCAAGGAATCTGCTTCGCCTACACGCGATTTACTATGACCATGATTACAGTTTTTTATAATTAAATTTTGCCTCGGTGGCGTAGTTGTATTGCGTATGCGTTACGAGTACAATTTGCGCGCTGAGGTCCAGGGTTCGAATCCCGGGCCGGGCCAAAAATCTTTGTGACTGGGTTTTTCCATCTTAAAAAAATTACTCAATCGCAGCTCGGAGTCAGGAAGTTGGCGGTGTGATTACCCCCGTGCCTCGGAAAGCACATAAAGCCGTTGTTCCTGCGCCTGATTTCTCTCCGGTCAAATCGGATTGACGTCTCACCGGACTATGAGAGTGAAGGAAAAGCGACTGCACCTGTGTATTGCGCATACACTTGTGCACTATAATATCTCCTGCGTACCTGGCTGATGTCCGTTGAGATTGTCCGCCGTGGCCGAAACTGGCTAGGAGGATTACATGAATACATTTTTTAGATCTGCTAAATCTGGGCTCCTATATACTCAAATTGGTGAGGTCGTAAGTTCGATTATCAGGCCTGCCAGTCGAAAGCTGTATGAAGGTACATATACCTTCATACAGCTTTCATATTCTTCAGCTTCATACAGCAAGGTAACACGCTGGATGCATGCTTTTGATAGGTTCGTCCGGAAATCTTTAGCGGAGACGTACGTTTACTAGTGGACTTTGTGTGGCAAATGATGATGACACGTATGTCAACGTAAGTCACCTTTCACCCGCTTTTATAGACAAGGTAGATAAACACGCGGATGAGTCACTTGGTGAATGGTCACCACCAGAAAGAAATACTCATTATGACGACATTAAGGATAATGAACGACTATGTAACGAATATACTGGGGCTGCGAAACTTTCAATGACAGCAAATCATTTTTTGATGGTATTGAATGACGAGACGAGCATGCCGTTTGCCTGGTGGTAAGCGATACAACCGCCTGTAAACAGTAGCAACACCATATAGCACCTTGAGTTAGAAAGTACTGTGTGGAATTCCACTACGCTCGGCATCCTGAGACATAAGATATTAAGTCTCATTATAGTCAGTAGTTACACTGGCTACAATGTCCTTCAAACGGAAACACACCAGTGCATGCACACTTCTGCTTGGCAGTAGAAATAGACATTGCTGTGGTACGCACCCAAAAGCGCTCTTACATATGAGCGATCTACCACCAGTAAAAAACATAACAATAAGACTTGTACTTGACGCTAGCATATTTATGAAACTAGTACAACACTAGTCCATAGTATAGTATCACCTCGTTCATTCGACGAATTGTACAGCATATCTACCCCTTGCAACACGTGCAGTCCGGCCATGGCATCGCATTTTTTGGAAAGATTAAAATCAGCAGACAAGGGCACCCCAGCGGCGCACAATTTGATTCAATTAACGCTAGCTAGTGTTACCTTCTAATTAGACGAGGCCGCAAACTGTTCCGTGCGCCATGCCACGGGAAATTGCCTATCCAACTTGCCCGCGCCGACACCGATGCATTTTCGCCCGGCCGCTTTTTCAAAACGTTTTGTCAATATTAGTGAATTAGGTATGAAGTTTTGCACAATAATTGTATTTTTAGATGATAGGTGTAGGCTTACAATTTTTATAGGTAACCTGGCATGAAATGTGGTAAAACGATTTTACTGCATAATATGATGAGATCTATGCTATCGCTGTAACTGGTACGATTTCAACTGATATATTTCAGCTGGTATATTTTACGTATCAAAAAACTCACAAATGACCTGTGAATAGAATCCAGAACATCATAATCAAAAACAATCACAGACAACGAGGAATACATTCATTGGCCTAATACATCTATTGTAGATGATTTAAACAGCGTCAACTGCGGGCGGTTTCTCTGAGAGACTTTCTCTGATGGCTGTAGAGACCAACCTGAGAAAGACAAAATCGGCCACACGACATACAGACATTAACGTTCGCCCTGGATGATGAGGAATTGCTAGCGCGTTCGTGTCGTTTTGCGCGTTTCACGGCTAGGTCGTTAAGCCAAGCATTATCGTGTGAGGCTATGCCATCAAAAATAGTTTTTCGCCAGACGGCGCGATCCTCAGCTAGGTTTTCCCAGCTCCTCCAGTCAACATCAAAGGTGATCATGTCTCGTTTGATGCTGTCCTTATAGCGCAGTTTAGGAAGTCCTACCGCCCGCTTGGCATATGCAATCTCTCCCATGAGAGTTTGTCTGGGTAAACGGAACGGTTCCATTCTGTGCACGTGCCCTAACCAGCGCAGCCGTCTCTTTTTCAAGAGTGTGGTTATGCTTGGCAGCTGTGCAGAGTTTAGAACCTCTTCGTTGGTGATCCTATCCCTCCATGTTATGCCCAAGATGCGCTGAAGACAACGCATATGAAACGCGTTAAGCCTTCGCTCCTGTTTGACCTACGATGTCCACGTTTCAGCTCCATACAAGAGTATGCTTAAGATGCAAGTCTGATATACTATCATCTTGGTCTTGGTTGTTAAATGTCTATTATCCCATACTCTTGCATGCAGCCTACCAAACATCGTGGCTGCCTTGCCGATACGACTCTCAATCTCTGCATCAAGCGAGAGATTGCTAGATACGGTCGATCCTAGGTAGCAAAAACTTTCAACACGTTCCAAAGGTGCACCACTCAGCGGGATAGTTGGTGGGACTGTGCATCCTTGCGACATTACAACGGTCTTCTTTGCATTGATGGACATTGAAAACAGTGCACATGCCTTGGCAAACTTGTCCACGATGTTTCGGAGCTTCTCTTGAGGTAACGCCAAAGCCTGCATCATCTGCAAACAAGAGGCAGTCTGCAAACAAATCCTCGCGATGACGCTTGGATTTGAGCAGAGAAACATTGTACAATTTGCCATCGTGTCTTGTGTGCAAATGTATGCCCTGCTTGGCGTCCCCAAAAGCAACTTTAATCAGAAGCGAAAAGAAAATGCCAAACAGGGTAGGTGCCAGAACGCAACCCTGTCGCACACCCCTGCGCATGTCGAATGGTGCCGAAAGCTGACCGTTAAAAACGACCGAGCCCTTCATGTCTTGGTGGAAATTTTTGATCAAGGTCAGAATTTTAGGTGGGCACCCTACTTTCTCTAGTACAGCATACAGGCCTTCTCTGCTGACGGTGTCGAAGGCTTTATTGAGATGACGAAAGCTACAAGTAAAGGCGTCTGTTGTTCTGTACACTTCTCTTGTAGCTGCCTAAGTGTAAAGATCATATTAGTGGTGGATCTTTGGGCACGGAAACCGCACTGTGTCTCAGGGTATACGCGCTCAGCTACCTAGAGGAACACAGTCGATAAAAAAACAGAACAGTTTACTTCCGTTTAAATAATATTAAAACTGTTCTATTCCATATTATATTATAGGAAGTAATGAAATCGAAAAATTTGAAATCATCAGTACTATTTCGTTATACCGGGTGGAAGGAAAACGCTCTCTGAATCGAATACAGGTGATAGTATTGGAGATTCCTGACGTGATGGCACTAAAAAAATCGCGATCGCATTGTTACAATTTTAGTAGGATTTTCTCAAATTTCTGTACAGCTTCACGTATGGATAGACAAATCAAACTATTTTCTGAAAAAAATAGTAAAAAAGGTCAATATTTTAAAAAAATCGTAATGAAACACTTACATCAGCTGACGAGTTAACGACCGCGTGGCCGGTGCCAGCGCAGCGCAGCGGCCGCCGCCTTGTCGGCGTTTGCTTTGTAGTTTTTTGTACGTTTTACATTGCGCGCGCATGAATTACGGAAATACTAAAATCGTAAGTATTATCGCTTAGCTTTGCAAATGAATATAGTTTTTCGTCGTCGCGTTTCCCTTCCACCCGGTATTAGGTATCTTTGAATCTTTAAAATGTTAAGACATAGATATAATATTTGCAACAACCTTCATTTTTTGAATTATCATCTATATTCCAGACTAGCTTTTGCTCGCTGCTCCACCCGCGACATAAAGTTGTTCTGGGATAAAAGCCCTGTTTTATGTTTTCCCAGTATACAGAGCAGCCTATGTCCTTTCTAGTGTCTCTATCTCGATACCAAATCTCATCGAAATCCGTTCAGCAGTTTCGGAGAGGTGCAATAACAAACAAACAGAAAAATAGAAAAGAATAAAAAAAGTAGCTGATTTGTTTTCCATTACTCTTCTATAGTCACCCACTTTCTTTATTATCACATTTCTTTAAATGTACCAACAGAACGGTCCTACTCCTTTATTATTTGTATAGATTTCTTATGTGCCGAGGACATTGCAGTCTCATGCAGATCCTTATAATTTAATGTCCTGTGTTGATCCTTATAATTTAATGTTGGATATTATTTATAGACAGACATTGTGCATCATAAGGCCAATGACCATTACTGACGATCAAAAAAAAAATTTAATTACATAAAAAACAAAATAATTGCTCAAATTTATTATATTTATCAAGAGTACAGACACATAATATGATTGAACCTGGGCGCAGGTAATTTTGGGGCACGTAAATTAATTTCGGCGTAACCAATAGCCTTTGATCGAATCACTGTCGCAAAATGCTTGGACGTAATTTTGCAATTACTGAACGCGTTAACAGAGGCGATAAACAAGATTTTCATGTGAAACGGGCTTTAATCTGACGATCATCGGTAGTGAAATGCATCTCGTTCGTAGACATGTAGGTACTGCATTGATTTTTTATATCCTTGATTAAACTAGACCTTATGGTAAGTGTAATATAGTCGAAATAATGCTGGTCAATAACACAAATCCTTTGGTGGTGATCAGAATTTCCGTATTATTTTTGTAGAGGTCGCAGGAGCCCACTGTATACATGCGCCGCTTCTGATAATTAATTAGTCTGGGGGTCTTTGGGGAAGACCAATGTTGCAGTGGACTTCCAAAGTTACTGTTTGTGTACTGGCTGAGCCCGGAACTACAGTTTACTTATTTATTTCTATGATCACCGTCAGTGAGTACGAAAACAATTCACCCCGGTCTTATGTAGTGCCGTATAGTCTACCTCATAGATGGTGGTTACTGTCAGAATAAGGGCTTACTGCGATGATGTATTTATATGCGCAAACGACGCGCGTTTTTAAGACGTACGACTATTTCGCATTTTCAACTCACATTTGCACGTAAAATTACTCAATGCTGATGTCCGTTTTATTGCACGTTTCAGGTGCATTGATAGCGTCACCTCTTTTAAAAACGTCGTTTGCTCTTAAGATTAGCTCTTCGGCTTTCTGCGAAGTTTCGATCAAGCCAACTCAGTCTACAGTGCAGTTCAACATACGACTCGTCGACTTTGATATTATTTGAATAATATTATTGATAAAAAACTACACACCATACAGAAATTCATTGATCGAAAGTCCAACAACCCAATAAAGCCCAAAACAAATAGCATAAGCCCTAACATATTACTGATAAAGCGGAAAGTCCCAGTAGATCAAAAAGCCCTCGCGTATTAAGCCCACTTGAGTCCGCCAACGTTATGATGAAGCGACACCTGCGACGATGATTTAATGCGCCATAAACCCGACATTCACGCCGCGACTCGTCTTGCGTTTTATAATCGATATGACTTGTTTTCTTGAAGTGATGGGAAAAGGTTTTGCTTTAGCTTATATATATTTACCTTCATTTGGAACCTAAGCACTTTTATTGGCAATATGGGCAGACGAGCGGTCTGCGTGATAGTATAAATGTAATATCATTTATATGTTATTGTCTCTGACATAGCAGAAATCGGCCTAACCTCGAAATGTTTTGACTGTCTAGACTACACAAGAAGCCATGTCATTGAAAATTATCAGCTAAATCAAGTAATGGGACGTCTGCTATGTTCGTTTAATTTTAAATCACAACAAATGTGTTTAGTGTTTTAGTTCCCTAAAGTTTAAAAGAAAAATCGTTCCGCGCGTAGCTACCCACGAGCAAGTTAATTATAATGAATTGCGCTTGCTAATCGCGCGCTCATTGTTCAGTGACAGAATGTGGGCCGCCGAGCCAGCCCACGCGGCGCACATTCACAACACATGCTTATCACCTGTACAGTGTATCTTCACGCCAAACGAAGAGATAAATTTAGTAACAAAGGAATTTGTTTCCTTAGTTTGAGATGATCAAATAACACCAGGGGGCAGTTGCTTCATCCGTGGTCTCTGGTCAGATAAAGCTAAGGGCCTAATCACACTAACGAATAGCAATCGAACTCACAGCGAGGCGAATGCTCGTCCAGTGTAATAAGACTGTAAACTTAACCTAACCACGATTGAAACAACGGCCCCTAAGTCACCCTAAGTGTATATTTTAGCCAGCGGCGCGCCAACGCGGTTCTTTCTTATGAGAATATGAATCTGTAGGTGAAAAAGACTTGTCTATTTTGGCTAAAAAGCAGCATATGAGAATTTTTACCTTCTAGTTTAAGCTAAATTGTATCCAAGACAATCTACTACCCAGCGACTATATAACCCCTAGACTCCTAATAACAGACGATCGGCTTCGGGCAACACATCTGACAAATAGATCCAATGTAGCTGACCGTTCAAAATCTTCAAGTCAGTTGCGACCACAACTGTGAGCTGTAAATACTTCCGTGTTTGCGAATAAATAACTATTGTAATGGCCCCGTGCACAATAAAATGGTGTGGTATGAATAGCCATAATTCAAATTTTCAGAAAAATGGCATTACATTTCACAGGTAAGTCGATAACGACACATAATCACATTTTATTTAAAATTTTACGGAGTTCATCTTAGACTGGCCATTTGGGTGTTTACGCGCCATCTTGTTATATTTGCATCTCTTTCCGACGAAAGTACTTTTTACATTTTCTATTTCGTTTTGTTTTTTAACATGAAAAGTAAGTGATACACCAAAAGGATTTGTCGATAGTTCTATCGATAAAATTAAAAATAAGAGAAACTATCACCCGAATACTCAACTAATCAATTTATCTGAGGCCTATTTAATTTTAACAGGCTTCTTATTTTAAATGGTTAGTTCATTAGTAATAGTTAATTCATTTTAAAAATGATTAGGATATATTTTTGATTAGCGGTATCAGAAATGTTATTAGGATAATTTTTTATTTTGTTTGTTGATTATAACGATTATTTTGAGTTATTCTTTGTGTTGTTCCTACAAGTCAGCTCTAATATTCTTGTTAATGTCGATGAGACTTACTAAGCGCCATCTGTCATTTGATAACATAAATAGTTTCGTTAAAATGTTAATATGTTTAATAAATAATAATAATATTACTATAAAACTTTATTACATAAAAGTAATATCGATAAAAAATCGTGTTTTCATTTAACTCGTCCCATCCCTATGCCTATGTTTCCAAGGTTGTATAATGCGATAAGGTGTTGGAAGAACCAATCATAATGCAGTACCCCGCTTCCTCAAACCTCAGGTAGTTGACAGAATTAATTTGAAGAGAAATATTGAACATTAGGAGTCTAGGGGTTATATAGTCGCTGCTACTACCTCACACACAGGTGGCACGCTGTACTTTGTGATTCAATGCTTTCGGTTTTTGTTTGTGGCGTGGTACTGCACTGCGCTCGTCGTGCAGTAAAATGTTATAATGCTTAGTAATTTCAGTAACACTACTAGCAGCAGCAGTCCTATAAACAATACCTACGATGTTTTTTAATGACATATCAAAATAAATAGCTTTACTCACCACACCGCTCTTTAAAATCAATTTAGATCATACCCTGAAACACATTAATCGCCTTCAAGCTAAGTAGGTTGATATCAAACATTTATTAGATAATAAAGCACAACTAACAAACTGTACTTTATCATAATGAACTCCGGGTCGACCAAGTTTCGAACGATCGACATCGCGAAGTTTCACTTAAAAGCAGGAAGCGTTGCGCCCAGCGTACAAACAATTGTCCAAAGAATCAAGGACCCTTAATGGATAGAAACTAGATAGTAGTGGGGAGTGGGGAAAACATTGGAGCAATTTTGCATAGTCAGTGGCTAGGATACAGAGAACGCTAGATGTGACTTTGAGAGAGCGTACTGGATAGACAGAGGTCATGCGTGGTTAGTTAATAGTTTGGAATATACTACTTGTTATAGTGAAGTATACTGTGATATTAAGCCAAGAATCGCGTCCTAGCTTGGTCACCGATTTAATTTAGCATACTTAAGCGGTGAGTCCATAGACAAGTTACTCTGGGAAATCTAATTAACCTATTGTTTATCACTAATCGCCTATAACGACAACGACATGCAGAACATACCAGACTATAACTTAGTACATGCCAGAAGGCTTGCACTAAGTTATAGTTCACTAGTTAATAAAACTTTACCATCTTTTGACTTCAAGGCTAATTCCTCAAATCTATAATTTTGAAGCACATCTAGCCTCTTCCAGCATAAGCCGCAATATATCCATAGTTTAGGGGGCAATCGTGCGCTGGCCGGCCGCCAACCACCAACGTTGCGGGATGAAATTTAATACGACCACCGCTGAATATTTATTTATGATAATACCTAATGATTTATGCTCGGATTCTTTTCGGCTAATAATTTTTCGTGTTCTCATTCCTCTGTGTAACGATTTGAGTACTTGCTGGTGTAAGATGTTCGTGATTGTTATTTATGATTATTATTCTCATTATAATAGAAATTTAAAACATTTCTGTATGCACTGTGTTTACTGGTAAGCCTCTCGTATGCGAGGGGCTGTCTAGGAGGTACCACCGCAATGTCTATTTCTAACGCCAAGCAGCAGTGTGCATGCACTATTGTGGTGCGGTTTGAAGGACATTGTAGCCAGTGTAACTACTGGACATAATGAGACTTAACATCCTATGTCTCAGGATGACGAGCGCAGTGGAATGCCACACAGTACTTTGTAAGTAAAGGTGCTGGTTTGTGTTGCTACTGTTTATGGGCGGTCGTATCGCTTACCATCACGCGAACGGCATGCTCGTGGCGTCATTTAACTGGAATAAAAAATAAATGTAATGTGACCACAGTCTAGCCTTATATTACATGGGATGTAATATAAATGACGAAATGTTGATAGAATAGGTAAACTTTGCTCTCTGCGCACCGCCAAAAAAAGTGATGCTGTGTATATAGTACGGACTAAGCATAAAATTTTAAAGTGACAAATGCAATCCTGTGCCGTGTAGTTTATAGTTCGAAACAGGTTTCACGGAAAGGCGTACTGTTATTGGCGTTGGGTGATCGACCTCTCGCCTTGTCATTCAGTACAAAAAAAAACAGTTTTTACCTCGATCAGAATGGAACAGAACCTTACTTTTTTAACTAGCTACACACGCTACTCCTGGAGTCCAAGATTAGTAAATAACAGAATATTATGAAACTTAAATTTTGATAACTCATAAAGTCACATAAAACATAATCAAACCTAAAATTCAGATCAACATATTATGAGTAAGCGAAGTAAAACCTTGAAACCTTGTACTTATTGGTTTTAGTTTGAAGCGGTTTCAATACCAAGGCTGCTTCATTACTTAAATCAAATCAATTTGTAAATGGGGTCACGGTTCTCAATTACCAGGATTTGGTACAAATACTCTTCAAATTGGTAGCAATTGGATAATTTCCTCTAACCTTGACATTGTTATGAATATTCTAACACACATATTTGTTCCCTTAAATATGTCTCTTGTAACAACTTAATTTTCTTTCCTTAGCAACGCTGTTTTCTTTAGTAATGTATGTGTGCATACCTGTGCTTAATATCATGCTTGTATCTCTTTTTCACATATGGGGGGTATAAAAAACTGCTCGTCTATGTTTTAATTTAAAGACTTCTAAAGCTCGTCAGGATCTATCGTCTGAAAAATAGTGTTACGTGGTTTATTTATTTTTATTTTTATTTTATTTGTTAAGGATTGCCAACAAAATTAACAATACTACATACGATTACAAAATGTAAAGAGAATAACACAGTTTTGGTTTAATTGCAATTTGAATAACAGGCAACCACAACATGCTTTAAGGATTAATAACATAGATTAAATTCAAACAATCAAATTCAAATATCCAAAAAAGAAATAGATCTAATGATATCTAACTCTATACGTACAAGTTTATTAATATAAACAAAGTATCTATTAGTGTTGTTATTATCAGAATGATTTGTTATATAGTATTTCATCAATATTTTCTAAAATAGTTTGCTTGAATGAAGATAAAGATTCATGGTAAATATCTAGGTTTTTTATTTTCAAGGAAAGCTGATTGTAGAGGGCTGATAGACGAGGTATGGGAGAGTGTTTTCCCACATTAGTGCGGCAACGACGGACTTGTAGTATGGGGCGCGGCTGCCGGGGAGGGCGTGAGGGTACACTTAAGCAAAATTTTGACAACAAATTGGGGCAGTCATATGTATTATTTAATAATTTATGTAAAGAAACCATGTTAAGTGTATCTCGCCGAACTTTAAGAGATTTCATATTCAGGTGATTTAACCTATCTTGATATGTTTTTAAGTTTCTGGGAGTATATCTACGGTAAGCTAAGTGTTTTAGGAGTTTCTTTTGAACATTTTCCACTCTATTTATATGAATTTTATAACTAGGCGACCAAACAGCACAACAATACTCTAATTTACTTCGTACGTAGCAATTGTAAAGTAAAATTGTAGTTGAAACCTGTTTAAATTCCTTACTACTGCGCAGCACAAACCCAAGTGACTTACTAGCCGCACTAATCATTTCGTCGATATGAGTAGTAAATTTTAATTTGGTATCAATATAGACTCCCAAGTCTCGGACACAAGGTACTTGCTTTAATTTACTACCAGCAATATTATAATTAGTGTAAGTTAGATTTCGTTTTAAAGTAAATTTAATGTGGTAGCATTTCGATGGATTCAAATACATATTATTTTTGGAACACCATTCTATAAGCTGATTCAAGTCAGATTGTAATAGTTTAGAGTCATTTAAATTTTTTATCACTCGTATTAATTTCAAGTCGTCAGCAAATAGGTAACATTGGGAATATTGAAATAAACTCGTGATATCGTTGATGTATACGTTAAAAAAAAGTGGACCGAGATTCGAACCCTGAGGAACCCCAGAAGATGCCACATAAGGCTTAGATGCAACACCATCTATTACGACGGTGGCAGTTCTATTTCTAAGATACGACCCACACCAGTACAGTAGAGAACCATCGACACCAAAGTTGTTCAATTTTTTTAGTAGTGTTGCGTGATTTACTTTATCAAATGCCTTTGTAAAGTCAGTATATATTGCGTCTACTTGATATCCACTATCTACAGACTGAGCTACATCATTTATATATTCCAAGAGATTAGAATTAGTAGATCGTTTTAACATGAATCCATGTTGTCGTAGTGATATGAGGTTCTTTGTTAAGTTGTAAATATACGGATAAACCAAAGATTCAAAAATTTTTGCAAATGTACAGAGAATAGAAATTGGTCGGTAATTAGAGATTAAGTCTTTTTTACCTGCTTTAAAAATTGGCACAATTCTTACTTCTTTCCATTTATCAGGAAAAATTCCAGTTGATAATGATTTATTAAAAATTGTGTGTAACGGAACTAGAAGATTGTCTATAGTTTTTTGGATAAACATAGGAGGAACATTATCTGGGCCTACACCTTTATTTATATTAAGCCTCCTAACGACGCGTTTGATTGTTTGCTTGTCTATACGAAGGTCACATTCACCAATTACGGCCTCAGCAACAGATTCAGTGTACGACTCGACTTCGTAAACGGAGGAAAAATGCATCGCAAACAAATCGCATACACCATTCACACTATCGGATTTTAATTCATTTAAGTACATGGTTGGTGGATAGTTAGAACTATTTTTCCGCGAATTTTTGATGTGCGTCCAAAAAATCTTTGGATTTTTGATTATTTGGCTCTCTATAGATGTAATGTAACTGTCGTAATTTTCTTTCAGTAGCCTATCACAGTCCTTACGCAAATATTCAAATTCTAATTTATCCAACGGGTTCTTAAATTTTTTGAATTTCTGGTGATACTTAAATTTTCGTTTTAACATGCGTTTAAGCAATGGTGTGAACCAGATGGGATGTTTCTTATTTCGGTTTCTTGAGACGAAAGGAACATATTTAGTTATAATTTTTCTTAAAATTTCATAGAATTTATCAACCATTTCATTAACACCATGGCATTGCAACATGTTATCATTCCAGTTAATTTCCATAAGTTCCAGATTTATTGATTCATAGTCAGCTTTGCGAAAATTAGGTTTAGGACACGTATAAGTTACGGCTTCTCTATCAATAAGTTGTGTGTGACTAATTATTACATTTAATGGTGGGTGAAGTATGTCGACTTCTCTTACTGGATTAGGGCATTGACTTATTTTAATTGAATTGATTGCATCACTCATTACCAAGTCTAATATTTTACCATTACAATTGGTCACGTTGTTAAATTGAACAATATTATTTAGTGACATAAAATCAATTAAACTACATTTAAGTATACAATTGTTAAAGTTATTTGGTATAGTATGCGTGTTGTCATTACTAACACCCCAGGATATTCCGCTCAAGTTAAAATCTCCAAATATAAATGTGTTCACACCAGCAGATTGTAGGGCCACATTGCATTTATCAAAATATACATCTAAGGAATGTTGAGACACAGGGGGAGGCAAATAAACAGCACCTATTGTAACGTAATCACTGTTAGAGTTATTCAGCTTCAATGTCACCCAGATATCCTCACAGTCACTTTCCCAATCACAGACTCTTCGTGAGATATAAGACTTATTTACAGCAATTAACACTCCTCCACCTCTCTTCTTAGCGCTGAACAAGGGTGAAGTTTCCCTGTCACGTCTGTACACAACATACCGACAGTCAAATATTTCCGCATCAAATATGCTGCTGTTTAACCATGTCTCAGTAAAGATTATTGCATCATAATTATTTTTTAGTATTTGATGAAATACATGAGAAGTATTTAATCTCAGGCCTCGAACATTCTGATAATAACAATTAATCGGTAAATTAAGGATCATAAAAAAAAAAAAAAAGATTATTATACAAAATTAAGATAATTACAGTGAAGGAAAAAAAAAAAAAACTAATCTAGCTAACAAGTGCGAACATTAATTAAATGACATATACCATAAAACAACTTCAAACACAACTAAGTAATTAAATATTACAGGAAACCAGAGCAATAAACAACTAAAGCACTACAAGTGGGTAGGTACATTTTATAGTTTATAATTAATAATTTGTAAGCTCACCAAACAAAAATAGCAGCACAAACTTAGTATAGATATTAAACATAGCAAAAATCATATTAATTACGATGCTAAAGACATTTGTATTTTACATTAAAAATTAAACCGCCTTCAAAAACGTCTAAAAAAACTAAAAAGCAAAAAATAATTTAATAGTGAATAAATATACGATAGCATTACTTATATACTGGTAACCAATTTTGGAGTCAGTGCCTATTTAAAATTAAACATTGTTTTCGCATATTTATTAACGTATCTATCTAGCTTAGCTAATAACTTAATTTTTTTAGACGTTTTGAAGGCAGTTTAATTTTTAGTTCAAAAGGTTTTTATTTATTGCTTTTTTGTGTTATTAAGAAATATACTGCCTCGATGGCGTAGTTGTATTGCGCACGCACGCGGTACGACTATCGCGCTGGCGTGTTACCCCTCTGCTTACCCCTGAAAACGTAAAAGGTGTGATGTAAAAGGTGAAAACACTAAAGAATAAACTACTTCATAAGATTTGCTAAATAAAACGATGTGTGGGCCTATAAAATTTCAGGGTTGCCCTCGATTTATCCAGGATCCAATCATCAGATCCTGACATGGTGACTATGGGAGCATTTCAGAAGTATCTCCTTTCGAACAAAAATAGAATTTTGAAAATCGGTCCACAATTGACGGAGTAATCGCGTAACATACACACAAAAAAAAGCACACCGTCGAATTGATAACCTCCTCCTTTTTTGAAGTCGGCTAAAAATATAACTAACAACATAGAAAGCAATAGCTTGTCACCCAACAACTAGCAACTTTAAAAGAGCCACATTTCAAAAAGCCGACATAATAACGGAGGCATTGCCAAAATAAATTCCCACCTCACCAACAGCCGGCTCAATAAATAGTGAGCTTACTGCGTCGCGTCACGAACTACGTAACAGTATTTAGCGAGGAAATTTTGTTAGAGGCTCGCTGGTGAAGCAACTCTACCATTCTACCGTGCCTGTTAAGGCTGATAATATTAAGGTGAATTTGAAAAGGCTGATTTGGAATTTGTTTTGTACTGATGTTGGACGGTATCTATACTAATATTATAAAGCGGTATTCTGAGTTCGTTTGTATGAAGTCTTTTCGAGAAATACTAAACCGATGCCGATGAAATTTGGTATGTAGATCGTTTGACCTCCTAGAAAGAACAAGGTACTTTATATCCCAGAAAAACATAAAGCGGGACTTTTATTCCGGAAAAATTTTTTCGTGCGTGTGAAGCCAGATCAAAAGCTACTAGAGTATTATTTGTACAATTAAATTTTAATGTACTGAGGCTATCAAGAATCATTTAGACAGAAAGTAATTTGAAACAGAAATATAAATCTAAAATAATAGTAGAGCCGCCTAACATTAGGTACAGGACGAAACTAATAAGCCTGAAGAGGAAATAAATCAACCTATATAGTAATACAGTATAGTAAATTCGAATAGGTAGAACTGAAAATGTACAATGTTGTATAATTCAGAACTACACATACTTTTGGCCTTAAAATAATTCATGGTTTCTATGTTTTAGAAGTCTCAAGCGATACAACGATAGGAAGCTATACCATAAATGAACATCACGTAAAATCATAGATTCCTTGCACGTGGGCATACAGACAACAAATCCACAAGTGCTCACGAACTCCAAGCAGTGTCTATCGCCCAACTTCTCGCGTTACTGACTCACGGTAATCGACTCAAACTTTCCCACTTCTGTCCTATGTCGTTGCTAAATAGTGGATTTTTTCCAACTATGGCGAAAGTTCAGAATCTTAGTTCTTAGTTGTTTGACTTGTTATGTCTAATCTATTTAGTAGGATCTAGGGTATTTGGCGAGTTAATGTTTATCGTTGGCTGACAAAGACAAATTGTATCACCTAATGATCTCTACTGGCAATAAAAATCCATCATATTAGAGGCATCGGTGCACTGACTGCCTTTAGTACAAACAATCGTGATTAGGAAATAAAGGGAGCAAAATTACACTGTAGCCAGCGTATTTACTGGGCTTTATGATGCTTAACATCTTATATATCAGGGGGACAAGCGCAGTGGACTGGCCCGCAGTACTTTGTAATTCCAAATCCTGTATGGTACTATGGTTTTTTATACTTACTATTACATTTTAGCGATAAGACCGCCTATTGTTACTTTAGTTAAGAAATATGTTTGTGTAGTTTTTCTTTTAGTTTTGTGGTGTTCAATAAAGAGTTATTTATCTATCACATTCAGAGTTATTTTGTCCGGCTACAATGAAAACAATATATTCCTACTTATTTATGAAGAGAGTTTTATCGCGAGAAGAGATAAAAATTCGCATGCTAGGCTTTGATCGCATAATTCACAGTTAATTGAGCTATCAATTAAATTTCTTCGGCTCTTATAATACTCCATTTTTGTCACAAATGAACGCTTGGTGCGCTGGGCTAGATTTAGGTTAAGCACTTTAGACATAAGAAGCTAAATTATTTTATTCATAAGTGTGGTAGTATGGGTTTAAATTTTGAAATATATAATAATGTTGTCATAATTTCTATTTCATTTAAGTACCCTGTAAACCATGTAATTGGAATATGGCCTACCTTGGGAACCAAATCTTCTACATATCTACAACTCGCGTGAAATACGCATGAAATCCCTATATCAAAGTACCATAGCGTACTTTTCTGAAATAAAATTACTCGACATGTAGGTACAGGGCGTGGTCTCAAAATCAGTGATGATTCAGTGGAGCCATTTTTAAAAGAAGAAGAACAGGGCATCGTATATCTACGTGCTAAATTTCATTCAAATCCTTTCATCGGTTTCTACGTTTACTTCTAACAAATTTTCAATCACTCAAATTATATTAGTAATATTAAAGTAGTGATTCGCCTTAACGTTTCATAACGGCTGAGAAAATAATTTCATCCGAGTGTAGCAAAGTGGAGTTAAGCCGTATTTAGCGAGAGGGCAGCGAGCCCTCTGATTCCGCCCTCCGTACCGCCGCGCCGTCACTCTTTCACTTTTTAACCAACTTCAAGAAAGGAGGAGGACTCCAAAATTGGTAACCAGTATATAAGTAATGCTATCGTATATTTATTCCTATTAAATTATTTTTTAGATTTTAGTTTTTATAATCGTTTTTGAAAGCGGTTTAATTTATATTATAACATTTGAGAGATCGGGCTTCAAGATGCCTTTACGTTGGGAATTAAAAATCTAGTTTTTGCGCCATATGGATATTTCTAAACGTTGGGATTTAATATGCCAGGATATTTGCAGCGTTTAATGACTTTACGTTACTTCATTTAGGCCCGATTTCACCGCTTGCTGATAAATTCTAGGCGTCAAATAAATCTATAAACCGAGCAAATGCAAAATTCGGACTCTAATGTATACTCAAAATCTAAAATGAGCACTATTTACATTAGATATTTAATAGGATAACTTTAAAATAAAATATACTTAAAACCTTTCATAGATACAAACTGAATTTAAATAAAACAATAACTATAAATGGTCAAAATTGTGTTACAGTTAACTTCTGTAAACGTTAATTAACTATTAAAGTAAGCGGACAAAGTTTTTGGGCAGTTAACTGTACAGGATGTACCTGACTGGTCCCAAATTTGCCTGTACCGGTGCTTTTCTTTGTTAAGTAGTCGCCAGGATAAACTTTTGATTTGTGTTCAATTTAGTTTAACAATTGGAGTGGGTATTGTGTAGTAAAAATGGGTTAAATAGATGGTGAGATAACAGACATTCAACTAGTTAACACAATTAGGGTTTATCCGTGTCTGGTTTAGGACATTTTAAGCCCTAACGAAGGATGATTAAGAATATTTACTTGTTATTAATATTATAATCATTATAATAACAATTATTGTCTCTATTGCGTGGATGCGGGCCACTTTTGACAGGTCCATCTGGAAATCTTTAGGGGAGGCCTATGTTCAGCAGTGGACGTCATGTGGCTAATGATGATGATGATGATGATTGCGCATCTATTCCATTGACAGAACGAGCACCGCTTTGAGGCCCAGATTCGAATACCGCGTCGGGCAAATTGATATTATGTTTTTCTTCGCAATATCGGTCATAAATCATGGGAGAAACACGTTACGCTAAAAGTGCCCTGGTTGCATCTCTGCCTACTCCTACTACGAAATGTTTGCAGCAAGTAAACACAAACTTAACACAATTATGCTACTTTTTATTACACACATAAGTAAGCCGGAAAGTACACAGAGAGGACTTTTATCATCGCAACTAAAAGGTAGTAAATATTAAGTCAAGTCTATCACTAGTCAGGGTAAAAATTCTACTGCTTTTAATACAGAAGAGCAGGTGACTCAACGCGTTAGAGATTTTTGCGCGTGATACAGAGTTCAATTTCCTGCAGCGGCGGGCGCGTCCGGTCGGCATCAACTTTTTATAACCCCCCAGGATTTAGGGCCACCCGTTATGCTAGGATTTATATTGGTTATTTTTGATCCACATTTTTACTATCTAAGCTTTAAGGTCAAAGGTAATTGGCGTTTAATGATAGGCATGTTTATTAAACTACACAATTAAGGGCGATTAGTGAACTTCGGATCGTTATTTTATTTCCCGCTGACAGTGTGGGTAAATCATTAAAAAACCAACACAAATTTAACGACTTAGTACTCGAACCCTGGATCTTGTGATACACAGCCCATATCTATACCGCCACTTGACCAAGAAGACAATGAAGTACTAGATGTTAAAATATATGAAACCTGAATCATGTCCCATTAACGGCACCTTCATTTAGTGTCTGCCTAAGTTACTGCACTTCACATACCTTTGAAATTCTCATGCGAACCTTTGCTTAGTCTGAGAACAAAATCGTGACTATATAAAAAGATTAAAATCAAGGAACAATACAATAAAGCAAATTATACAAAAACTAAACTATCTCAAGGCCTCGACAAACCATTGAACAAAAAAATCCATCCGGACGAGAGTCCACGCGCCAAAATAATATGAAAGAGCAAATACTTTCTTCATATTCCAAGTGAAATATCAATAGGTCCATTATGTATCTATCGACAGAGGGTCGCATCGGTTAATAATCGTATAAAATTGAATGTATGAAACAACGCTCTCCCTCTCGCTCGGAGGACGTTGTTGGCCCTCTTCCAATAATAATGATTAGCACACGTAATGTGCAGACTTGGGACTTTTTTATATTTCTAGTTGATGACCGTTAAGCTGTGATTCCGCAAAACTCAGCAGAAGGCAGACGGCAACGGCAGAAGGCAACAGCATGTCCCGCGACGGCAGACGGCACTATTATGCAGTATTAAATTGTATGAGATCGATTCCACACACGACGGCAAATGACGCGCGGCAACTGACGTCCTGCCGTGCGTCCTGCGGAATCACAGCTTAAATTGTATGGTCTAGGATTCCTTTGACATAATTTGTGAGATCGCATTTGGGCTGATTCTTTAATCACGAGGGGTTTTTAATACATCAATGATCACGAGATAATAATTATCCATAAAAAAACTTAAAATATTTTATCCATAAAGCAATGCTTTTTAAATTTTATTTTATGTTTTATACCGGAAATACTTTTTACCCGGTAATAAAAAATCAACCCCAAGAGGGGTTTAATGGAAAAGTTTATTTACTGCGCTAAAATGGGTTTTTAATACATCAATAGCTAAAATGTATTTTATGAATTTCCCAGACATTTTGCGTTCATTAGATTTTCTGCTAGATTTATTATTAGTTGAAGGTCAAATTTCAACAAACATTTATGTTCCGAAGTTCTTTTTTTTTTTGCTGTCACGGCAAAATTGAGTTCCATGCATCAGAATGATGTTAGATGTAAATAAATTAAAGAAAAGTATCAATTATCAAATATCAATATGATCTGTAGTTCTAAATTATCCCCAAGTCTGCAGTTCTCGCGGGCATTATCAAGTACCTCTCAAATGGCGTATTCTTACTAGGTTTTATCTGGGCGCGGCCGCGGTCTCCGATCATTCCCGTTTGTTTTATTTGTTGGCCCATGTTTCTTGTACGATTCCAATTCAATACCGTTACATGCGAGATCTCTAGGTGGGGGCGGTTAATGCATACTGTGTGCCAACAGTTTTTTGGCCCATATTGAATAGTTGAGAAATTGTTATCTATTTAGTATAAAGTCTGCGTATGCATGTGGATGGGAGCTCAGTTTAGAACATTAATTTACAATTAAAACATACTTAAGCGTTTCTTATTTAGGCATAATTTAATGTAGGATTCAGTATTTTTTTACACTGCTACCATTTTAGAAGTTACCTTCGTAGAGGACTTTAAATGTCTTCTCTACATCCAATAACAAAAGAAATTCGGACACAACAAACAACATCATAAATATCATAAAAAATAGTTTATAAAGCAGACCAGCTCCAATGGGTTGTGCTACCACTCAGTCACGGAAGCGGAAGCGTGGTGAAGTGACAGCGTTCTGTGCCGTACTTGAGATGTGCAATGCAATGCAATCAGCCCTGTATTATATACTGCCCACTGCTGAGCACGGGTCTTCTCTCTCTCACGTGGCCTAACTAAGGCCTAACCTCTCTCAGTACTACTACTGAGAGAGGTTAGGCCTTTGTCCACCACGCTGGCCTAGTGCGGGTCGGCAAACTTCACATACCCTTGAAATTCTTATGGAGATTTCTCAGGTATGTAGGTTTCCTCGTGATGTTTTCCTTCACCGTTAAAGTGAACGATAATTGATAAACAATACACACGTAACTTCGAAAAGTCAGAGGTGTGTGCATTGGGTTTTGAACCTCCGGATATTGCCTCAGCAGACCGTTCAGTTCCCAACTTACAGCAGGCCATCTTACACTTGAGATGTGTGGAGACCCAAATTCCATCTCGATTTCTAATGGACATATTTACTCCCTTTGCAGGACGGAAACGCACGCACGGTTCCTCTGACTGTGTGGGCGATAATGAGTGATGGTAATCACCAGGTGACTCTATTTATTTTCCCACTTTCTATGTTACTTCATTTGACGTACAGATTATTACCTCATTTTCCTTGTTCAGGGGTTCCATTTTCCTAGTTCCCTTGCTTAGGTCGCATCAGGTATAATATGATTAAAGTAATGTGATGAAACTGCGCCCCTCCTAGAATCTGGCGTAGCAAATACGACACGAAGCTCCGTGACATTTAATTGTTAAGATTGTTAGTCGAGAGATGAAGCCGTGAGTCATCTGTTTGTCTCTCGATCAATGACAAGAAATCGATGCGGACATTCGTGTAGTATTTTATTTCATTATCAAAACCACAATATACTTCACTCATGCTATTTCCATCTTACATAATCCACGAAATCGCAAGTAGCGCATTATCAAAGAAGTTATCATGTAAAACAGCGTGTAGAGTGACCTGGATAGCGGCCGGCCCGCGCGGAGCCCGCAAAATCAATAGCTAAAGGAAACACACGTACCGCTCATCCTTATGAAATATGCATCGTGTGGACTGCTCCACGGTACAAGCGCTGGCGAACTAATGGAATTTATCTAAATTTATTGCCGTTTTTAGTTCTGGCAAGTTGTGCTGTTTAATTTCACGTGTATGGTGCTGGCAATTGTATAAGATATACATGAGTAAATATTCTAAATGAAGTATTGACGGATGAAGGATGTAATATCCTTTCACGACTGTCAGTAATGTGTGCAAACCTCACTGGGTGCTCAATATCTCATCCTTTAACTTGAATCGATTTAATATGCAGTATGGCAGCTTTAACCGTGTCTACTATTTATTCTCTATCTAAATACAAAATATAGGTGACAGTTGACACCCCCTTACCATATATACTTACTATATATGGAGAAAATAATGTTGAATTTTGCAGAAGGACCTGGTGAGTGACTAGAGGAGATTGTCGCTTGCCCATCGACACAATCATGTCGGTCTGATTAAAACTGATATAAAGAGGCTTATCAGTGGGGTTTGAATGTGAAAAAAACACGATGCGTCTCCGCTTCATTTTATTGTGATTGCTGACTGACGACTGACGTATCGGTATTTTGATGTTTGTGTTTGATCGAGAAACCGATACGTCAGTCTCTCAACCAATCACAATAAAACGAAGTGGAGACGCATCGTGTTTTTTTTTTTTCATATTCTAGCCCCACAAGGAAAGCGACACACTTAATATGTGGTTTACTAAATTGGGTTTAACTCTTTACACACGGGATCCAAAAGTTTATCCTACCACCAGCTATTTCCAGGAAATCTACCAAATCCATTCGAAATTGAATCAACCCGCGATGAAGCAGACCGACATCCCTACCCTCGTTTCCTTTACACCATAGCGTAACCGTGATTTCGTTTGTGCATTAAATAGTTTTTCCAAGATTTTTATCTTTTGCCATCGATCGGCTTCTTTTGAAACCAACGTTATTTCTCTTCCTCGTGTAATGTAATTTTCCTTAAAGCCCTTTTAGAGGGAGTACCTGGATTTAGTACCAAATATATCTTTAGCTGTGCCGGTTCAGTTTAGGGTCGTAGCGACTTTTTTTACTTCAAGGACAAGATTAAGTACTAAACATAATATTTCAGTACAAGCTATACGTAAAGTAGACGGTTTAGGTTCTTATCGTCTGAAGCCAATAGATTCAGTTTCCATCTTAACATCAAGCCGGGTAGTAAAAACTAGGTGAAATCCTTCCTGCATGAGATAATTGCGTCGACCCTACATTGTCAGAAACTTAAACACACAGCTCTGACAGTCTAGCTCACAACGTCCGCCCCATCGCCCATTTTCTGCCTGTTTTAGACTACATTCAATAGATAGGGACAAAAACCGGTATGTATACCGTTGAATAGCAAATAACTCAGCGCCGGTCAGGCTGTCACGGGCAGGATGTTTAGGCAGGCCGCCGCAAACGGGTAGACCTAGCGACACAGCTGCGACACCCAGGGATGGACTAGGGTTTTAGCAAATACGCTGGTTACTAATTTCTGAGTGTGACGAGCACAGTGGAGTGCCAAGAAGTACTTTGTGATTAAAAGTTTTGTATGGTCTTGCTATTCCTTATGGACGGTCGTATCGCTTACTATCAGGTAGGCTTAACGCTCGAATCATCCTTCAGTACTAATAAAAACATCTCTCCGTAGTAGAGGACGCCCAGCTGTGGGACAGTATATACCGGGCTGGTATTAAATATCCAGCAGGTGGCGAGGTTCTCAGACTTCATGGTCTTCTTTAATTCTGCCAAGATTCAGTGTGTATTGCGTTCAGAATTATTACTGAAGGTTATGTTATCACGCCATTGAGCTACTTAAAATTAATTGCCTAGTATTCGTAGTTCCGTTTATGGAGATATATTCAAAAGGCTATGCAATATGCATATACGTATATTCTACATGATATATTTGTATGTGCTCCTGACGTAAGAAGTTTATCCAACCACTAGCTTCAACCATATGCTATCAAGTTCTACTAATTATGTTTTCCCATAAATACCTACTCCGACCCTGTATCATATTTCACTGCTAATGTTCTGTAAAATCAAAGAATAAACAACTTTATACCCAATACAATAGAGTAGTTCTAACAGAGCTTAAGTTAAATTCATAATGCACACCCAAAAGGAAAATAAACTTTATTATTTTTGTATTAAGTGGATAATTGAGTGTCGTAATAAAATATGAGAGGCAAAATGTATGTTGGTTTTAGCATAATGTGTTAGGATGTTTGTTATCGAATGACAGCCATAATATTTTAATACTTTATAAATTGTATCAAATAGTTTGAATATTGTAAACTTATGTCTTAACATTTTATGTCTCAGGATGTCGAGCGCAGTATAATGCCACACAGTAGTGTGTAACTCACGGTGCTAGATGGTGTGGCTATCGTTTATGGGTGGTCGTATCGCTTACCATCAGGCGAACAGCATTCTTGTATCGTTATTCTAAGCAATAAAAAGAAATATTATATTGGCTACGTTGAGTTGTATCTCCGTTCTCGCCTTATTGCTGTATCTGCGGCGAACTTGGGCTTTACATTGCTGGGAACTGGGTTCGTTTCCTATTAAGTGTGATAACTAAAACTTGTGGCAGTTTTTCCAACGAAAACAAGTATTTGACGAATTACTTACCGCGCTTCTTCCACACTTTTTGAGTATAAAGCGTTTCGATATACACACTTTTAATCGTTGAAAAAGATTTTTGCCAAAATTAATTTATAGTTTAATTCCCTAAAGTTGTATTCCAACGGTGTGCACCCATGGCAGTTTATGGGGTAAGTTGCGCCATAAATCTCGCGTGTGAGTGATTGCGAGCACATTGTTTGAACATCTCGTAGACTTACGGGTTAAAACAACAAGAAATTGAACAATAAATTGTATGGTTACCATACCAGCATAACTTAAAGTGTATAATAGATTTGTCAGAATGAAAGTTTATATGATTCCTTTTCCAGGATGCAGTTGAGTTTTAAAATTTTATCCAAATCCGTTTAGCAGTTTTGGCATTTACTTGTAGCAAACATCGTCAGGCACTTATGAGCCTCCGGAAATATTGACCACACGAAAGGCAACAAGACTAGCGCTGAGGTCTCAGGTTCGAATCCGGGGGTCGGGCAAAGTGATGTTTTTCTTCTCAGTATTAGCCCAGAATCTGGAAATGTTAATGGCAATAGACCCGACACGAGACTTACATAGCTGGCAAAATGTGGGTGTGGTACACCTCTGTATACCCCTTCAAAAGCATGATACTATGTATGAAAGGCATTAGCTAAATGTCATTGAAATTAAACTACTATAGCGGATTTTATTGGGGTTTTTATTGGGGTTTTTATTTTAAAATAAATAATAAAATCCGTTATAGTAGTTTAATTCCTATGTCTAATATTCACGTAAACGTAAGGAATCATTAGCAAACTGTCACTTCATATTTTTCAAACAATGATACTACTCTAGCCCAGCCCATTCGTAATCTAAAGTGTATACAAAATTAATCGCAGCGTACATAATTTGAAAATGTGCTCCGATAACTACAATCTCGTTTTTCAGCAAACCACTCGTTTCTGCAATAGAAAAATGTTTGCAAACAATTTCATACAAAAAATGTAACGTAATGTCATCTAGTTTTTATGGTATAAAATATTTTATAGCGCCTACACGTGTTATAGGGTTTTATTGTCCCGGACAGTCCGCGCGACCCTTCTATTCCTGACTATTGTAGTTCCTATAAAATTATATTTTGCTCAAACTGTTTGTTTTAGTTCAAATATTGCACATGTTACTGTTTTTGTTCTTTTTTTTTATTGCCTTACTAGGCAAACGAGCACGCGACCTGCCTGGTGTTAAGCAGCTAGTAGACAAACCAGCAATCGGTCCGCTTGATGATAAAGAGCATCCGCCGCCAAGTTCATTCCAAAGATTGCACGTGCGCGGTAAAAGCGACCGTTATAAGAGCACAGTGTTACTACGGACGGATTCAACGTAGTACAGATGAACTCAACTGTGATGGCGAGTGGTGCCATAATAAAATGTTGAGGCGGGCACCATATAAAACAGTTCCTCAGAGCACTATCTGTGGAAGAGGTGGTAGAATACACAAAGAGATCTGACGTCTCTCCACGTACCCAGCGCCTCCACTTTTTCCTTGAGAATGGGATTATCAAGAATTCGTAGTGCATACCGTTTTAAAGAGTTAAGTGGATCAAGCATATTTGGAGGCCACTGCCCAGAGGTGTGAGCAGTACTCCACGTGTGGCCGGAATTGTGGTTTGTAAAGCGCCAGTCTATGGCCTGGGTTGAAGTACGGCTTAGCTGTAATCAACAATAACTGAACTATTTGTATCGTGTTTTATTTTATTTACTGAGTTCCAAAAACGGGAGAAGTTCTTAATTCGAGTGTTAGTATTTTTTTATGTATGTACACTGATTTCTCTGAGAATTGTGACCCTATTTCCGTGATTTCCTTTTTATTTTGTGAGGACGCTCCTCAAAATGGTCCCATTAAAATATAATATCTTGGCTTTCAGTTTATCATTTGACGGAATAGACTTATAGACTGAAATCATACGAGTAATTTCATTCGACGATTTATAAGAAAAGCAATTGTTACCTCCATATCAACTGTCTCTTATAAGTACTGCTCTGATTTTAATTGATAAAATAAATAAATCAATAAACGAGCAGTTTCCAACTCCTAGCCTACAATATCGTAGTGAATACATAAGTACACTCGGCGACGTTTGTAATTGCATCCCAATAGGTATTGTGACGGCTGCCGCTCCGCAGTGCCCCATCTGATCACGATTCAATCAAGCCCTGTTTTCATATCGGCCGATCGAAATATCATTGAAAATGTCGCGGCCAGAGCGTGTTGTGGTATTGTTGAATATACGTGACCATATTGTGTTATTGAACGCCTATGTCAGATGGGCTGGTAAGATAGATTCAATGTAATTCATACTGGGCTACTTCAAAACCCGCTGGCCATTCCAGATTCATAATGTGGTGCTACTGTTACTCGGTCGTGGTGGTTTCCATGGAAGCTTGCTCATCTCAAAACCAAATGCGGCACAAAAAGCCATTCACCCGCCTAGGACATAAGCGTTTCGGTGACTCTTAAGGCTTGACGAACGTAAGCAAACAAAATTGCGTTTCTCACCATCATTATACAACCAAAATATCAAAGAATTTTATAGTAAGACAAAGCAGATGATATTGAAAGCATTACAGAAGATACCGAAATCTTTAATAACGAAATCCTACTGATAGCCTTAAAATTTTGTTGTTAGACATATTGTCGAAGCTTAAAATTTAATACAATTCTTCTATTATAGCAAAGGGATTCCTTAATAATTTCAAACTCGATCCCCTAAATCATCTCAAGAGTCAAGACTAAAATTCTTGTAACATTTTTAAGAGTATCGGCGGAAAAGTTAAGTGCTCCGTAATCCACATCCAAATAAAGCTCAAATTTATTAACGACATTCGGTCGGTTGTGGTATTTTCATTAATTTATAGTGAAAACCTTTTAGCGTTTTATTAAGTACGTATTCCATTGCTTGAGTTACTTTCACGAAAACATTTTGTAGAACATACCCAGACGTACTTTGAATAACTTTGAGGTGATTTTGACTCTGTTGTTTGTGTGGTATAGGTCGGTAAACTAGCAATAGCGTCACCTATTAAATGATCTTCATCGTCAATAAGCACCCACCATGCCAAAATTATATTGGAATAAATAAACATGCGAGGAATACCAGGTTGGAACTAATTTATAGCTGCAGAATACTCCAATAATTACAGGGCATTATGAGTTACGATCTTATGTCTCAAGTTGAGGCGCTCAGTGTAATGTCACGCAATAGCTTGTTCTGTTAATGGTAACCAGCATGGTCGTTTCGTAATTCGATTTCAACTCTAATAGGCAAAATTTATTAAATTCTTACTAACAATTTATGAAAACAGTAACAAAATAGAAACATTAATTCCACACGCGGTGTTTTTCTCTCAGCTACTGCGCCGTGTGTTTCCGCCACTGAATAGGTTTCGTGGGAAACGATTTCCACTTTTGTGCAACGAAACGGTTTTCTTAAAGTACATACTTTTTGTAAATACGTGCGGATAAAATACGACGGATCTAATTCTTTTGTACACACTTAAAGATTTGAAACTCGTTTTACAGCATGGAGATTTGTTTAAAAGAATTACGATGCTTGATAAATCTGAAAGACGACATGAGTTTATGCCTGTATTTCCAAATAGATAGGCAATAGTACAAAATAAACATAACTAGGATGTTTAATACAACGTTGGTCCGCTGGCGCAGAGTACTTTTAATGTAACAAATGTCTCGCTGGAGGCATACAAAAGGGAGCTATGATTTAAATCAAAATAATACTATCCATCTGCGTATCAATAAGAAGTTATACCGTGACAAGCCGAAAACCTTCTTCACAAACTTGTAAAGCACGTCCGTCTTAGAACAAGCGAACCCGCAGGCGAAGGTGGTAGCTCATAAATCTGTGTACGGCCCATTAAGTGGGTGCGACGGGGCTCGGAGTCATGTATTTATTTCTACGCCAATGCCTGCCGCTTTTATTGGGATATGATTAATGTACTCTTGAGACGATCACAAATTATTGGCTAGTTCAGACTGCTTTGGTTGGACATTAATTGAAGGTCTGCGTTACATTCTGATTAATGTTATGTTTAATATGGAAGAGCTGGAGTTGAAAAACGCCATCTGGTGGTGAGAGAATATCGATACTTTTAGAGAAATTGCGCATTTTCAGGTTAAATGTAATTTGGGATGAAAGTGTATTTCAATCTTCGGTAATCAGTGTTGAGTTAGGGAATGCAACCACGTTGGTTGTCTTCCAAAATACATCACCCGTTTTGTACTTCAAACTGCATTGCGTTGGTTTTATTTGTAGGTAGGCGATGTACTTACCATCAGAAATAAACTTCATTAAATGAGTATTTACTGTTTGAAAACACATATACCCTGTATATTGCATCCAATCTCCGAAGGTTTCTCATACCATCGCCGCATCAAATATTTTAAAGCAACACATCCCCTTTCCGCATAAACCCCATCCCTTATCATAACCTCTAGCTTACACGCTCAGTTCAGCTCTAAAATGGCCAATTTTCAAGCTATTTCAAATGCATAAAAGTTTACGCGCCACCGCAAAATGTCCCACCAGAGTATCTTGGTCTCCGTTAATTTCATTCTCGTCAGGATTTACTGAGATTCTTCTCAATATGAGAGGGCAGGCAGGTCTTGTTGTTGTGGTCGGTTGGAAGCAGTAACTGTTAATTTGAAGGAACAGCCGAAACCTCTCCTTTTAACGATCGCCGGTAGTTAAGAAGTGTTTAACGTTTGGCGGAGACGTCCTTCATTCGCAGTTATTGCCATTTAATAACTATATTAGTAATAGCAGAGATCATATTCGTTTGTATCTTGCTAATGATTTTGTTTTTATTCTAATGTAAAATTTGTGGTAGCAGCGCCGCTTTGTGCAACCAGTTTAAAATATATTTTCATTGCCTTATGAAACTGCAACCGAGATATTTCAACAGAACTTGATTTACAAAAATAAAAGATGATTTTGGAATAAAAGTATTCAAAATACAAAGAGCTTAACCCTTTGAGATAATATTCAAGCTGCTTGTATAAAATTAGGTAACACGTTTATCTTTATTTTTGTGTATTTTTTTTTCTATTTAAGATTCTATATCTATGGGCCACGAGTGTAATGTACGATCACAAACTTTGTTATCTATGTTTTTGAGTGATTTTACTATTACGCCTGCATGATAATCCAAAGATGATCAATCAGCTCACTATAACTTAGTAGATTAATGATAATTTAAAACAATCACACCAAAACATAACAAACGAGGAAAGCATAAGGAAAAAATTCAGGGAAAATTAAAAGCATTTTGTATGAAAGCTCAACTGAGAGGAATCCATTAGTTAACTTTATGAAGTGGAAGCAAAGTCTTGGTAAATAATAAGTTGATAGCATCGGTTGATTTATGGCTACGAGTAACTCTACATAAGTTGTGTAATCTGGCTACGAGTGGGCCAAACTGGGCCAAACTTGATTACGTAAAAAGTTAATGGATCAACCTGCTTGTGTCATTCGGTTGTTACGGATACGGAATTTGAACTTTTAAAGTAATCTTATATGAGTAGGTCTCTCATATCCGAGAGGCCGTCTGGATAGGTACTACCACAATGGCTATTTCTACTGTCAAGCCGCAGTGTGTACGTAGTGTTCCGCTTTAAAGGATATCGTAGCCTAATTACTGGGTTAATGGGTAATTACTGGGTTTTATGATATAACATCTAATGTCTTAGGGTGACCAGCGCAGTGGATGTCATTCAGTACTTTTTCATTCAGAGTTTTGTACGGCGAAGCTACTGCTTATGAGTGATCGTATCGCTTATCATCAGGCGAACGGTGTGCTCGTCTCATTACTTCAGCGCATTAAAAAAACTTTGTCATTCATAGTTCTGTATGGTTTTGCTTCTGTTTCCGAACGGTCGTGTCGTTTACCATCAGGCGAGTAACACGCTCGTCTCGTCATTTATCAGCAGCAGTACAAACATGTAGGGGCTCGGCAATGAATACACTTCTTCACAATTATAAGCTTCTTTATTCCTCGTTAATTACAATTAAAAATCAGTCGTTACAGTCTTGTCCTCCCGGCACCCCGTAATGCAACCTAATCTCATCAAAATGGCGTCGTCACACAGACACTCAGAGCGGAAGTGAATCAACCGGAATGACCATTACGTTCAGAAATTTAATCCTACATACATACCTTATTTATGCCCTCTATTCTCGATTCTCCATTTCCTGAAAGGCCAGCAGTACGTATCTCTTCATCTTATCAATATTGTTTGTACCTAGACAACGATCACCGGAATCGTGACCGAACAGTGAACGCCGATCACATCGCAAACACGTTTTGTGGCTCGATGTTTCGTTGTGTCTTTGTACAAGTACATACATCCAATGAGGCAGGTCGGCATATTTTTCTGTTAATGGGAGAAATGCAACGAATTCAGGTTCTTGTCGAGTAAACCGAGTACCGAGTTTTACCCGGGTTTTGTTTATTACTGAGTCAAGTACTCGACAGAGGTACTCGGTTTACTACTTCTATTAATCCACCGGAAAAAGTGGGATGCTGAATTTTCATTATTTACTAAAATTAAAAAGGCCTGCTCTTGTGTTCGACAGGTTTACGTTAAAGACCTTTTCACAAACAAATTATACAAATATGCACATATACATACATACCCACGCCCTTTGCCTCGAAGGGGTAGGGAAATTCAAGACTCGGGGCTGATACTGAATATAAAATCCCAATATCGGTTTGCCCTGCCCGGGGATCAAACCCGAGACCTCAGCATTGCAATCGTACTTGAAAACAACTACGCCAACGAGGCAATTTACATTAATAGTATTGTTAGAAACTGAAGCGATTTTGATTTAAATAAAAATATCTGCCACTGATTCCACAGAAATACTTTCACAAAGATATAATAATATTATCGACCAGAAGTAAAATTAAATAAAAAAATAATTATACAAACTGAACACAAAGATTATAATTTGCAATACTAAGGTTTACAACAAAAAAAATCAAACTAGAGTCTAGCTACTGTATCGCACGCTCCGACCGTCCAAGCAAAGTAAAGTCCGCGCTGCGTTGATGTTCGGCTGACCGGCTGGCTCCCCACTCATCCCCTTCTCCGTCAAAGTGGCGTGATTGCTGGCGACGCCCATTGTATCGTTGTAGTTATGTTACACGGCCTCTCCTGACGGGCGGTCGTCCTCGTCCGCTACGCTTCTTTGTTCGCCACTCGATCCCATCTGAGCTTCCAACAATGCGCCATGAAATGAGTCTTCTGATTCCGCTGAAAAGGCAGAGAAGATAGGCAAATTATAATTTGTCACTAATAATTGTTAATACACATCTTTTAAAACAAAACATTCATTCTTTATAACATTACACACACTTCTCCCACAAAATCTTTCAATCTATTAACTTCGTTCATACAGATCGATCTCTTGAGGGCCCCCATTCATGCATTCATATCAACTGGCCAGTTATGTAAACTTCGGTAGTGACTAGTATACCATGACAGCGCCTCTATAAAGCTAACTGCCCTGCCGTGGTAGAGAATCACACTCGATACCAACGTGTTCCGTGGCAGAGAGACACTCGATGCCAACGTATTCCGTGGCAGAGAGACACTCTATGCCAACGTATTTCGTGGTAGAGAATCACACTCGATACCAACGTATTCCGTGGCAGAGAGACACTCGATGCCAACGTATTTCGTGGTAGAGAATCACACTCGATACCAACGTATTCCGTGGTAGAGAATCACACTCGATACCAACGTGAGAGGTAGAAAGAGATAGCAATTAAACAAAAAAATTCCACATTGACACATCATGCACCGTTCGATGCGTAGTTAAAAAGTTATTGCAACTTACATTCAAAAAATGCACTGCAGGTTTCAGGTGTCCACTCTCCTGCCCACGGCACCATGTTTTCAGCTGCAGCCTCTGTACGCTTACCGTACGAGCCAACCAGTAACTCCAATTTGTACCGATGATGTGGAAGTTGTTTCAACACCTTGTAGGGCCCGCGCATACAGGGATCTAATTTTCCAACTGCTTGTGAAGCCTTGATAACAAATACCTTGTCATTTACACTGAATACACGAGGATATTTGCGGCCTTTGTTCACGTAGTTGTCTTGTTTCTGCTGGCTGCTTGATAACAGTGCAGATGCACGTTGCCTCCGTAACGCCATCATCCCTTCACGGTTTGGGCTAGCGATATCTAGTGCAACGTCGCGAACGAGGGCTCGTATGATAGGAGTGGAAGAGTCACTTCCAATAAGCAATTGTAGAGGAGACATATTGGTGATACTATGTTTGGTACTATTTATAATAAGTTGGGTTTTCCATAGTACATCTGACCAATTTAGGCCTCTATGATTAACCTCTATACGGAGGAGGTTTAAAAGGGTTCGGCAATAACGCTCAGCCTGCCCATTTTCATGGTGCATGCCCGGCGTAATGAAATGAGTATCGCTGCCAAACGACTTGACCATATCTTGAAAAGCGGCGCTCTCAAACATGCGCCCTCGATCCGTGACAAGAAGTTTTGGAGACCCAAACAATGATACCGCGTCGGTAAAGGCTCGTTTTAACTCATCATTGTCTTGACGATAAAGAGGGTACAAGAGACAGAATTTAGTGAATGCATCAATGATGATTAACACATACTTGTAGCCTTGAGACTCTGGCAATGGACCGAGTACGTCCATGTGTACTACCGAAAATGGAGCATCCGGCTTAGACCAAGATTCGATAGGTTGATGAGGTGCACGTGGTACACGTTTGTGAGAAAGACACAAAATGCAATGTTTGATGTATTTTCTAACAAATGAGCGCAATCCAGGGAACCAAAAATGGCGTAGAATGAGTTCTACAGTTTTGTCGTAACCTATGTGATCTTGATCATCATGAAATACGTGAAGTAAACTCAACCTGTGCCCCTTGGGAATATAGCACAACAGGCGGGACTCTTCGCCGATGGGAATATATTTGACATACAGGAGTCCATTTCTTATTACGTATCGAGAGGAGTCTAATTGCCCATTATTGACTTTATCGATAAGGCTGAGTGTCTCCTCATCTGCAGATTGAGCTAACTTGGCCCAATTTTTGGGGTTTTGAATATGACACACATCAATGGGGTTCCTACTTAAATAGTCCGCATGGGACATAAGAGCCCCTTTCCTATATTCAAAGGTATAATGAAAATCCTGCATTGACAACCACCATCTAGCTATACGAGGAAGTAAGTCCTTTTTACGTTCGGTTAACTTTAAAGCATTACAGTCAGTAACGATTTTAAAGGATATCCCTAACAAGTATTTTCTAAAATTCTGAAGAGCTTTTACCGCTGCTAAAGTCTCTAATTCGTAGGAGTGATACTTTGACTCCGCGCCTTGAGTCGATTTACTAAAATACGCTACAGCACGTCTAAGTCCTCCTTCATGAATTTGTATCAAAACTGCACCGTAACCTATTGCGCTCGCGTCGGTGTGTAATTCAGTGGGTAACCGAGGGTCATAAATAGCAAGTACCGGCTCGTTAGTTAAGCAATCAATAATATACTCACGAGCTTTATCTTGCTCGACTCCCCATTCAAAAGGTACATTCTGTTTAGTTAGACGTGCAATCGAAACTGTACGTTGAGCGTAATTTGGAATGTATCTTCTGAAATAGCCCGCAAGACCAAGAAATTGTCGAATCTGTTTGACACTACGGGGCTTTGGGGAATCTACAAGAGCCTTAATTTTGCGCGAGCTTGGCCTAACCTGACCATTACTGATGACCCTCCCGAGATATTCTATTTCACGGCTGAGAAAAGTACATTTTTTTAGATTTATAGAGAATCCTGATGTAGTAAGTGTTGCTAATACGTTTCGTAGCAATCGTAATCCGTCAGTTACTGAGTTTGATAACAAGAGGACATCATCTATATAAACTAGAACTTCTCCTGAATCGATAAAAGATTTGAGAGTCTTAGAAATATTTTTTTGATAAACTATTGGTGCATTGGAGAGGCCATATGGCATCTTAATGTATTCAAAGTGACCTTCCTGAGTTATGAAAGCCGTTTTAGCAATTGAGTCTGCTTCCATAGGCACTTGGTGAAAGCCAGTTGCCATATCTAAGCTCGTGAAAAAGTTACTTGATCCCAACCTATCAATGTGATCCTCTATGAGCGGCAAAGGAAATTTATCCTTAACGGTACGAGCGTTTAGGGCTCTATAATCAACGCACATGCGGTCTGAACCGTCTTTCTTTTTGACTAATATAACGGGACTTGCGTAGGGAGATTCAGACTCACGTACGATACCCTTAACCATTAAATCCTTAATAATATTTCGAACGCGCAGCTTCTCGTCATACGATAATTTGTACGGCCTGTAGCATACCGGTTCACTATTTGAAACTACTATTTTCATGCTACCTGTCGTAACCGTTGATGAAGCTGTCCCAGTAATAAAATAATCCGAAAAATCGCTTATAACCGATAATAGTAGGGCTTTCTCTTCACCCTCGAGAGGTGTATTTACACAACTAATGTCACAAATATTGTTCACCGACATAGGTAACGGTATATCCGTGCGCGTTAAGTGCTGAACGCCGTTTTTCCGGATATACGTAATGCCCTCACGATTCAGAACATCGGTGCCTATAATAACTGGAACGCTAATGCAATTATATGGTACTACATACAAATCGGCTTCGATCGATATGTGAGGTAGTTCGATAATTGTAGTTACGTATGATGTACTCTCAACAAGCTGACTTCCTATGCCACGTAAAATCCGAAAAGATGGTTTCTGGTTAACGGTTAAGTGTTTCAAAAACGAATTAGATATGAGCGATATACACGAACCACTATCTACCAAAACATCCACCGGTACACCTTCAATTACAGCACTTGTAACATCAATTGACTTCAAGTCACTACCCTCCAATTTTCTACAAAAATTTACATTACGTAGATTACGATTAGTTGATTCGGAACGTTGTTTGGCAAAACAATCTTTGTCTACATGACCATTCTTGTTACAGAATGAACATGTTTTTATAGCAGGAAAGGACGGCTGCATTTCAGACGAATTTTTACCTAATCGTAACCTTTTAACACTGTTACAGTCTATACGTTTATGTCCCATCTTTCCGCATAAATGACATTTAAAGTCACTGATCCTTGTTTTATATTCACTATTTCGTACCGTAGATAATCCATAACTAGGGCGCGTTGCACGTGAAACATCGCGGGTAGACCTAAAATCTGTTTTTGGTTTTATATACATCGACAAAAATTGTACTAAATGGTCGGGTTGTAATTTGGCATTAGTAGCTGCGGCTTTAATATGAGGATCTGCAATGCCCCTTAGTATTATCGCCACAATTAATTCGTCAGATAACCCCCTAACTAACCCTAGCCTTAACAATGATCGTCTAGCATATTCGGCATAGGTGGCATAACTTTTGGAATCTTTGGTCATCACCTCGTATAGAATGGTCGCAATATCGACAGTTTGCGGGCATAGTGTTTTAAATTCCCGCTTGAAATTGGTCCACGAACGATCGTTGCTAGACCATTCATTTAGCCATACGCGCGCATCTCCCTTTAAGCAATTTCCGATGCGCGACAAGCACTCGTTATCGTTCCATCCGTTAATATCCTTAGCCCTATCTACTTCTTCGCACCAAACGTCGATATTGTGAACATGCGGGTCAAAATTCGAAATATAATAATTATGAGACCTTACTTTAGCTAGCGAGGTGATGGCCTCCACGATTCTGCCAGTTGTGTCACTCCCCGTGGATACGCCTTCTCGCGATACTGAAGCAGACGCGGGACCAGTCGTTGAGTCATCATCGTGCACGTCGTCGGTGGCTGCACTATTTGTAAGCGCGGGTAGTATTGGCTGCGCCTGAGATGCCGACGGAACCTGTGCGGCAAAGCGTTCTTCAAGCGTATTTAATCTGGCAAGGATAGCGTTCATCATATCCTTGCTTGATTCACGTTTGCGTTTACGAGAATGAGATTTTTTTTCAGACATTATTTAATTAGAACAACAATGTACACAAAATAAGAAAATTACTAAAACAAAAGTTAAGAACAAAGAGATAATTTAAAATGTTTATGTTCGGTCAGGCGTACCAAAAGCGGGTAGGCAATAGATGCTATCCCACTTCTGATATTATCGACCAGAAGTAAAATTAAATAAAAAAATAATTATACAAACTGAACACAAAGATTATAATTTGCAATACTAAGGTTTACAACAAAAAAAATCAAACTAGAGTCTAGCTACTGTATCGCACGCTCCGACCGTCCAAGCAAAGTAAAGTCCGCGCTGCGTTGATGTTCGGCTGACCGGCTGGCTCCCCACTCATCCCCTTCTCCGTCAAAGTGGCGTGATTGCTGGCGACGCCCATTGTATCGTTGTAGTTATGTTACAATAATATTAATAATAATATCATTTACAAAGGCAAACTTTGAGTAACAATAATTTGTATCTTAAACTAGATTCCGCCCTTGTGAGAGACTGGTGCCTGATGTAGGTTTTAGAGAAAACCTGTGTTACAGGTCACCAATTAGAAACTGAAGCGATTTTAATTTCAATAAAAAATATTTGCCACTGATGTTACAAAAATACTTTCACAAAGATATAAAGACTACGACTGAGCCAAGACTGAGACCGAAAGAAAGCGCGAATGAGGCTGCACATTGATACGGCACCTTTTTTATACACCCAGCTGTCACTTCCACTAATAGTTTGATATCACAAACATCCTTACTAAATGTTTTATCCAACAGTATTATTACTTTTACTAACCGAGTACTCAGCCCATCTCTAGTTTAGTAGTTAGTATGCCATAGTTAGTTTAGTATGCCATAAAGTGACGTTCAGGGTCGTCAATGATATCGTTAAAACACGTGTTCCAAACTAAAACAGTTCAAAATGTTAAAACACAGATTATTGCAGGTAATTTATGTTTGAAAATAAAAATAACATTCATACTTTATGTGGCATTTTATGACTATTTTATGTGTCAAAAATTTTCTTTTATTTTAAATTTATATGTTTCATTGTTCACATAATATTTGCCGGGTAGGTTAATGTTTTATAACTTTTTATTTCGGTTGTACCATGAGATTAGCCAGGTACGCAGGATATATTGTAGTGCACAAGTGTGTGCGCAATATACAAGTGCACTCAGGAGAGAGATCAGGCGCAGGACCAACGGCTTTACGTGCTTTCCGAGGCACACACAATCGTTTTCTCGGAAGGTAACTTGCATACATACATACATAGTATCACGCCTCTATCCCATAGGGGTAGGCAGAGACTATGGATCGCCACTTTGCTCGATTCTGGCACACTACTTTCGCTTCCTCTACCTTCATCAATCTTTTCATGCACTCCCGCCGATTCAGGGTACTTTTGACCTGGCCTCTACTTAGAATATCAGATATCTGACATTCGAAGGTTCGGTGCGGTCGACCCCTGCCGGCCCTTCCATCCACACTCGCCTTATATATCCTCTTTGTCAGTCTCCTATCATCCATCTTTTCCAAATGCCCAAACCACCTTAGCATACCCTTCTCAATTTTGGTCACTACATCCTCTGTCACTCCACACATGTCCATCACCCTAGTATTCCGCACTCTATCACACACAGTCACTCCACACATGCTTCTTAACGCTCTCATTTCTACTGCTTTAATCTTGCTTTCATGTTTTTTCTGCCATACCCAACTTTCACTACCATACATTAGAGTTGGTAATAACACTCCTCTATAGACAGCCAGTCGTGCCTTTTTGGACACATTCCGGCTACCCATAAAGGAGTGCAACGCTCCATTCACCCGATTACCTGCACTTGTAGCAACTTGTTATTGCACTGCAAGGTAACTTGCAGAAACATTATAACCCTATTCTATGAACTGCACTGAACGTAGGTTAGCAATTTTAAATGCAGGATATTAATGTTGCTCGATAATAATTAATAATATAATTTTAAATATCTTATAAGAACAAGCGGCGATGGCCTAGTTGGGAATTGAAACGTCTGTCGAAATAGAGGTCAGGAGGTTCAAAACCCAAGGGCATTATGAATCTATTATTTGTGAATTATCACTTTATTTAACGGTTAAGGAAAACATCGTGAGGAAACTTGCATGATATTTCAGAGTACCCCATACGTGTTTCAAGAAACCATTGGAGATACTGCCAACCCGCATTAGGCTAACGAGATCTAAATGGGTCGAGGTGACTAAGCAGTATGTACTATGAATTCATTTTTGGATATTAACTATGATTCTAAACAAGCAAGCCATTCATTCGTCAGGGTGGCTTAAAAAATACAAACCCCCATTACGCCTTTATCCGCAAAGGAAAAGTCAAAGGTGGAATCAGGACACCCACATTTCCCCATGTGTGTTCCGTCCATGCCTGATGTGATAGGCAGTGAGTCTATCGTCGTATCAGGCACAAATTCCAGACTTGTCCCGTGCTCTTAAGCTGTGCAACAGTTTGCTGGCACACATGTTCTCCCCGTCTTACGACATGGGGCCCTTTTAGCGGAGCGTGAAAAAGGAATTAACAGGCCGCCATAATTGTGCCGACCGACAATGGATAAGTTTGTCCCTTGCCCGTTGACATTTTTATTTGAGTTTGCTATCACCAGGTGCAGTGAAAATCCTTTGCCGAGCTAACAATAAAAAGACCTGGGCTGACACTGAGAAGAAAATATCAAAAGCACTTTTCCCGGCCCAGGATTCAACCTCCAGGCCTTAGAGTGGTATAGTGCCGCGCCCGCAATACAACTACCCCACTAATGCAGTCTCAGTTAATCGTCTTATACACTTATACGAAAATTAAATTTATCGGAAACTGGACACACGGCAGCTTATAATGCGTAGCTAATACTTCGCAATTGTCATAATTTAAACGTTATCTCTTCTACTCACGACTGTTTTATTGCTCGTTAATTACATGGTCGCATGTTCAGAGGACAATCCCTATGTCAGAATGGATTAGAAACCAACTTGACACTTGCTACATTGAGAGCTAACCCAATACTAACATAGTGACCTCAACACTTAACTAACACTGAACTAGTATAGTAACGCTTTGATTATAGCTAGTTGAACACCAAACTGAACTAAATGACGACTGAACTAAGACTGCTGCTTCAAATTGCGAGGCACCCTATTTATACTCTCAACTATCACTCCCGCCATTAGTTTGACATCTCGACTGGTTTATTCAAGATTATTATTTCAAATTACCCGACGGTCCGACAATACTTTTCCTCATATTGTGAGTAAACCATAAATATTGATAAATGAGGAACCATTCGTTATCCGCAACTTACATTTGTATGGGCGGGTAATTAATAATCCAATGGGATAAGAGCTCTCCCGTATTTCCTTTTATTGTTGTTTCATTCTCTTTTGGGCAAATATTTTATTGCCACGCTAAGTAATAATAAGAGAGTAATGCATTAATGGTGTAGAGAATTCTTGTGAATTTTCCAGACAGAATTTCAAGGAAATTTTGTTGCTTTTATTTATTGTGCTATTGCGTTGTGGTTAATCCCCAAGCGGCGATAGCCTAGGTGGGAGCCGAACGGACTGCGGAGACCAATGTCCGCAGGTTCAAAACCCCAGGGCATGCACATCTGACGTTTCTAAAAAATTGTGTGTGTATTCTTTGTGAATTATCGCTCTCTCTAACGGTGAAGGAAAACATCGTGAGGAAACCTGCATATCTGAGAAGTTCTCTATAATAATTTCGAAGGTATGTGAAGTCTGCCAACCCCCTACTAGGCCAGAGTGGTGGACTAAGGCCTAAAACCCTCTCCGTTGTAGATGAGGTCCGTGCTCAGCAGTGGGCAGTATACAAATACAGAGTTGGTATGGTAATCTCCATAATAATTTTAATTATGAAACCAAAAGAGCCAAAATAACCTGCCCCGTACCACTTCCTTAAAATTAATCCTAAAACATCTCGCAATCATAACCTCACATGTCGAGATCATTTGTATCCTGAACGCAAACAGGCCCTGTAAATATGCCGACGCGACAATTAATCAGCATTAGCCCCTCCCATCTGTCTGTAAGGATTACTGGAGACAGCGGCGCCGGCTCCGCTGGGTTTCGGCTATTTTGTCTACTAGGCTCCGTGGCTTACGGAGCCACGAGTGCAGTTACAAGGTTTATAATTGTAGGAATGGTTTCTTGCTGACAACAGCACTCAGTGTTTAGTAAGAGAAGCCAGTGTCTTTAGATGGTTTATAAAGGAGATGTCTTCTTTTTGTATGGGTGCTGGCCCTCAACATTTAAACAGGCTCAAATTTTAGGAGTATTAAAAAGGCAACATATGGAACTTAGATCTGTTAAAAAAATATTTTTAGACCCCTCCATTCATAACCAACTTTTTTAAAAACTTTCATATTAAGTGTAGTTTTCAAGCCAAACAAAATAGCATGTATCTCGAAATCGGAGGTCTTTAAAATTAAACGATTTATTGCAAAAGGCTAGTTTCCAGGACTTCTATCCATATATAAATTGTCTTGTTTAAATTTTCAGGCCCATTTTTGGACATGTCCTTTGAAGAAGATTATAGTCTAATCTAAATTACTACACATTGTGAGCTGGATAATTGTTTATGTTTATAAATAAAAAAATAAAGATAGTAAACTTCTTCAATAATAAAATGAAACTCGACATATTTTTTTATGGCTTTGAATGATGAAACGAGCATGCTGTTCGCCTGATGGTAAGCGATACGACCAACCATAAACAGTAGAAAAACCATCCAGCACCTTGAGTTACAAAGTACTGTGTGGCATTCCACTGCGCTCCTCATCCTGAGACATAAGTTGTTAAGTCTCACTATGTCCCGTAGTTACATTGGCTACAATGTCCCTCAAACCAAAACACAACAGTACATGCACACTGCTGCTTGGCTTGCTGCTTACCCAGACGGACTCTTACATATAAGTGATGTTATATAAGGTGACAAATGCATTGCCAAGCGTATTACGATTTAATATGCTATTGTTTCTGTGTTATTGTGAAACTTACAATACTATTTTATGTAAATAAAATTATTTAGTAACATAATCTTCATGCATCAAAGAGTTCGCAAACTGAGAATATTAAGTAGAATATATGCGCGTCGTCCGCGGGCCGCGCAGCGCCGCGCCGGAGCGCTCGGCTGTCAGATTACACGGGACAAGCTACTTGCGCCCGTTTGTCGTCTTTCGCCTTTTCGAAATATTTACGTTATTTATTTATCAATTGAGTATCACAAAAGCTTACAGTGGAAGTACACCAAGACGCTTGAGTGAAAAAACTACAATCAAACAAATCAAAAGACTAAAAATCCTTCTAATATTATAAACGCGAAAGTTTGTAAAAATGTTTGTATGTGTTTGTTACTCTTTCACGCAAAAAATTCTGAACCGATTTCAATGAAGTTTGTCATTTCCTGAGTCAACACATAGGCTACTTTTTATCCCGGGAATATATAAAGCGGGACTTTTATCCCGAAAAACTATTGAGCGCGGGCGGAGCCGCGGGCAAAAGCTAGTTATCAATAAAAATAAACAATTAATTACAACATACATTTTAAGAACTGATTATACAAATAAAAAACACATAAATTAAGTAATAAGAATAAATTCAAAAAAAGTCAAAGGTGTCAGTTTTTAAAAAGTCAAAGGTGTGTGCCCTTGGGTTTTGAGCCTGTGGATATTCGTCTCGGCAGTCCGTTCCACTCCCAACTCGGCTATCGCCGCTTTTAACACGAAATACAAAGCTCACACTGTTAATTGTGCTCCCAAATAGTAATCAGATAAGTATTAATTACATTAGCTGTCTTATACGTTATTGGACTTGTAACATTTAATTAAACAATGTGAATCAGGCTCTAATTAAGATAAACGTTGTGATATCGGATAAAAGGCTTGTTTTTGTCGAAGAGTCCGGATTTTCGAGGTCACATTTTGCAAATTAACGAAGGTATGATAACAGAATTAAAAATTAGAAACCCCTAATATTTATTCTTGGTGTGTTCTGCGTGTTATTAAGTTAGCAGAAGCCCTTGTCTCTTGTTTCGAAATAATTAAGTTACATCAAATTTAGTTCAGTAAATTAAATAAACGTTTTCAAAAACATCACTCACAGAGCGGCTCGAAAAAGAAAATTCTATTTTTTATTGGGTCTGAGGTTAGATTCTGATATTTCTATTCAATTTTAAAGAATTCAATATGACAGGAACTTACGTTTATGTATGAAACCTATTACATACTCTATGTAGCCTCCTTGATTTAGCGGCAGCGGCATGTGAATTGCTATCTCATCATTGTTTGGACAAGAAAAATGTCGTTTGAAGTGAGTAGTGACCTATATAAAAATTCACGCTTTGTATCACCTTGAGGATAGACAGAGGCGTAACGATAAATATTGGCATATTATAGATTACTTATATTATCTTGAACAAACATACCTATAGACGAGTTTTTATCCGTGAAAACACACAGTATGACTTCCGGGAACATCTTTCCCGCAAGCAGAATTGCGAAAACTTCTAGTTTATATAATATTCCATTTAAGGTCCGATCAGTTTTCATACTTTACAGTTTACCCCAACGAACTCTGTAAAAGCTCTGCACCGGACGTTGCCCTGCGATCGAATCAAAGCGAGCCACAGACCGTCTGCAAGGTCCAAATATAAAAGCTTTCTAAATTTCCGATTCTATAATAGTATTCGGAGCTTGACGAACTCACGAACGGCTGTGCGGGTCTTGAAGATGGACGGATTTAGAGACTAGTTGAATCCCATAAAATTTTCTGTATTACTGGTAGTATGCTCGTTAACGTAGAAGGCTTTAACTATACTCGAAATTAGATTATAGGCGGTTATGGTCTAAAACCTTAATCATCAGGAGTTAATGTCTCCTGCAGTACAGTACAAAAACATAAAAAAATATTTTTTTTATTGCATGACACAATATGACTCGGCTTAAGCCATAATACATATCTATAATGAACTGAAAAATAGTGGTAGTAAAGCCAGCAACCAACTACAACTAAAACAAAGACAGAGCAATCGTGGTGCACTGCCAACCTGACAAAATGTATATATGTATAGGAAACGGAACGAATTTTAGCTTCAAAGCACAGAAGAAAACTAGTGATTTATTTTAAGACATTGATATGATTATATCTATTTGGGCTATAAAATTGATTATACGGATATGAAGGAATTGCGAACGAGCCTCTAAAAAGGGGCAATACGTCGAGTCCGCCTCTGAACGTGTCGGTTTCTCTAAACGAGACCAATTCGAATTAATCTAATAGGAAGTAACGTACGTACCAGATAACCCGGTCCGATAGCCAATTAGTCATATAATCCCCAAAATCCTCGCTTTACGCGACTACGGTGAAATTACGTGGGAATTTTGCGCTAAGCCATGGGAATTGAACGTGCTTTATTAGGGGCAATATTTTAAGGAATTGTGATTTATAGTTTGGCTCGGGATTGGTTTCATTTCAAATTCTACTCTGACGTAATTGATAAAGGTAGATACGTAGAGTTCGTTGAGCATATTCGCTCCCATGATGTATTAGGTGTCAAAATATTTCAAAATATTTAATTCCCTTGCGTTGGCAATCGAAATCAGAACCCACGGGAGACATCTCAAATATAATGTTAGATGTTATACGAACAATATGATCTAACATAACCTTTCATTTAATAACTATGTAAATGGGCAAATCCTCCAACCAAATTAGTATCATTTCCGTGAAAGAGTAACAAACATCCATACATCCATACATTCATACATACTTACAAAATTTCGCCTTTATAATATTATTAGTAGGATTGTCTCGGTACAAAACATATTAATCTAAGCATTGAATCTAAGTCAAAATTTATGTCATACATAAAACGGGATAATCGTCCTAAAGTTTCTCGGATATATCCGTAAGCCTCCTTAATGCTTTAGTAGATATTCATTTTTATCCTTATATTGAAATGACTACAACAGGCTGTTAGTACTTACAATATAATAAATATATTATACAAATAATATAACATACGTCGAGGGAACAACAAAACAATCGTTGCAACCTCAATGGTGTTCACAATTCCGTTGAACTATTTTACTGTACGTCTGGCAATCCCGAAACACTACTCAGAATAAGGGACACCACACACGGCAGCTATAATATATATTATATCCCGGGATTTATAGCTTTCGTATCTTAAATTATTACACACGGTAGATAAAGCGATGAATCTTTTCCTTCATTCCATTGGTATATTATGTTGTGGTTGACACACTTATATCGAGATATAAATGTATATTTTCGTATCGCTCTGTATCTGATAAAAAGATTTAAGAATATACATTAAAGCTGTCGTGTGTTGTCTCCTGATGATTTCTGTAGAAAAATGTATTGATTTATACTGTGGTAGTACAACATTCATCATTACCTTTATGCGTAATGCACTTAAGCCACAGCACATTTTTCACCGTGATATGATTATCTATAGTACTGGCACGCTTTGATGGCCGTTTTATTTATTTATTTATTATAAGCACATCCACATCATGTATAATAGATAGTTTACAATATCTTATAAACTAACTTACATAATAATTACGGTAAAAAGATCTGATATACACGACACTTATGGAGCGCATAACATTTGCAAGATAAGTAGCATGTATATGAATGTATTACAGACTTATATTAATAGTAACAAAACAAAAAGAGATAACATCTAAAACTAAGTAATTAAGTACTAAAATAGATCAATGGAACAATTAAAAAATGTAATCCTACTAATATTATAAAGGCGAAAGTTTGTAAGAATGTATAGATGTTTGGATGTATGGATGTTTGTTCCTCTTTCACGCAGAAACTACTAAACGGATTTCGATGAAATTTGGCACACGGGTACATCATGTTCTGGATTAACACATAGGCTACTTTTTATACCGGGAAAACATAAAGCGGGACTTTTATCCCGGAAAAACTTTTTAAAGCGGGCGGAGCCGCGGGCACAAGCTAGTACTGAATAATTAAAACGTCAATTAATTCCATTTGAACCACTGATGTATTAAAAAATTTGAACTTATTTAATTTTTGTTTGTTGAGCTGTAAGGAATTGGAAAATTTATCAATTTCTGAATAGCGGCATTGGATTGAATTATACTGATCGAGGAGTCGGTGCAAAGTTGATTGGAGACCTAAATTAGTTTTGGCGAAAAGAGTACGAAAAATGTTCTTAATTTTGTGCCTAGGGTAAGAGTGAGGTACGGATAGAGACACTTTTTCTAAATTATGACTATTTCGTACTTGACTATTTATCTATACTAATATTATAAAGCTGAAGAGTTTGTTTCTTTGTTTGTTTGTTTGTTTGAACGCGCTAATCTCAGGAACTACTGGTTCGAATTAAAAAAATCTTTTTGTGTTGAATAGACCATTTATCGAGAAAGGCTTTAGGCTATATAACATCACGATGCAACTATTAGGAGCGAAGAAATAATGGAAAATGTGAAAAAAACGGGGAAAATTATTCATCCTTGAGGGCTTCCATTGCGTGCGCTGCGAAAACGGTTCAAGATATAAAAAATATATGTATGAAAGAATTATTCCTCTTGAAATGATCTAAAAAAATATCCGCGACAATATATGTCTATCTTTTAAGATTAACTCACTAGAACCGTTTTTATGCTAAATCAAATTTAGTCGAAATTAATGCATTATTTGTTAAGAGTTGTATCAACGTCATAATATTAATCTTTATCCAAATAGATTTATTTGGATAGAGTGATTCAACGGAAAGGTTTTTATGTACTTTTAGCCCGGAAAAACTTATTAACGCGGGCGAAGCCGTGGGCAAAAGCTAGTTAGTTTATAAAGGAAACACATATCTGAAATCCGTCTGCGATCACGAAGAGATATCATTTTAAATTTATCTAATCGTTGGTTATAAGGGTTTCTATGGAAAAAGCCGCTGCAAGAGAATGCGAGATGCCGAGTGAAAGCTCTTTGTATGTTCTCAATCCGTTTTGACTGAACAGCAATGTACAGCAATTAGCTCCTTCAACGTAGTTATGAATTAGAAACTTGATTATCTGACTGCCTCGTTGGCGTAGTTGTATTACGGTACGATTGCAATGCTGAGGTCTCGGGTTTGATCCCTGGGTCGGGGACAGTGTTATTGGATTTTTCTATTCAGTATCAGCCCGGAGTCTGAAATTTGTGCTTGAAAATGCCATAGTCTCGCCCACATCACATCATGGGAAGGAATACGCACGGCGAAAAGTGGGTGCACTAGTTGCGCCTCTGCCTACGCCTTCGGGGATAAAAGGCGTGAGTGTATGTGTATGTTGATGAGCAGAGAAACGTCAAAACGGACATCATAGCGTGTCGGTACTGTAGTCGAATTTAAGCCACATTTAGCACAGTTGGGCATCCCAAATATAACTAAATACAAATCATTAACCCAAGGAGACATTAAACAGGATAATCTACAAACTTACTCCGGATATATCCTAAGTCCCGCAATCGCCTGGACACTGTCCACCCAATATCCACATTAGCAGCCCATAGGCCGTGTTTGGGCAAGATATCTTAATAACTAACAGAATTATCGGACTGAAGCTCGTAAAAGCACGGCGAGCTTTTATCGCAACGATTAAAGAGTGAGGAGAGCGCTAATAACGGTATAACGGTATTTATATCGTTATTTCTTTACAACGGTTTCTTTACAAGTTTAGCGAGTATCATAATTTGTAGATTATATAAATTGTGTAGTGGTTTAACATTGAGGATTTAGGATACGAGTTTTTCGAGTAATTGTTTTATATTCCGTATTTTTATGAAATAACTTTGATGAGTATGCCGATATTCTGGGATAATAGCAATAGCCTATGAAGAAAATGTAAGGTATTTTAGACTTTGTACCCTAAATTCATTGTAACGGAAAACCAATACTTAATCCTTTTAAATAATCTTAGCCGTATATCCAGAGCAGCTAAAAAAGATCAGCTTTTAGTACATTATAAACGAATACAAACACAAAAATATCGTTGTCGACATTAAAATAGCAAATAAATAACGTTATAATTAAAACGCTTACCGACTCTGGACCCGTGTCCCATACTTATCGCTAATGAGAACAGGCGTTAAAGAGACCCGGCACCCTATAATGATATATGAAGTCTTGCAGGGTTGTTAATCCCGGGTCGCCGGGACACGCACTAAGATCCCAGGATAACGTGAGTAGTTTCAGTAGTTACCCGACTTATAGGTAATTATTTTCCCAATTTATTTAGTGGGGAAATCGTTTTTGTGGTTTATGTGTTATTTTTATTCTGGAAAGTGAACATTTTATTGTAGTTTTCGTTATTAATTTTCGTATTACCTCAAATTGACAACAAAATTCTATGCCAGCCTTTCGAAAAGAATCCAATGACATCATTTTACAAGATATTAAACGTTAGTGTGAAATTTATGCATGGAATTATGATGTACTGTTTCTTTGTGCTTAATATAACATTTAAATGCAATATATTATCATAATATGACTGCCTCGATGACGTAGTTGTATTACGGCACACCTGCAGTGTTGAGGTATCGGGTTCGATCCCCGGGTCGGGCACAGTGGTAGGTATTGGATTTTACTATTCAGTATCAGCCCGGAGTCCGAAATTTTTTCCCGAAATGGCGGTAGGCGATATGGCGTTATAACATCATGGGACGGAATACGCACGACGAAAATTCGATGCACTAGTTGCGGCTCGGCTTGCTTATTGGCCGGATTTCTGCCCTGGGACCTGGACGCCAAATCCCTTGCCGATGCATTCCATTGGCGGGAGGAGGTGTTCAGTCGCGGGGAGCGTCCGGCCCTGAAGGAGGTGGAGGCCAAGAGGGCCTCCTTACGGCGAGCCGCCGTGGAGGAGTGGCGTCTCAGGCTGGAGGCCTCGTCGTGGGGGCACAGGGTCGTAGAGGCAGTGCGTCCTGTCTTTGCCGAATGGCTGGACAGGCGCCACGGAGCGGCAACATACCGCCTGACGCAGGTGCTTACCGGGCATGGCTGCTTCGGTGAGTTCCTGTTTCGGGTGGTGGGTATGGAGGAGTCGGCCGTGTGTCACTATTGTGACAACTGCCCAATGGACACGGCCCAACATACGCTGGAGTGTTGTCCAGCCTGGGATGAAGAACGCAGCGCTCTCAGAAAAGTCGTCGGAGAAGACCTCTCGCTGCCGACCGTGGTCGCTTCCATGGTCGGCGGTCGGGAGGCCTGGCAGGCGGTGGCCCACTTCTGCGAGGCGGTCCTCTCGCGGAAGGCGAGTGCCGAGAGGGATCGCCAGCGCAGTGGTGATCCCTCTCGCCGCCAGACGAGACGTAGGAGGCGTCGGGTGGACGACTGACCGACGTCTCCCGCCCTGTGGATTGGGGGCGTTTGGAGAATTCCACCACGGTATCCCCTGCGTGTCGTAAAAGGCGACTAATAGGGGCCTCCGGGGGTCACAGGTGGGCGGGAGGGGCCGTCCACCTATTAGTCTAGCCAACTTCTGTGACCCCCGTGATGGACGGCAGCGTGTCTCACGCTGCCTCGGACGCCATGGGCGTCCCTCGGTGTGCGGGGGCTTCTGAGCCCCCGCAACAACAGGAAAAGGACCGCAACGCGCAGGGGCGGTTGCGGACGACAACTTAGACGTGAGTCGGAGGAAGCCCGCAGCCGTCCCTAATGCGCCGAAGATGGCCATGAGAAAAAAAAAAAAAAAAAAACTAGTTGCGGCTTTGCCTACCCCTTCGAGGATTAAAGGCGTGAGTGTGTGTGAGTGTGTGTATGTATAATATGACCTAAGTAACTTGTAATAAAATAATGAAATAGTTCCGAGCACATATAAATTCAATACTTTTATGTACATGTTCTAAATCACGTCTAGAAATTTACTTCCCTTAGTTATTGGTTTTAGGTTTTAAATTAATCGGGTATAGGTTGCAGAATAAGTAAGTTTTATTCATAAAAGGTCAAAACGGAAAGTTTATATAGTTATAGGCATTAAAAATATCAGCCCTGTTTTATATACTGTCCCACAGCTGGGAATCCTTTACTACGGACAGGGCTTAGACTATTATCGACATTATTTATATATATAGTTAGTTATATGTATAGTTATTGGTTTTGTTATTTACAAATACATGCCGATTTGGTTTTAAACCATGCACACACCCTCTCTGTCTCACACATACACTCACTCACACTCACACACGCAACATATACACATTCAGAGAGGTTCATTATACTTCTACATGTAGCTGTATGCTTATTAAAATAGTTATTACATGAATTCTTGAGGCTTTTATAAGACTGTGGGGGGCGGCGCTGTGTGCTGAGATACAGGTTTTAACCTAGTTCGGCACATGGAGGCTTAACTTTTCATACTGTCGCAATTCTTTACAGCCTGTGTTTAGTGTAAATTTACTGTAATTTTTTTGGCCAATAAACTTATTCTTATTATTATTATTATTATTTCCTTCAATAATGGAAATTTGTCAGTATTACTGGATAAGTAAAGAGCTTAGTCAAATAATCATCATCAATCAATCGATCATCATCACCTTACTTCCTACACATATTGAAAGTGAAAGAAGCTGTAACGGCAAATAAGCCGACAGCCACGTCGAGGGACGTCGTGCGGTAGATTTAAAACTGGGGCTCTTAAACTACTAACTACAGAGTCACCCGTGGGCCTTTTTACCCGACTACGGTGAAATGAGTAAGGTAATGATTTTATTTTGTATGATATCATCTCCCATCGTTCTGATAGTAGTTGACTCTAAAATTTACTACTACCCTCTTTCGTACTACCTACTCAGATCCGCCTATGTTTTACTTACTTGTTTACCTTTTTCTAAGAGTGTCCCGCAGGAACAATAATAAAAAGGCAGCTTGTTGCCTTTTGTCTAAAGAAAAGCAAAAAAAGAACCAAACTTTTGCATGTGTAGTTTATATTTTATTTAAATTGTAACTTACACCCGTCATAAAACGTACCTATAAAACTCATTTTTATCTTTCTTACTGAATTATACAATTAACAGTTACTCTTTGATAAATTAACTCAAATGGAAATATTATTCCTGGGTATAAACTCAACAGAGATCTGCTGTCCTGGCGTTAGAAACATCCCCTTCTTCTCTACTTCTGCGTGATTTGCCATAGGCGTGGTAGGCAAGGGACGGACTTCGAAGTTGGAGAAAATTGCAGACAACCCGTAGCGTACAGTCTGATAGCCAAAGCGAATACCTGAATAAAAAATAGACATATTAATATTTGTAGAGATTCTTTTGATTTTATAGCCAAATTTTTATATAACATATATCCTATTCCAGATCCTTACAGCGGGTAGGTTATTTGTGCGGTAGAGTAAGTCCAGTTAATACCAACGCAACTTTTTAAAGCGTAAAACAACCTTTAGTCTTGTGCAGCTAATGAAGGGAAAGCTACATGTAAACATTTCTTAATGTTACATGTATTCAAAGCTGATATTTCATGCATTACTGGTCCAATTAGTTTTAGAAATATAAACTGAATACGGTACGTTATATAATCTTACCTATACAACTTCTGGGTCCTTCTCCGAATGGCATATAAGTGTATGGTTTGATATTTCCCTCGTTTTCCGGCATGAATCTATAGGGGTCAAACTTTTCTGGGTTGGGGAAGAATTCCGGGTCCCAATGAAACCCAATAGTGTTAACGTAGACCACTGATCCCGCGGGAATCATCAGGTTGTCGTCAACAACATAGTCTGTAGACGCTATCCTATCTAGCCAGCCCATGGGCGGGAATTTTCTTAAAGTTTCTGAAATTAAGTGTATCAATATCATGAGTATAGCTTTTGCCCGCGGCTCCGCCCGCATTAAAAAGTTTGTCCAGGATAAAAGTCCCGGTTTATATTTTCCCAGGATAAAAAGTAGCCTATTAAAACTCTAGTAGGAAAATACGACAACCTACACGTAGGTACAGCTTGCATATCAAGAAAAAAATACTTATTTTCTAGAAAAAAAAAAAAAAAAATATTAATCAGATTAAAGGAAATTGAATCATCAGCCTTGGTGGCGTAGTTGTATTACGGTACGACTGCAATGCTGAGGTCTCGGGTTCGATCCCCAAGTCGGGAAAAGTGATATTGAGTTTTTTTCTATTCCGTATCAGCCCGAAGGCTGGAATTTGTGCCCAATATGGCAATAGGCTCGCCCCAATCACATCATGCGACGGAATACGCACCGCGAAAAATGGGTGCAATAGTTGCGCCTCTGCCTCTACCTTCGGGGCTAAAAGGTGCGAGTGTATGAATCATCTCACTCAGGATTGGAAAATAGCTTGATAAACTTCATAGGTTATCGCAACATTATTTACGTCCAGCATATTAATAGATGTATTGAAACAAAGGAATGACTTTCTATGTTCTTGAAGTGACGTGCAAGATACAGTATGTAACCAAGAGCACTACCCACAACATATACTAGAAATAAAAAAAAGGCCTCTAAAAAGTAAAATAATAAAAGTGTCTTTGTCGTTGAAGTACTTACCTAGAAATATTTTGACCCAAGCGTCGTCGCGTCGAGCACCACTGAGCAAGTATTTTCATCTCCCTGGTCCGGAGTTCGGTCCCCTGATGAGTGGATGACAGCCTAGTTGGGAATAGAACGGTCTTCCGAGACAATGTCCGGAGGTTCAAAACCCAAGGCAGACACCTCTGACTTTTCAAAGTTATGTGAAAGAATTGTTTATCAATTATCGTTCGCTTTAGGTGAAGGAAAAACATCGTGAGGAAATCTACTTGCCTGAGCATTCTCAATAGGATTTTCGAGGGTATGTGAAGTCTGCGGATTGCCGCACTAGGTCAGCGGGTAGACTAAGACCTAAAACCCGCTCAGTAGTAGAGGAGGCCCGTGCTCAGCAGTGGGCAGTAGGATATAATACAGGGCTGGTATTATTATTATTTATTGCTTAAACAACAAAGACACTTTTATTATTTTACTTTTTAGAGGCCTTTTTGTAAGGGATTTTTAAATATTCATTCAATTTTTATTTCTTACTTTATAAATCACTATATTCTCCATTGTGGTGCCTTGATAATCTTAATATAAAATCGCTTCTCGCTGTCTGTACCTATATTCCTACATAAGTTTAGATTTTTAAACAGATTTTAATGCAATTTTCTATAGATAGAGTGATTGAAGACGAAGGTTTATAATGATATGTATAATACATGCATAGTATAGTAAAGAAACACTGATAATTTTAGAAGTTCCTAATGTGATGTCGTAAATAAACACATTTTTTTGCGCTTACATTGCAAACGCTGGGTAAGCCCTACGAGATAGATGTCTTTACTTTTTACGAGAAATTACGGCTTATTTACGAAGCGATACAGCATTAATCCTTGTCCAATTAAGTACCTTAAATATATTTTGCATTTAATAATATAGAGCAATGTAGCCCTGTACCTACAGCACGTAATTTAAATAAATATTTACGAAGATATTTCAGATTTAAAATGCAGGGACACAGGGGCGCCAGCGGCACGTGCCTATAAATAGCGCGTCGAAGGCCGCGGTTCTTCGTACAGCTCTTTAATTTATGTTTTTGTGTCTATTCAGGTAGATTCGAAGATGCTTCAGATTTACAATTCGGTCCGGGAACATTTATAGTTTGTATATAAAGTGACTTTTATACCTACAGGAAAAACTCTTTAATGCGGGTGAAGCCGGGGGGCATAATCTTGTATTTTGTCAGATACATCTATGAACAAAGCAGCAACAAATACTCATGATTATGACTAGTACTCATAACACAATAAGCTGTATTTTACCAGGACTTACAGTCATGGACAAGTACCTAAGTACCGTGTGTTTGCAGGTGATATTTATTTTGTTTTATTTTGTTTACCCATATTATAAATTATGTTCATATCATCATCATCATCAGCCAAATCATGTCCACTGCTGAACATAGGTCTCCCCCAAAGATTTCCAGATGAACCTGTCAAAAGTGGCCCGCATACAGCGGAATAATATTTTCATATAATTAATTACCTTTAATAACTGCATTTAAAAACGGTAGCTCAGCTAGAATTGTAGGATCGAAGTCATTTCCTCGTAGCTTCTGTTTCGCCTCCATCAGCTCATTATATAGTTTATTCTGCAAATCAACCAAGAGAAGTAAGATCTGTTACGAATGGTGTAGTCACATTTTCAATCGAGTTTAAAATAAAGTTATTCGCAATGTTTTATTTGTACAATCAAACCTTTTGTTGTCGACTCCATAGAATATTATATTCTATTCGTCGTAATTATTATAATTTATGTTTGTTCATCTATATTTTTTACTCCATGGTCCGAGTTAAATGATTGCGATAAATTTCGTATAGCGTCGGAATGGTCATAAAAAAGGAAAAATATACTCCTCAAAATAAAGTAGTACAATAATAAAATTATTTTTGTATTGGGTGCAATGAAATGCGTTTTATAAAAAAAACGCCTACCACTACAATTAAATAAATAATGTAACTTTCCAATTCTCGTTTTCTTGTCTATATGCACAAATAATTTATTTTTGGAGTCGATGTCTAAATTAAATTGCTAGCAATAAGTAAATACGGGAAATAATTCAATTATTTATATAATAATGTTCTCACTATGTTTAAGGTAATTTTATATAGATTTCTACAATTCTACAAGATATGCCCATTTTAACACAAACAATAACATGGCACCAAAAAATTTTTACTTGCTATAATAAACTAATTTACCTGAAGTTTAGGCTGATGGCTCAGTTCCAGCGTGACCCACGTCATTAGAGACCCTGAAGTGTCAAACCCACCAAGCAGGAAAATTGCAGCCTGCGCTATTAGAAGGTCCTCAGAAAGTTCTGGAAAGCATCACAATTAGTAAATCTTCTATTAAAGTAGGAGATATTTTCTGTTTATATAAGTACATTGTTATCATCATCAGGCACATGAAGTTCACTGCTGAACTAAGGCCTGCCTTAAAGATTTCCAGAAGGACCTGTCAAAAGCGGCTTGCATCCAGCACGTTTCCGGGACCTTTATCAAGTCGTCTGTCGTATGTCGTCTGTTGGTATTATTATCAAAATTGTTATTTTTAAGGATCCAAATATCTCCAATTCTTTATTTCTGTCCTTTGAAGCTGGCAGCATCTTCCTGCTTCTTCTACCATTGCGGGTTCATGGACAGTCGCCACCACTTAACACCAGCTGATCTTTTAACTTGCTCTTTGTTTCTCAATGTTCATCGTGGTCACGTTAAGAAATGACAAATTTCTCGTCCTCCAAACAATATAAACACTTGTCTACTCTGCAACTGAGAGGCTTTAGGCCTAAGTCCACCACGCTGACCTGTTGCGGGTTGGCATACTTCACATACCTTCGAAATTATTATTTAGGCTGTCAGCCACTGTTAATCATTTTAGTTTCTAAAAGAACTCATTTATTGTTTATAAGAAAACGAGGCAGTATGGTCGCTGGGTTTCTTATAAAGAGATTTAATACTTCTGTGTTCTATTAACTTGAGCGTAATATTTGTTTCTGCTTTTGTTCGTTCGTTACTTTTCTAATCCTCTTGTTGTAATTACATTTGCTGGCATTAGTTTATATGTTACTTTGTGTTGCTTTTGGTAGAAATATAACACTATACATATGTTAATATTCAATGAGTAGGGCACATACCAATAACATTTCAATATTATAATAGATACTTAGGAAATATTTGTATATATAAGGTCGATACGCATTGTTACATTACAATCGGCCTGTCTTACGGCAACTCCCTCGGGATCTAGTCCAGAACGAATCGTATCAGATGAACCTACATAAAGTGTTATCCAATCTGGGTATCGAACCCAGAATTCTCCGGTCCGCAACACATTGTATTGCCATAAGATGAAAACGGCGTACCCCCGTTGGGAATGGAATAGACTGTAGAGACGAATGTCAGCAGGTTCAAAATCCAAGGGACGCAACTTGGACTTTTTTAGAGTTATATATTCTTTCTAAATAATCACTATTCGCTTGCTTAAACAGTCAAGAAAAAGATCGTGAGGAAATTTGCCTAGCTAAAAAATTCTCTGTAAGAATTTCAAAGGTATGTGAAGTCTACCAACCCGCACTATTCCAGCGTGGTAGACCAAGGCCTAAACCTTCTCAGTAGTCGAGGAGACCCGTACCCAGTGAAACAGTATACAGGGCTGATATAATTATATTATTAGACGTAAACGTCACCTTAAAAACAAATATGTAATTCAGCGTCGCGAATTTCTTCCAAATTCTCAACTAACCTTCCCCAGATTCTGTGCCTTCTTTCTGTATCTTGAGCAGCGCATCCAACAAGTCCCTTGGTTCGCTGATGTCCCTATTGTATCCTCCACGCTGTTCCACTATGGACCTCAAAATATGCCTCAGGAATTCGGTTGTGTGTTTCGGGAATAAGGAAAATCTGCAAATATTGTTGTAGGGATACTAATTATAAACACCTACACATAAATATCACCGACATGTTCGATCTCGCTAAGTTACAAGTTCTTTGTCAAGGATCCACGAGCAACCTTTACCTTTGCCTACTGTACCCGAAGCCTAATAAAATTATTATTGAAACTTATACAACTGTTGTTCTTGCTGTGAAAATCGAATCCAAGACCTTATCTTGGACTGGCAGTAAATATTATCTAATATTTACTGTTCTAGCTGGTTATATGCCGGCTGACCAGCGAAAGAAACTGAACTCCTTTTTTACTAAGTAGAGGATAATATCTAAAATATATGCAGCTCCAATATTATATCAAATTATAAAAATACCTAAAGATATCAACCAGCTCCGGGAAGAAGAATATACTGGACCAGCAGAACCCTCGATACGCGTTGAAGGTCATGAACTCGCGCGTCACCTTCTTCATGATGCTGTCTCCGGTGCGCGCGGTCTCGCAGGCCACTCCGAAAGCAGCCTCCCCTATTACGTCAGTAGTGTAATCTGTGCATACAACCTGAAATCATAGGAATTAACTAGTTTGTTAGTCAACTAGCATTGGCTTGTTTTGTTTTATGGAGATATTTCATATCATCGGAGGATGATCGGAAGTATTTAATCAGCAAATGTAAGTGCAGTTGTTTACCTTTTTGGAAATAATGGCGACTTCTTGAATGTTGATAAAAATATGTGGTGTAATTAATTCCTTTTGATTAATCTCATTGAGGGTGTCTGAATATATAACGTCGGATAAGATAAAATAATAATCGTGCAAAAAACTAGTTGGTATGTCAAACTCGTGGTCGGAGCGACAGTTGGGTGTATAAAAAAGGCGCCGGATCATTTGAAGGAACTAGTTCAGTGCAGTTCAATACTAAGTAGTAACTATGGTGATTTTCATATAGGTCAGTGCTTAGTAAAGCGGTTAATATGTTAATTCGGGTTGTTACTAGGTGAGTCGATTATAGTTGAGAAGTTTGGTTAAGTAATTGTCTCTTTTAACAATGTGTTTGTATATGAAGCGATATAACTCAGTAGTTTTTATTATTAAGCTCACAGTTTCTACCCATTTTAGAACGATCATGATAATTAGACAAGTTTTTTAAATAGCCAAATACAAACGCTAAAAGTTGGGCTTAAATAGTTCATACTATTCATAAATTGCCTATGAAGAAAAAATTAAAGTTAACGCTCAATTTGTGGCTACGGTGCCCAAAACCACATCTGAGTGGGATTTCTTCCAAATTTACAAATAAATATTATATAATTAGATAGTTCCTAAGCTAATCGAGATATTATTTTTTTTTCTTGACGGCCTTACACCCCTGTAACTTCCCCAAGCCTCTGGATTATCAAGTTATTACGGGACACTCTGTATAAGCATCTTCGTGTCGTATGAAGTCGTTTATCTCTATGTATTCCTAGGTCAAGATCGGTCAAGTTCTCATCGAATTCTGTTCTTTTATCTAACACATATATGTTCTAAAAATAAATCAATAATATCTTTATTTTCCCTTGAACCAATTCGACAGTAATTGCTAGACCGCCGCGATTTCGCTCAAGGTCGCAATTTTCGGGTCAATTTATATCACAAGTAAATATAATGTTTTTCTTTACATGTTCATTCCGGAATCCGATTTTCGTAGGTTGCTATAGTATTGATTCTCTTTGGGCATAAAATAGGCAAGTGAGCATTTTAAATACATTTTAAAAAAGTATATTTATCACCAAAAATGTAGCGGAAGAATAATTTTCAAATTCCACTAAATTTATATATATAATAAAGCAGTAGAAACGGTGTGTCTGTACATTGAAAGAAATCTTATAGAAAAGAAAGGAAATGACTAAAGAATAGTAGTAAAGAAGGATGGTGAGAAAGTAAATTTGTCTGTCTGTTTTCTTTTTTGTTTGTTTGTCCTACTAATATTATAAAGGCGAAAGTTTGTAAGAATGTATGGATGTTTGGATTTTTGGATGTATGGATGTAAGGATGTTTGTTCCTCTTTCACGCAAAAACTACTGAACGGATTTCGATGAAATTTGGCACACGGGTAGATCATGTTCTGGATTAACACATAGGCTACTTTTTATCCCGGGAAAATATAAACCGGGACTTTTGTCCCGGAAAAACTTTTTAATAAGGGCGGAGCCGCGGGCAAAAGCTAGTTACTGTATATTTTCTAAATTACTAAACGCATTTCGATGAAATTTGGTACATGGGTAGATCATGCCCTCGATTAACACATAGGCAATACATTTTTATTCCTGGGAAATATAAAGCGAGACTTTTGTCCCGCAAAACCCTTTTTACGCGGGCGGAGCCGCGAGCAAAAGCTAAAAATAAATAAGTTAATAAAAAACATTGTGGCAGGGGTAGCTGTCAAATAACGGAAAGCGATCGACCACACCCTGCGTGCGTAAGAAAGATATAGCGAGATAACGCCATTAAGCCCCGACTTTCACTTATAACAATATTTGAAACGAGAGTAACAACCTTATTTTTCAACCTATTTCGATGAGTTTATAAAAAAAAATGTTTTTCACATTATTTTATGTACAAAATCATCACAGGAAAGTACTCATTTCAGTCAAACGAAAACTCGCACTATGTACCATAAAAAGTCAGTGGCATAAAAACACGCAGGTTGTATAGAACAAGAAACTGAAACAAACCCTCAGATTTTCTACAGCTCCCTTCTCCATTTCAGTCTTTATTCGGTATACGAGGTCTGCTGCCTTGTTCTGGGTCAATCCTGTCAGTGACCTGAGCTTGGCTGCCGTGAACACTGTGGTTAGACGTCTTCTGATTGAAGACCAGATCGGGTCCTAAATCATAGATTCTTATATGATACCAAATTATCACATTATATTGCTTAGCAATGTATCGTCAGTATTTTTGTACCATCACAAAGAATCGTAATGAACCTAAAGGGAATTCAAGTCGGTCATTAATATTATGCTAAAACCTTACGAAAACATTCCTTAAAAAGGCGGTCATGCCGATGCCACCTTAGCATTAAGAGAAAGTACTTTATTCTTAACCAAAAGATATCAAAATATTATGTACCGTCTCATAATTCCCAGAATAACATGAATGGCTTTCAATCCTCTACCTCACTGTTGTAGGTATAGTTGTATACTTACGTTAACAAGGAACAGCGTATGAGCTCCGATAGGATCAGTCTTCCCCGATCGCAGATATCGATTTCTGAACACATCAAAATCTTTTACCAAGATTCGACGAGCGATGTCTGGACAATTGATGACGAGAGCTGAACGCCAGAATAGCCAAATACCGGCGTAAGGACCAGGGAACCTCTTATATAAATTCTTCATGAATGTTGCCTACAAATAATATTTACATAATAATATCCACCTTGTATTACTCCCACTGCTGAGAATAGATCTCCTCAACTACGAACTAGATTTAGGCCTTGGTCCACCACGCCGCTTCGCTTTTGAGTAGGCAGAATTCACATTCCGTATCGCATACTATGGCTGTCGCAGATTGGTCCTATAATATGACCAACTCTTTTGCATATTTAGGCGAAATAGGAAAATTGAAAACCAAAAAATAAACATACAAATTGTGAACTTCCTCCTTCTTTGGAAGATAGTTACATCATTGAAGAAATGCGGCTCTTCAAGGACTACGGATTTAAGAAAAATTGGGAAGTTATTTGGACCTCCAGATTTTAAATAAAAAACTTACAGGATTCTCCCTCTGCAAGAAAGTGAGACTTCCCATAAAAGGATTAGGGGCATCATGCGGCACGTTCCGTTTCTTCCAATATAGTCTGACTTGATTCCATCTCACTACAGCTCCTAGTATCACTAGTAAACTCAGCCACAGAAAGTACGTTACTGCTAAATGCATTGTTCTCGTTCCACGGACTGGCATAGAGTGACAGGATACGTTTGTTACTTGATAAATAACGTACATATTAGTTGTGGTCAGTTCATATATAGGGTGTAACTGATTAGGATTAATGGAAATATATAAGTTTTATTTAGTAACTGGTAGCTGCCTGTAATTGGCCATATTTATGGATGCTGGTGACCTCTTACCATCAAAAGGACTTCAGTTCGATTGCCTTTGAATATGAAACATATCGAACAATACAAAAAGGATAATACAATAGCAAAGTATCGCAACAGATTTTTCCAATTATAAAAATAATTAATAACGATTTTGACCTTTGATTGAAAGACAGCAAAAAGGTTATTCATAGTTTTATATAGATCTAAAGCAATAAAATGATTGTCATTTCTTCATCAACACTCGCAAGCGGCGATATTGTAGTCAGGATTGTAACGCACTGCCGAGAGGTTCCATGCGCAATTGCGCACACACCATTGACTTTTCTAAGTTTATCTATGATTTATTTGTGAATTAACGCTTGCTTTAACAGAAGGAATGAAAAGAAAAGAAATAAATTATTTACTTATTTGATATTAGTAATATAATAAAATCAACTAACAAAGGAAAACAGTATGAGGGAAAACCTGCATACGTAGGATTGTCTTTAAGAGATTCGAAGGTATATGGAGTGTATCAATCCGCGCTAGACCAGCGTAGTGTACTTAGGCCTAAACCATACAGGTATAGGTACGTGTGGTACGTTTCTTTACTTTCTCATATTTAAGTATACTATATTAGCGAAACAGCGTTATATCGTCTGTGTAAGCCTTAACTCAGTTGTAGTAAACAGTAAATGAGTATTATAAGGAGCAAAAGTTACTGCTTAATGTCTTTGATAAGGACTAATAAAAAATTCCATTTAGGCGAATTTAGGCTATGGCGGCCAATCTGAACAGAGATTAGCCAGGTACGCAGGATATAGTGCACAGGTGTGTGCGCAATACGCAGGTGCACTCTCCATTCCTTCACTCTCATTGAGCGGTGAGATGGTAACCGGAAATGACCGCAGAGAGATCAGACGCGGGACCAAGGGCTTTACGTGCTTAGCACGGGCTGCGTCTAAGTAATTATCATGATAGAAAAATGAAGTCACTGGTAGAGAATATCTTTTAAGTCCACCTTAAAAAATGTATGAAATGCATTGTATATCAATGATAAAATACAAATAAATAAATAAACTCACATATTTATAATCCGACCCATGATTCGAACCCAGATCTTCAGCGCGGTTGTCGTACTGCATATGCAACACAACTACGCCACCGAGGTCAGTTTCATAATAATTGTATGAATCAAAAAAAATATTATGGTTTTTGTATGGTATATGGTACAACTACTGTCTATACAGTACTTTATAGATATGTATACTGTGGAACTTGCGCAGTAACTTTAACCACTTGTCTACAATAATAACATACTTGATTAATAAATGAACTTGTTTTTACCAAACAAGTACATATCGATTATAATTCAATTATTTACACACACACTCACGCCTTTTATCCCCGAAGGGGTAGGCAGAGGCGCAACTAGTGCACCCACTTTTTGCCGTTATTCCGTCCCATTATGTGATAGGGGCGAGCCTAGCGCCATATCGGGCACAAATTCCAGACTCCAAGCTGATACTGAATAGAGAACTCAATATCACTTTGCCCGACCCGGGAATCGAACCCGAGACCTCAGCATTGCAGTCATACCAAAATACAACTACGCCACCGAAGCAATCAATTATTTACGATGAGGAAAGTACTGGATGTATCTTATGGTATATTCGTGCACTATACGAATTGGATAGAGGCGGTATCAATAAATATATTTATATTATAAAGCAGTAAAATTTATTTTAATGGCATAGTATCTAGAACTATTGAATTGTAAAATTAAATAATTCTACTCTATCCTCCATTCAAAAACGAATTGTAAAATTTATTACTTTCGTTCCGGAAAAAGGTATTGCTATGCATCTTAGATCAAATTAATGAGAAATAAAACCTTCAAGAAAACTGACATCTGGGAATTGGACCCAGGACCTTTCGGTCTACAGTCCGTGTTACCACTTAACTAAAACAGCGGCAGAGTGAGTGATACAAAATCAATAGTTTGTTTTACATTCTAGTTACAAAGTCAACAGATAATTTCTCTCCGGGCGTCAGGAACATACAGGGTAATTTTTACATTATGTTACTAAATGAAACCAAATATTCCTTTATACCTCTGCTAACATTGTGCAGTGGTACAGTACAGTAGTGGCATTAGGGCGCGTAAACTTAAAGTTACTTTTTATTGATATTTATTTTGTTTGAAACTTACACTTTTTTATTTTACATCTACGGTTAAAATAACTTAATGGAAAACGTTATTTTCAACGAGATAAGTATGTGGTTTCATTTACTAACGCAATGTCAAAATGACCGTGTATACCTTTCTTCTCAAAACAGCACTCGCACTGTAGTTTCGAGTTTTAATAATAATAATAATAAAACATTTATTGCACACAAAACACCACATGCACAATTACAAAAGAAGAAGAAAAAAAATCAGGTACAATACAACAAATTAAAACGAAATAAAAATATAAAAAAAAAAAAAAATAATAATAAACCGTGCCGCGCTCCGGCTTTTCATTTTTTTTCACCTTGTAGTTGTATATCACGTGCGCTAGCGCAAATCGTATCGTCTGGTAAGCAAATCTTTCACCTGGAAACAACATTTATATCATTGGTAGCTCTTTGCAAACGATTTGTAAAATTTTGTTTTTTATTTTCGTTGCAGTATTGACTTGCCTAAGGTTTCACAACTAGAGCAGTGCCAGTTAAGTCTACTTCTTATAAACCAGCTTCGGGCAGATCATGAGAGATGTTCAAAATACCCACACATTGTTTTCATTGGAAACTGAAATTCACTCGCTGGACCTCTTCGACCATGGCCTATACACCGCTAGACAAAAAAGGCGATAGTCTACACATAGGTATTAAAACACTTACCGATGCAATGCGTCGATCCATCACCAAACGACAGAAACGACAGTTACAGACAGGTTGACTGCCTCGGTGGAGTAGTTGTATTGCGTACGCGTTACGAGTACGATTTGCGCGCCGAGGTCTTGGGTTCGAATCCCGAGTCGAACTAAAAAAAAAACATTGTGACTGGGTTTTTCCATCTTAAAATTTACTCAGTCGCAGCTCGGAGTCAGGAAGTTGGCGGTGTGATACCCCCGTGCCTCGGAAAGCACGTAAAGCCGTTGGTCCTGCGCCTGATCTCTCTTCGATCACGTCGGATTGCCGTCTCACCGGACTATGAGAGTGAAGGAATAGCGAGTGTACCTGTGTATTGCGCACACACTTGTGCACTATAATATCTCCTGCGTACCCGGCTGATCTCCGTTGAGATTGGCCGCCGTGGCCGAAACTGGCTAGGAGAAAAAAAAAATTATATAATATGATAACTTTCAAATAAAGTTTACTTGAAATCTATGAAAATGGCCCTAAGATCAATAATTGCTGTTGCCACGTTCTTATGTGCATTAAATAACTTAGTAGCTCTTTTCAGATATTGCAAATTTGAAAGCACTGTATTAATAACAATTATAATTATCTATGATTATGAGGTCTCGGGTTCGATCCCCAGGTCAGGCAAAGTGATATTGGATTTTTCTTTTCAGAATCAGCCCGGAGTCTGAAATTAGTGCTCGATATGGCGACAGTATATAAAAAAATACATATTCGGTTTTAATGACACCATAGTCAGTGTAAATAGCATTACGAAAATAAAATCCGATTTCTCAGAAACAATCGCATGTCGATCCCAAGTAATGCTTTCTGAATGGTGGTACTCTTTATGAATACTCGTGGCGCTCATCAACCGAGTGGTTCGCATAGAGTCTCACCTTGCCCTTCTTTGGCTGCGTCCTGCTTCATCTTCAATATTGCATCTATAAGATCCCTGTTTGAAGTCACCTCTCTCTCATACCGCCGTGCTGTTCCACCGTCAACCGGACCGACCTCCTTCAATAATCTTGCAAGTCTTTGGGGAAGAATGTGAACCTGTTCATGGTAATATTAGGAAGAATCTAGAAATATAATATTCGTATGTTTTTACAACTCGATAGCCCATTGATAAGGTATCATTATATTGTCTATTTCTGCTACTTAACAGCAGTGTACAAGTTCTTCTGTGTTGCGGATAACAGACCATTGAAGCAATTATTCCCTCACCTAAACCCATTAGCCAGGTCGGGAATAAAGAATACGCAGCACATAGCCAAGCCTCTGTAGGTGCTGTATGTCATGAGCTCCTTGGTGATTTATATCAGAGGCCCCTCCCCGTTCATTATGGAGTTCCTGGATATACCAAACACTGTCTCACCTACAACGTCTGTGGTGTAGTCAGTAATAATGGCCAAAGAGCATTATATTACGGAAAACAATAGCCTAAAATGAAACTGTAAAGTGAGTGTCAACGTAGATAGAAATTTTGTGGCATAGACACAATTGTAATTTAACAAAAAGGAAATATAATTTCGATTGTAACCTGTAATGACAGTGCTTGATATTAAATAAATGACGATCCTTATTTGTCAAACGATACTAAAACTATATTTTCGAAGAGCATTATAACTTCCGTAGTATTATAATGCTCTTTGATTATAACACTACAGAAAATTTTCCTCAACGTTCTTTCACGAGATAAAATAAAGCTTCCATCACTCAAGGTTAACGTAATATCCTAATTCTGATATAGGTTTTTTTTTGCATAAAAGCAGTAGTTTCATTTCTACTTAAATCAAAACATAAAATCTTACCTCAATAAAATTTTGTACCCTTTATTTTAGTATGAAGTGAAATTTATATTAGAGACCAAGTTGAAAATAACATAATTTAGCTTACCCTAATATCGATCTCAACACCTTTCTTGTTTTCAATATCAATTCTTTTCACCAGTAGTTTCGACTTGTGAAGACCTACTGACCGGAACGCGTGGAGCTTCGCCGCCGTGAACACTGGTTAGACGTTTCCGAGCTGATGACCATAGTGAATCCTATTAATACGACCAACTTTCAAGTAAGCAACATGATAGAACTGCTAAAAGAGTGATAAAACTGATGCTAGACACAGTGCAGTTTAAATGTTTACTAGATCACTACCTATATATATGTAATAAGTATTTTTTATTGTAGGTTTCTGCTGTGCGAGGGTCCGTCTCAATAGGTACCACAATGTGCATGCATTGTTGTGTAGACAAATCCAATATCACTTTGCCCGAACCAGCGATCGAACCTGAGACCTCAGCATTGAAGTACTGTAATACTACTATGCTACCGAGGCAGTCAAAAATATTAGAATACTTCCTGCGGGAGCACATTACCGGATAAAAGGTGCCTGTGTGCTGATCCAAGACATTTCCCATCCGTGCCCCAAAATCCATTCAAATCTGTTCAACGGTTTTTGTGTTTACTTCTTACAAACATCGAAACATTTTCACAATTTTATTATATTCTCATTTAATAAGATTAGCTGTGTAGCCAAAGTTATTTAGGGGGATTATTTAGGACATTGAACTTACATTTTGTGCAAAATTTCAAGGTCCGAGACTCTAGAGCCACGGATACACGCAGTGTCCGTCACCTTTCAGATTTATTATAATAATTGTTTCAAACAATCGCGTCATGTTTATCAACCATAAGTGAAAAACTAAACTAGCCCCTACAACCTGTCTATCACTACGCAAGAAACAGAGATTATTGAGTGCGACGTACCACGATAAGGACATAGCTCTTACACCTCTTCCACATTCATAGTTCTCCTCATATATTTTCACCGGTAATGGCCATCCGCTCCATCCGTACCATCCACATTCTCTCGATAAACACCTTTCGTGAGTCGTCTTTCAACCATCCTCTCTAAGTGTCCAAATTATCTCAGCATATTTCTTTTAACTTTAATCACCACATCATCCTTCAATTTATAACGTCATACTATCCCCATTCTACAGGGTCATTTTGACATTGCGTTAATAAATGAAACCACATACTCGTCTTTGCCTCTACTAACATTATGCCAAAAATCATCCATGAGAAACTAATATTTTCACCAGAATTCTCAAATTTGCTTTCCTGATTTTTTTTTCATTTTTAAGTTAAGTGCGAATATGCTGTGTGCATGAGTATTTTTCTGACTGAAAGTATGATGTTGCCGCAGCGACTCATCCTCTTAGACTAGTAGTAGTGGCATTAGGGCATGTAAACTTATAGTTACTTTTTATTGATATTTATTTTGTTCGAAACTTGCACTTTTTATTTTACATCTATGGTTAAAATAACTTAATGGAAAACGTTATTTTCAACGAGATAAGAATGTGGTTTCATTTATTAACGCAATGTCAAAATGACCCTGTATAATGAATAGTGACTCCACATAATATATTCTGCAAAGAGTGCATTTCCAACGAATTTACTCGACTTTCGTGTTTCTTCAAAGATCAAGAAACAAAGAACATGATAATCGGTTCAGCCGTTCCAGTCTTTCGAGTTATAAATTAACGGATTTATTGTAATCCTATTGCATTGTTACTGGTTTCTAAATTTCATTGAAAAAATTATGTAACTAACACAACTTTCTTTTATATTTCTTTAGGCACCCCACAAGAAATTTATATCTGGAAGCTCAAGTCCTAACTGTACGTCAACTCTTTATTCTTAGAATGTGCATTAACACCCAAAAACACCTCTCGGTATATTATGATTACCAAACATTACTAAAAAAGAGAGTATTTAGATTACCACTTCCTAGAACCAGAACCTTTTTCGGACGTAGATTTGGAGAATTCCTCAGAGCATACACATACAACTCTGTACTAAAACACTGCGACCTGAAAGGCCTCTCGGTTCATGAAACCAAATCAAAAGTGTCAAAGTGGCTGCAGACATTAGATTACATAGCCACTGAAAACATATTACTTTAATATTTGTAACTATACTTAAAATCAAATTAATATAAATTTATACAATGTCCATTAAAAATATTACGCACTTACTCATATTTCTACTTTACATAAACATACATATAATAGTTGATTAATAACTTCTATAAGCACCAATTCTTGCACATCACATTATGTTTAAGTTAGAATTCAAAGCTTTAGAATTTTTTTTTTATTTATTTTTTTTTTAACTGTTATTTTTATTAGATATATATAAAACCAATATAGGTAGTAAAACTAATCCATAGTATTAAGACTAAACCTATGCTAGTTTATAACTAAAACTATTCTGGTCTCCAAGATACAGGCTATGCCTAGTTTGGGGCCCTCTGTTAACTAGGTTTAAAAAAAACAAAATCTGTATAAGCACTAACAAACTTATGTCATTTTCTGTGTAAAAATATTTTTGTCAATTTAAATGTGTGCCAAATAAACATTTTTATTATTATTATTATTAATTTTTTTTTTGCTTTGCGCACACAGCTCTATGAACTGGAGAAAGATACTACACACGGGCCTTAGCCAAGTGTGCAGTATTGTATTATTTTATAATGCTTAACTTATGTTCTTAGTTTGTTTGTCCATTAACGTCGGTGGATAAGAATTTGCGGACTATCCTACAGGTATTGAGTATCGCGGCCTTTTGTAAACCGAGGTATATTTTTGGTGGTAAGTCTAACATTTCTATGGATTTATGTAGATGTTTAGGTATAACTCCGGTAGTAGACAGTATAATGGGTACTATTGAGACTTTTTGTAGTTTCCACATCCGAGCTATTTCGTCTTTCAGATCGATGTATTTGGATAACTTTTCAGTTATAGTGTTCTGGACGTTATGTGTGTTTGGTATACCTATGTCGATTAACATGGCTGTTTTGTTTATTTTGTCTACTAGGGTTATGTCCGGTCTATTGTAGTGTACTGTTTTGTCTGTTAAGATTGTTCTGTCATAGTAAAGTTTATGGGTGTTATTTTCTAATACAGTTTCAGGTATATACTTATAGTAAGGTTTTGGAGGTTCGTTCGCTATTAGTTTGTATTTATAGGCTACTTTCTGGTGTATTATATTGCAAATTTGATCGTGTCTATGTTTATAATCAGTCTGTACTATTGCTTTACAGGCGCCTGTTATGTGTTGTATGGTTTCGGGTGCACTGTTACATTTCCTGCAAATATCGGATGTTAGACTTTTAATTATATGTTTTTGGTAATTATGGGTCTCAATAACTTGATCCTGGATAGCCATCAGGAACCCTTCGGTTTCAGGGAAAAGCTCTCCGCGTCTGAGCCACTCGTTCGACCCTATTTTGTCGACATTCGGGTTATTCAGATCTTGGAGGTGCCTACCATGAAGTGATTTTTGTGCCCAAGTTGCTAATTTTGTACGTCGGTCTGTTATGCTTTCATTAGGTTGAGTTGCCGGGTCAGCTAAGTTTAGTGGTGTGTATTTATTGTCATTATGAACTATAGCATTGTGAAGTGTAGATGATAGTGCTTTATTATGAAAATATTGCCTAAGAGTTGTGATTTGTTTGTTGTGGAGATTTGAGATGTCTATGATTCCTCTACCGCCATCCATCCTCGGTAGTGTGAGCCGCTGCAAGCAGGACCTCGGATGATGCTTTCTATTTTTGGTCATTAAAACATTGACAGTTCGTTGAGCACTCTTAAGGTCTGTTTTTGTCCATTTCAAAATACCAAATGAGTACGTCAAAACAGGAATAGCAAATGTGTTAACTGCTTTTATAATATTTCTAGAGTTTAGGTGTGATTTTAAAATTAAATTGAGTCTATGCTTAAATTGTTGAAGTATTCTACTTTTGGTTTCTTTCTGTAGTATCTGTCGCGTCTGTTCATAACCTAAATATTTATATGCGCTATTATCGTCTAAAGGGTCTATCTGCTCTCCAGTAGAAAGTGAGTAATGGTGTTTGTGGCTCTGTCCTGCTTTAATAGAGTTGATTTTGCATTTGTCAATGCCGAACTCCATACAAACGTCTTTCGAAAAAACTTCAGTAAGTTCAGCTAGTCGGTTAATTTCATCTTCTGTAGATCCATATAGCTTAATATCGTCCATGTATAGTAAATGAGTAAGTATTCTACAATTTTCGTTGAGTTCTAGAACTGAATTATTAGTGTATGTTAATGGATACCCGGAATTTCCTGAATTTAATATATTTGACAATGGATTTAAAGCAAGACAGAACCACAGAGGACTAAGGGCATCACCTTGAAAGATACCACGCTGTATTCGGATGAGTCCAGTTTGTGTAAACCCATCACATGTCTTTATTTTTAAGCTAGTTTTCCAGTTGCGTGAGGTGATTTGTAAGAAGTTAATCAAAAGTGGATTTATTTTATAAATGTATAAGACTTTAAATAGCCAGGAGTGAGGTACAGAATCAAACGCCTTCTTGTAGTCGATATACATGGTAAAAATATTTTTCTTTATCTTTAAAACCTGCTTTAGTACTACGGAATCAATCGTTAATTGCTCCTTGCATCCTTGACTGAGCTTTCGACAACCTTTCTGTTCTTCATTTAATAGGTTATATGTGTTTATATGATTATATATTACTTCAGCTATACAGGATGTAATGATTTTATATATTGTTTGGAGACAGGTTATGGGTCTATACTTGGCAGGGTTAAGTGGATCATTCACATCTTTTGGTAACATGTGTGTTATGCCTTCTGTAACGTAGTTTGGTAAAGTATCTGGCTGAACTATAAAGTGATTGATATGTTCTAGCAAAAATGGGTGTGCAAAAGTGTATTTTTTATACCAATAGTTATGCAAGTTATCAGATCCAGGGGCTTTCCAGTTTTGTAATTTATTGAGAGCGTTGTGAAATACTTCTGAATTAATTTTTAAAAAGCTCATGTCTGGTAGGTTACTGTTCCTAATTTCTTCATCTTTTATCCATTCGGCATGGCGATTGTGTTCAGCTGGTTGTTCCCAAATATTTGCCCAAAAGCTTTGGAGATCAGAGACAGATGGTGATTTATTTTGGTGTGTGTTTTGGTCAGGGTTATTTAAACTGCGGTAAAAAAGTCTTTCATTACAAGTAAATTGCGAATTTTGGGTCTTACGGAGCGTACATTGCTTATACCTTTTTAGTCTATGGGTCGCCACTGCTATTTTTTGTTTGAGGGTATCTAATACTTGAGTTGGTTGTGTGTTTTGTCCTTCATGGCTAGAGTGTACATTATATTGTTTTAATATATTATCTGTGTGTTTTATAATTTTACTACTCCTATTTCCTTGTATAAATTGTGTTAGTCTGCCAATTTTAGTTCGCAGATCCTCTATTCTCGTTTCAATTCTTCTTTGCCAGCCTGGCCTACGGTCATTTCCATTTTTATTTGAAATATGGCTTTTTATTTTAGATCCATTAAATTTAGCCGCAGTTAGGGCGGAACAATAGATGACAGTTTGAAGTTTAAAGAAATGTGTATTACTGTTAATGTGTTCAGGAAGAATAACATTATTTATGAATTTTAGAACTATAGCCAACTTTTTTGACGCTCTCTGCTTCGGTATGTATGGGCGGTGCGTAGGGTCAGACTCACTATATTGAATTAATGATTCGTTAAATATTTGGTCTATAGTAATATTACGATCAATTACATTTGGCTCGGTTTGGTCCGTATTGGTGAAATCTGACTCAACCCAATTAGTCAAAGGAGAAACTGCTTCAGACCTTGGCAGGGTGTGGATGGTGGATGGGTGTTCAAGACTTGTAAAATGAGTAAGACTATTCTGAGTGTTCTCAGTATTGGTACTGACTAATAAGGGATGATTGCAGGGACTGTTATCGGTGGTGTATTCTTGAATATTGGGCCTTTGGGAAGATGCGATTGTATGATCTATTTCGGTGTCCATGTTTAGTTCTTCAGCTATTTCTTTTCGTATCTGTTTTATTCTATTTTCGGTTAAATATCTATTGTTAATTATCAACCGCCTTTGGTCGGCGACTCTTTGATCTGATATATGTTCCAGGTGTGGAAAATATGAAATGAACTCATGATGCATTTGTTTTCGATAAGAAGTCATGTTAGTTTCCAAATGTGTTACTCTAAGATAACTGCGAATTATGGCTTCATTTTGCTCATTTGTCCATTTCATGCGTTGGTTTTGTGGTTGTGCTTTTACCGGAACAGTGTGAGTTAGTGGTGGGTTTAAAGTATGTTGTGAGTTTAATTGTGATTGTACTTCGTTGTATATTTCTGTTATTCTGTGTTGTGGTATTAATTTATTTCGGATAATGGCTCTGCGTTGATCACCAAGCCGTTGCCTACTTACTTGAATGTGTGGAAATGTCTCAATGAATTTATTGTATAGCGGCTCTAAATATGCTTTACTATCAGATTCTAACATTGTGATTTGAAGGTAGGTGCGCAGAATAAACACATTAATGTCTTTGGACCATTTCATGCGCTTACTTTGATCACTTGTGGTGGGCACAGGATTTACAGCTTTACGTGCTGTCTGTGCAACATCCGCAAGAGTTGTAGATGATGGGAATGTTTTGTTGGTATCTGACGCACCCCTGCGTTCTCTCGGTAACGACCGCAGATCATATGTGCTATGGGTTGATGTTTCCCGGCTTATGGATGATGTTGTTGGTGAACTTGATGATTTATAAGAAGTGGATGGTGATGATATGTTGCGGGTGAATGACGATGACTGTGGTGATGATGGATCGGCTGTATTCGATTTATCGAGGGGAACCCGCCTGCTCAGTCCCCCGTCGCCAACGGTTCGCATACTGTGGCATCCAGCGTTGGCTCCAGATGCGCCCCGGCGACCCCCGGGTAGCGGCCGTAGATTATATCTATTAATTTCCATGCTCCATAAATTGGGTTACCATTGCCACGTTAGCCACGCCAGTATATTTTAATCGTGTGTCCGCCCCCCACGTGATCAGGTGGTCGATCAGGACGTGTGGTTGGATTTTAGGGGGCTTATTATTATTATTATTATTATATGATATATAGCTTTTGCCCGCGGCTACGCACGCGTTAAAAAGTTTTTCCGGTATAAGAGTGCCGTTTTATATTTTACTGAGATAAAAAGAAGCCAATGTGTTAATCCAGGACATGATCTAGCTGTGTGCCGAATTTCATCGAAATCCGATCAGTAGTTTTTGCGTGAAAGAGGGGCAAACATCCATACATTATTACAAACTTTCGCGTATAAATTTGGCGGCGAAAGGATGGTCGCCGCAGTAGAGGAACAGATAATTGCGTTCCTCTATGGAAGGGAAAATTCCAGTCAGGCAGATGTTGCGCCTGACCGGCCGCGGCCCCTCCGACGGTTCTAACACGGAGGTGGTATATAATATGCTTTGCATCGCTCAAATATTGCAAGTACGATTCAGGATCGTGTGGTGCCACCTAGTAGATATTACTGTGCGTTATTTTCTTGATCGTCGATACCACTTGTCGATGTCCGATGTATGAGTGTCGGGTCATCTTGTTGACAACTTATTTAGTTAGTTCCCAGCCAAAGTTGATAGGTGGCGGTGTTGTTAATTATGCCGCCACAGGTAATATTAGTAGGATATTATAGATAAGAGTTATACATTTGTCAAAAGTTTATTAATTAATAGTTATCTCATAATATGTGTAAGTGCCACTGCTTCGTGTATCATTCCCGCCACGCTAAATGCAGGTTCTGGTTAGAAGAGCATTATAGGCAGGCTATTAGGTACTAGATATTCCTTATAGCCTGGTTTGGCATACGAGCAAGAGCCTCACCTGATGTTGGAGGAGTACTTACAGCACATAAACACCAACAATTTTAAATAATCGAGGCATTAAAATATCAGAATAACAAAGAATGTTTGAGCCACCGGAATAAATTTATGATTAAAATTATAGCCATGACACAACTTACAAGATTCTTTTTCCAGAATTGGGTGGGGTGGTGGATGTGGTACATTTCCCTGAGCCCAGTAACTCTTCACTTGTAACCATTTGACCCACACAAACACGAGCAAGCGACACAACAAAGACACAAACAAATTCAAGATCATGACCACATTTGGTTGTATTACACTTCGTACTAAAGATATGATTTATAATCTTCATATTATATAAATGACGACAAGTGTCTCAATTATGCAACTCCACGCGACATTAAATAATTATGTTGTTCCTTGAACCTCAAATTGTCTTTCCTTGAGAAACACATTATACGGATATCGTTCTAGTTTGGTAGGAGGAAAAATAGCACACATGCCGACCATCCGACCCCGTTGTCATCAGAATGATCGTTGCGTCATCTCCTTAACTTTGGTTCTAGAATTTCATAGGATATTATTATCATGATCCTTTAAAACATTAACAAGGTATAAGTAATTGACATTAGATTTTAAAGGTAGCTGACAAAACAGGAAAGAGATGCAAGGCTTTGTTGGGGGATCTAACATCTTTTTTTTCTATTATATGTAAAATATAGTACAAAATGAAACACAGCTACTCTATTGTGAGATATAGGATCCTTTGAAATCCTAGCAACTGATTGGTAATTTGAGTTGCTAATTGAATTACTTTGACTGGCGCCGTAGATCCTCTACGCTACTATGCATATTATGCTTTGCATTCGAATGCTTTCGCTTAGTCGGGGTTTAATTTTGGCGTGTTTATATTACTGTAAGGGTGTATGTGTAATCTTTTATAATATGTACTGTACGCTATATAATGTTTGAGTATCCAATAAAATAGTTAGTTCTAATTCAGCACTCGAGAGTTTCATTTCACTCCTAGTACGTCCAACTTCACATGGCGACCCTGCCATCGAGCTTACGGGCATCGTATAACGTTCCCTATAAGGACATGTTATTTTAAACAAAGTCGCGATGTGTTCTCCGAGTGATTTTGTGAGAGACTGCATTATAACACGAGCAATTCGTGACGCATATTGTTCCTGCGCCGTTTATTTTTCAAGACCATGGGAGGTCAACAATCAAAACAGGAAGAAATAATAATTGCACAGACGGCGGCTGGAAATGGTGGAAATCACGCTGCAGTTGAGGAAATTAGAGGTCATTTGAGTGTGACAAATATTTTGCTACTAGTACTCGTCATTGCTGCCTTGTTCGTCCTGCTGATGTTTGTGTACAGGGTGTACAAACGATGTCACGTACAATGGATACAACAGGAAGTCAATCGGAATGGCTTACGGAGATCCTTTTTCCGAAATAACGCTGCTTTTAAAACTGAAGAAGGCGTCGTGTAAGACTTACCAGTGAGTTTTCAGCAAAAAGTGAGTGAGCAGTATATTTTGGTCATTATAAAGTGTTATCAGTGGCGTACGCATAATGGTTTGAGAATATTATTTTATCGTAATTATAAGTGCTTGGTATCTTTTAATATAAACAAATGTACTAATTTAGATAATCAAGATGTACCCAGGTAATGGCAGATATTATAACTGAATTGTATAATGAATTAAAAGCTATTAGGACATATCTAATTAAAATCGGCCCTAAGAGAAGGCAAATAAATATATGTAAGGAAAAATTTGAGGAAGCACGTAGGATACATGAACAATATCTGCCTGTTGTAGAATATTTAAATTTAGAGATAAAAAGTGGAAATATTAAAAGTTGTGACGTTGTAGAAATTAACAAACTATGTTCTGATTTTTGTATGTTGTATAAGGAAATAAGTGAATTGTGTAAAATCACTCCTGATTCATTTACTAAAAGCGAGACCGAATTATCTTTAAAAATGAGTACTTTCAATTTAAAGGTTGCCTTGAATCTAATACCTACTATGACTAATGATGAGTCGAATATTAAACAAATTATAGATAATGTGGAATACTATGGTACATATATATTTAAAAAAAATGCAGTATATCATGACAATTGATGACGAAAAAATTAAGCCCGGAGTTTTTTTTTTTGGGTTTAGAAGACTTTATTTCTCATTAAGAATTACAATAATTCACGCACTGAGAAATTATAACATAATACAATCAAATAGGTGAGCGTACTAAACAGACACTGTATTAATATTAATCTACGAGAGGGTATGCACAACTCGATTTTTAGTACCTAAACGCAAACCGAGAAACACGAATTCATAGGTAGAACAACGACTGGATGAGGCATCGATTGAACATCAATAAAGTTACGGTTTAGCTTGGAATATTATTATTATGGGTTAAATATTATTAAATAATATAAAATTTCTAGTTCAATGTGTAGAAAATAGGCATGTTTAGATAGCAGGTGTACTCGCACAGTATATTTTCATGTTTTGGTTTATACGTCGTTTTCCATAATATGTTCCTTAAGTAATTTTTTGAAAACTAGCCATATTTTTAGTATTTTTTATGTTTGCAGGCAACATATTGTATATTGTAACACCTTCAAATTCTATATTCTTCTTCCCATAATTTGTTCTGGGTGGACGTGTAACAAGATAATTTGCATTTCGTAATTTAATTTTTTGGACTTGGTGTTTTTTTGTAAAAGATAAATTTGTGTGGATCTCTTTGTTTAGTATTTTGCGTATTAATATACATGTATAGTATTTATATGTTTGCTTTATATTCATTAATTTAGTGTTTTCGTAGAGTTTGTGTGTAGACGTATGATGGTTATAATTAAATAATTTTTTAATTAGTCTATTCTGAGTCTTTTGTATGGTTTCCAACGTAGATTTACATGCAGTTCCCCAAATTTCTATTAAGTAGTCAATGTGTGGTTTTACTAAACAATTGTAAATTATGTAACGGACATTTTTAGGGAGACAATTTTTTATACTGTGAAGGGCTCCTGTTAAAGGTATCAGTTTAGATTTTATGCTTTCAACCTGCGGTTTCCAATTTAGGTAATTATCTAAAATTAAGCCAAGATATTTTTCTTTTGATTTCCTTGTTATTAATTGGTTATTTATTTTTATTTGTATATTATTGGATATTTTTTTATTTTTAGCGGCAAATACAACATAGTTTGTTTTTGTGACATTAATAGTTAGTAAATTTGATTGGAACCAATCATTGAGTAAATTTAAATCTTTTTGAATGCAGGGTGTAATAGCTTCAATCGAATGACCAAAGTAGAAAAGCGTTGTGCCATCTGCATAGAGGGATATGTCTCCTTTTAGGCCAATTTGACTTATATTATTGATGTAAATCAGAAATAAAAGTGGTCCTAAAATTGAGCCTTGTGGTACACCGTATGTGATAATATTAGAACTGCTTTGTTGTTGACCTAGTTTTACTATTTGCCTACGATTTTGTAAATACGATTTAAAGATCTCAAGTGCTTTTCCAATGACACCTACATGTGATAGTTTGTGTAGTAAAATTTTGTGACTGATAGTGTCAAACGCCTTTTTGAGGTCAATAAAAACACCTATGGCTAATTGTTTTTGATCAATTTTATTTTTAATTTTTGTTACGAGATCGATCGTTGCCGAAAGGGTATTTGATTTTGGTCGAAACCCATATTGTTTCTCATATAAGAAATCTTTTGACTTTAAAAATGTCTCCAAACGAATATATATAATTTTTTCAAATATTTTTGAGATCACGGGGAGAACAGAAATGGGCCGGTAATTACAAGGATCCGATTTGCTACCAGATTTATAAATTGGTACTACTTTAGCGATCTTTAGACTGTCCGGAAAAATACCTTGCTCTAAACTATCATTAATCCATGCCGTGAGTTCATTAGCTAATATATTTTTTATACATTTTATAGATTTCGTATTGATGCCGTCAATGCCGCAACCAGTATTAGAGTCTAGGGTATTAATAATTTTAATTACTTCATCCGTAGTTGTCGGTGCGATACACTGAAGCACTACATTATCATTATTGTTTTGTTCGTTGGGAAATACTATATTTTTTTTAAATTTGTTAGGTATCAAATTTGCTAGTGATGCACCAATAGTCGAGAAGTAGGTGTTGAAGTAACCGCAGATTTCTTTTTCATCGGTTATAGTGCCCAATTCAGTTTCAAGTTTGTCCGGTGTAACATGTCCCCTTGTTTTATTGTTTGAAAGTTCATTAATTAGTTGCCACATTTTTCGAGGCTTGGTCATATGATTTTTAAAAATTTTGTAATAATAATTCTTTTTTGCTAATTTTATGGATTGGAAAACAGTAACCTTCGCTATATCATATTCATCTTTTAAACTTACATCCGCAATATCTGTTTTAAGTTTTTGCCATAGTGAATTACGTTTATTTATATCATGTACGATTTCTTTATTTATCCAGTCCTGACGTGGAGGATTCAGGATTTTTATCTTTTCTATTCTGCTCTTAGATAGGCAATATTGTAATTTTTCCGGCAAAGTCCTATGTAAAGAAAATTCCTTATTTTTTATGATGTCTTCGAAACAGTGGTACATTTTGGTGTAATCAGTTGCTGTGTAAACCATTTTCTTAACTGGTGGAGGTAGATACTGCTTAATTTCCAAAAATATTTGTTTGTGATCAGACATAGCGGATTCTATTATTGCTAAATGAAAGTTGTTATCTAGTAGGTTAGAACTTACATGGTCTAGTATAGATTTAGTAGAGCTTGTTTCTCGAGAACAATGTGTTCGATCAATGTTGTTTAGAATTTTAAAATTATTTTCTTTTAACGTGTTTTTATATTTCTGTATTGTCTGATCATGGTTTAGTAAATCGAGGTTGAAATCGCCAAATACCACTGCTCTCTTCTTTCCCTGAAGTTGCTGCGAATATATTTCAAGAAAATCATCAATATTTGTTTTGTCGGGCTTGTAAATAACACCAATGTCTAGAGAAAACTTTTTTAGGTGTATCCAGAGGTAATGAATATTTTCTATGCAATGTTCTTCAATAAAATTATGCTTTAGGTCGTTGTGTACAAAAATGGAGACTCCACCTCCTCTTTTGTTTTGTCTAAAGCTATAATAGTGCGTGTAACATGGGATTTGGAGTCTTTCAGCTTCACCTGCATTCTTTATCCATGTCTCTGTCAGGAGGATAATGTGTATAACGGTGTGAACAGAAGCTATTACGCACCTCAACTCATCAAATTTCCCAGGCTTAATAATACTACGAGCGTTGGCGTAAAAACATTTCAAGGACTTCTTTGTGAATGGTATATCATTATAGTTATTAGTAACTTGATGTGTTATTTTCTTGTTAGTTGCTAGTTTTTTGCTATCAATGTATTCGGCGGGGACTTTTTTTCTGGTGCTGGTATGATTTTTGGGATGCCTTTGACATATTTGATACTAAGATTTGTTTCTCCAGCAGTAAATCGTCTTTGAAGTTCGTCTTTTAAATTTTGCATATAGTTTCGTTGGTAAGGAGTTTGATCGCAATATATTTTTATATTTTCAAGTTCTTGGTTGCTTTTATTGCGCAAAATAGCTTTAACTGTTTCTTCAGATTTAAAGCATACTTTAAGTGCACGTGTGCGGTCTGGTTTGAATTTTCCTAGACGAATAACTTTTTCAGGTGGTGGACAGTCAATACAGATGATTTTAAGTATTTTTAAAATTTCGTCCTTTTCGTACTCTTGCCGTTCTGTTGTTGATTTTGATTTAGGTTCCGGAATTCCAACAACTATAATGTTTTTAGCGCGCCAGGAACGATCCTGGATTTCAGTGAGAATTTCCTCATAGCTGGTAGGCTGGTCCGGACTAATTACCGCGGAAGTAATTTGTGGCGTGTTTTTAAGCTTGTTTATTTCTGATTCTAGTACTATAATTTTTTTCCCTGCATTTTCAGTGATGGCTGTTAGACTTGTCAATTTGCTTTTCAAATTATTATTATCCGTTATGATACTCTTGATAGTACGGGTGATGGTGCCTATTTCGTTCTTAATAGCTGCAGTATCTTGGCATAGTTTATTTATGTTTTCAGCTTGGTCATTTCCACATGATTTTAGGACTGCCATCATTTCGGACATTTGCTTTCGTATTTCAGAAAGTTCATTTCGAATTAGATCATTATCATCGGTTTGTTTTCGCTTATTACGAAGAGTAGCGGGAAACTTAGTATCGTTACCTGAGCATATATCTGATCGGTTAGGCTGGGAGCTGCCGAGTCTTGTGCCGCTGTCACTTCCAGTCGGAGATCGTTGAACGCTCATAGTGTATCTTCGATGTGAAATGACTCACGTGCGTTGTACTTATGCGAAACTGCTCCGAGCCTGTCTCTTTTACCCGAGGGGGTGAAGAGCCGTCACCGCGTCGATGCTGCCAAACTGCACTCTTTACTCAAAACACAAGCGGCTTAACTTTTGCGATGTTCGTTTGCAAAAAGATATTATAAACCGAGGTAATAAAGTTAAGATTAGATCGATACGTATTTAATAAATTAAAGAAACTCTTCGCAACACGTCTGCTCCGTACGCTGTCTCACGAATTTAAGCCCGGAGTTTCTTTCTGCCTTTCTTCTTCGGGTCGTCATCGCTTAGGTAGCTAGTGAAAGGCTGGTAGGTTAGCTAGGCTAGGACCTTTTTATCCTCGCCGGCGAGGACCGTGGCGTTTCCTTTCCTCGTAATGTAAAGATACTCCTTCCCTTTCTTTTATATCAGCTCCACTTCTCCTTTCCCTAGCCCTTTTCCCGTCCCTAATGTCCGTGTCCTCTGTACCTATCAGCCCGTGCTGGTTGTTCAATATTTAACTTTAAATTACTTCATTGGTTTATTATGTACCTTTGTTATTGTGTCTACCTTCATGTCATGACCTGTCATAAGTGCTTTTTTATAAGTCTATTTGACCAATAAATGATTTTATTTTTATTTATTTTTACATTACTGAGTGATAAAAAATGTCAAGATGATTTAATTGAATTTATACTAAAAAGTAGATTGTCTCAGTCGGCTAAATTACAGTTAAATTCATCGTATTCGAGCGTTAGTGATTTAGTGTGTGAGATGCGGACACATCTTTTACCCAGAAAATCCGCTTCAGCTATTCAATGTCAGCTTCAAAATAGCAAACAAAATGATAAGTCTCTAAAAGAGTTCGGTGATGATATTTCTAAATTAATGGTGGATCTTACTATTTCGCAGGCAAACGGAAACTCTTCTAATTTTGACGTCTTAAAACCACTAAATGAAAAATTCGCTATAAAAAGATTTGCCGATGGTCTGCGAAATCGTAGGCTCAGTACGATCATAGCGGCGAGAAATTTTGATTATTTAAAGGATGCCATACAAGCAGCTCAAGACGAGGAAATGTCAACGTCATCCACATCAGGTGAAATTATGAATTTTCAAAGGTATTCTAATAATTACAGATCAAGGACAAATCGTTATAGAGGTCCCCGAGGCGGGGGCAGAGGTAGAGTGTTTACGCAGCAAGGAAATTTTCGAGGCTACGGTCGAGGTTATCATCAGGTGCAATCAGGAAGAGGTCGTGGTGTATGGCGTGGTGAATATCAAGGTAAGTACAATAATCAACAATTTCTGAGAAACCGAAGAGTACGCAACGAACATTTGCATGTTTTATCGGAATCTCAAAAAATAACCGAAAATAATGCATCAAAATTTTTTCGTGAATAATAATGATATAATTTTGGCTAGTGACAGTAGTTGCATCATTCGTTTATCTTTACATGACCAAATATGTATGTGGCTCGTAGATACCGGAGCATCAATTTCTGCTATTAAGTATAAACATGTTTTGAATCATAACATTCCAATGTTCGAACAGAGTGTTACTATAAAAGGAGTTGGAGGCAAAGTGCAAGCTATCGGATATGTTTGTTTAAAATTATACGCGTGTAATATGTACTTTGAACATAAGTTTTATGTAGTTGAAAATTTACCATGCGAGTCATTAGGTATATTAGGTAAGGACTTTTTGGTAGCTTATAAAGCAAAGTTAGATTTTGAAAACAGTAAGATTTCTTTAACTGATTTAAATAACCGAACATTGAACTTACCATTATTAACTAGAGATAATTGCCTAAAAATAGGATCACGTTGCGAATCAATTCATTACATACGAACTGACATGACTGAAGAATGTGTAGTTTGTTCGGCTGAAATTCAACAAGGTGTGTTCTTAGCCAGTTCCATAGTTAAACCGGTTAACGGGGTCATACCAATTAAAATCTTAAACACCACGGATAAATAATTGACTTTGAGTAATTTTAAATGTAATTTACACAAATTAAATGAATATAATTTATGTTTATTTCAAAACACAGACAAGTATGCAGACCGGGTAAAGCAATTGTTTAATGAATTAAAATTATATTATCTGTCTGGGGAAGAGCGAGATTCTATAGAGCAGTTATGCGCGAAATATAGCGATATATTTTATCTACCGGGCGACAAATTGACCACTACGAATGTATACACACATTCCATTTCGTTAAAACCTAATACTTGTCCTATTTTTACAAAACCGTATCGTTTACCACATTCACAAAAAACTGAAATAAGAAATCAAATTAATAAAATGCTGAGTGATGGTATAATAGAACCATGCAATAGCGAGTGGTCCAGCCCTATATTACTGGTACCAAAGAAAGTCGACTCCAGTAATAATAAAAAATGGCGGTTAGTGGTTGACTACCGGAAATTGAATAATTGCATCGAAAATGACAATTTTCCTTTGCCGGATATATCAGAAATTTTGGACTCTTTATCGGGATCTGTTTATTTCACACATCTCGATTTATACCAAGGTTACTATAACGTAAATTTGGATGAAAATAGTAGAAAATATACTGCGTTTGGCTCTGGTCACTATCAGATGACGCGAATGCCTATGGGGCTGAAAACAAGTCCCGCATCATTCTCTCGTATGATGACTATGGCTATGTCTGGATTAACATACGACAAGTGCTTTATTTATTTGGACGATTTGATTATTTTCGGAAGAAATTTAGAAAACCATAATAAAAATTTACAAGAAGTATTTAATAGATTGAGACAAATAAATTTAAAACTCAACCCTTTAAAATGTGAATTTTTAAGAAAACAAATATTGTATTTAGGACATGTTGTATCGGCAGACGGGATAATGCCAGATCCAGAGAAAACCAACGTCATTAGAAATTACCCCCGTCCAACTAATGCAAATGAATTGAAACGTTTCATTGCATTTATAAATTATTATCGTAAATTCGTACCCCATTTTGCTAAAATAGCCTACAGTTTAAATTATTTAACAAAGAAAAATGTACCATTTATTTGGACAGATGAGTGTCAACAAAGTTTTGAGTCATTAAAGGAAAGCTTAATTAAACCCCCAGTATTACAATACCCCGATTTTACAGAGAAAAATCAGTTTATTATACAGACAGATGCGTCTAACTTTGCATTAGGAGCAGTTCTATCAAACAAAGACGGTCGACCAGTAGCTTATACAAGTCGCAGCTTAAATAAAGCTGAGAAAAATTACCCGACCATCGAAAAAGAATTACTCGCTATTGTATGGGCCATCAAATATTTTAGGCCATATTTGTACGGTCGATCATTTATAGTAAGAACAGATCACAGACCTTTGCTCTATTTATTTAATATGAAAGACCCGTCCAGTCGTCTTACTAAATATAGACTTCAATTAGAAGAATATAATTTTATAGTAGAGTACGTGAAGGGTTCCGACAACGCGGCTGCTGACGCCTTGTCGCGAATTTCTAGTCAAGATTTAAAAGAGATGCAAGAAAACATTAACGTGATGACTCGAGCACAAAAGAAACGTTTGAATGTAAAATCCATTCAATCTTCGGATGATATGGTCCCTACGAACGATCGGCGTGATCAACCGAAAGTTGTAGAAACACATATTAAGCCGAAAGAATTGGTTGAATTAACATTCATAAATAAGGAAAAATTGTTGGAGTACAAGAAGAACGGAATGATTAGTTATGAAGTAAAAATATTTTGTTATGTACCAAGTGTGAGTACGATTTTTATAAAATATTCAGGTTCTTCATCGCAAATATCGCGAAGCGAATTTGTGAAGGAATTGGATAAATTTTGTAAAATAATAAATGTTAATGAGATATGCATAATTAAAAATAAGAATAATGAAGACTTTATAGAAATTTTGTTACAAGAAATAAAAACTATCAAGTATTGGTCCGGACCTCGTATATGCATAGTTAAGAATGTAAAAAGGATTATTGACAAAGATGATGTACGCGTAATATTAAATGATTTCCATCTCTTGCCCACTAGTGGCCACGCGGGCATGAGAAGGATGTATAACAACATCAAAAAATATTACTACTGGACAGGCATGGAAAAAGATATAAAATCTTTTGTCCAACGTTGCCATAAATGTCAAACTCAAAAACATACTGTGCCGGTTAAAGAACCGATGACGATAACAACAACAGCAACTTGGGCATTTGAAAAAATATTTCTTGATTTGGTAGGGCCCTTGGATAGAGATCAAAATAACTACTCTTATATATTAACACTCCAATGTGAGTTGAGCAAATATATCGAAGCGTATCCTTTAGTTTCAAAGAAATCAGAAGAAGTAGCAAAGGCCCTCGTTACTAATTTCATTCTAAGGTACGGAGTTCCAAAGGAGATCGCTACAGACAATAATAATTAATAAATAATCTTTTATAATATGTACTGTACGCTATATAATGTTTGAGTATCCAATAAAATAGTTAGTTCTAATTCAGCACTCGAGAGTTTCATTTCACTCCTAGTACGTCCAACTTCACATTACCTAGATTCTGTTAATATTTTGCGGTAACCGGACAAAGTGTTGCAAAACCTGAGTCTAATAGTTTTTGGAATATCTAAGAAAAGTACATACATATAATATTGTCACAAAAACCATACCATACCAACCCTGTTTACATACTACCCAAGGCTGAGCACGGGCCTCCTCTACTACTGAGAGGGTTTTAGGCCTTAGTCTACCACGCTGGCCTAGTGCGGATTGGCAGACTTCACATACCTTCGAAATTCTCATGATTTTATATTAATAAGAAAATATACTCTATCACAGTTTCTTATAACCCCGCGGCCACACACTCGACGACTGGCGTGGGAACTGGGCAGAAACATTGTGTGACTACGTTATACGTGGTGTGGCTCAAGATGTCCGGTGATACAGTTGTAACTAGAAATTGATATGCAAAATTATATTCTATTATAAACGTTTAAAAACATTTTTTAAATAATTTGCAAAGCGAAAATGGAATGCGGCGCAACACGAATGTCACGAGTAGGGGAGTGTGTGCCTGCCATGTAAATATTCGCGATGAGCAGTGCGATAACTATAGTGTGGCCGCGGTAATACCGTGAAAACATAAAACACGTGATGTACATGCATTCTTTATCGACAGTACTGACCTTGATATTGAATCATAATAATATTACGTAAAAATAACAGACTACGCATTATACACTGTATTATATACTCGTGAACCTATTTTATTATTAAGAGATTTTTAAATGAAAAAATGCTCAATCATATTTTTTTTAAATAAGTGAATAGTTATACGTAAAAGAAGCTCTCTATGAAATCAATATCATCAATAATTATTTGATGTCGTGAAAAAATCTTAATTTATATTTTATGCTAGGGTGGGTGCATAATGACAAATTTTAATAGTATACATACTAATTTCACCATAGGCATAACGCCCCATGATGTGATAGGGGCCAGCCTGCCGCCATACCGAGCACAAATTCCAGTAAACTCAATACTAGATTTTGATCGACTAGAAATTCAAACCCGGGGTCTATGAACGGTGGTCATTCCACGAAATCAATATAACTACGCAACCGAGACAATTTAATCTAATTTTAATATGATAAATGCGAAAGTTTGTGAAAATATTTGTTAGAAGTAAACGCAGAAACTACTAAATGGATTTCGTAGAAATTTGGCACACGGGTTGATAATTTCCTGGATTAAAAGATAGACTATTATTTTTATTACATCAAATGACGAAACGAGCATGCCGTTCTCCTGATGGTAAGCGATACGACCACCCATAAACAGTGGCAACAGCATCCAGCACCTTGAGTTACAAAGTACTGTGTGGCATCCCACTGCGCTCGTCATCCTGAGACATAAGTATGCGTATTAAGGTATATACGTGTAATATATTTATGAAAAACATTTATTACGATAATAGAAACAAGTGATGGCTCACTCGGCGCTGTGTTCGCGCGTGCGCTACATTGGAAGCATATTCTTGGCTTGCGTAAACAAAATGGTATGATCGGTGAAAGCGGGATGGAGCACTGCGTAGTCGCTCATTCCGTTAAGATAGCCATTACATTTTTTTATTTATTTATCTTTATTTATTTATAATGTCGGTCATAATGTTATACTTATTTATTTATGATGATAGTCCTAAGACTATTGACCCTTAAGTCAATATTTTCCTAGACAGCTGGCGTCCGCACGTCACCCAAGGTGACCACTGAAAATCAGCGTTGTGCTGTGGCTCACGCCGCAGTACAACATTATGCTGAGTGCTCACCTACTTGTCACAGCCACGACGCGACGTGCAAACTTTACTTACTTTAAATTTTTATTTCTTTTGTAACATACATTTTCTACATGTCATTTGTACGTCACCATAAGCTGGGGCTAATAAATATGTTTTCTTTCTTTCTTTCTGATTGCGGAGCCTCATCATCTCGTAAAATACATCTCATAACTCACCTTATATAAACAAGTAGTAACTTCCCACTGTAACTCCACGAGAAACATTTTAAACATTTACTTAACTATAACGTCACTCATTATTTACTTCCACGACTTATTAGGTAAAATTAACCCCGAAAACTTACTGTAATAAGCAATAACCGTTTCCTAACTCTTAACGTTGGATATAGTACAAATGTCTAATTGTTAGGCGAAGAGCGGTTAACAAAAAAATAATAAGTTTCTTTTTGAAAGATATTCAAGTATGCAAAAGTCAGTCAGTAGGTACTACTAATGCTTTGACTATTTCTTCCGTCAGAAAATGTGCTATCTAGAAAATATATTGTTAACTGTCAATTTATTTATTGAGGATAGTAACCACTGACGGCACCGACCAAATCCCTATAAAAGAAATGGCAAGCTTTCTGACAGAGCTAGCCGACTCTCATCAGGCCGTTAGGTCCACGTTAAAAAAATATCTGACAGAGCATTCTGTTGCGAGACGTGCGCGCGTGATCATCAACTTGGGAATTAAGGTGTTCTGGTAATATTTTGTGATCTACTCTTTGAAAGTTATTTCTATCAGTTATTTAGTAAATTATAGTTTTTGTTAACAATTTAGTGTTTGTTAACTATTTTTGATTATTTTTAAAGTAAATTTAGCTAGAATCCTCACAATATATTATAGACAGGTTTAACTATTTCGTAAACACACATTATAATAGTTTTTTTTTATAATATAATATAATTATTCGGCTGGTTCATCTGAAGCGGAACTGAGTGCCCTGGAAAGTCGGTGTGCTAGTTGCACCTCTGTCTACCCCTTCGAGGATAAAGACTTAATGTGTGTTTTTGTTTTTCACATACGTTGTAAAATAAGTGAGTTTGCCTTGCGGATGCTGATTTCGCCCTTTGGCACCTCATCTTTCTTCTCCGATAGACGCAGAACTCACGATGCGGGCAGTCAAATATACAGCATCAGCATCTCTGACCATTACATCATCCAAATCGCTGTCCACCCCTCACTCCAGCCACACTCCAAATTTACCCCATCCTAAGCTAATTACTTAAAAAGTTCACCTCAAGAAAAAAGTTAAGGTGTTTGGAACAGGCCTGCGCGTAACTTCACCCATATCGACCCCAACCAAGCCGTTTAGGAACCATTAAAGTTAACCACACCGACTTTATTGACTTAATTCTTGTGAGACGAGTTCTGGTACCTTTTAATAATGAGCCGAGCAAGCAACACCCCTCAAATCATTGAACTGCCTGGGTTATGAAATTTTAAGATTTATAATGCCTAGTCATTGCAAATTTCTTGGTTACAGTGCCTGTTAAATCAAAATCCAACAATAATTATGGTAGTAGTGCCAGTCTAAATTGCTTTAAAGCCACCCGAACTAGTTTCCCTTTACGCACAACATACCATTAAATATTCTTCCAATCTCAGTTAAATATATTTTCCAAAGAGTAATACATCTTGTATAGAAAATACTGGGTAAAATTCATGATCCCGACGGAGGTGCTAACGGCCGATACAGTGGGATTTGCTTCGAAATGTCAAACAATAATCCCCACTCCCACCCTATGTTCGGGGTGCAGTCAAACAAATATTTCTTTCAGCGTTTATCGTCTGTATTCGAGGTGTCAACCCCCACTATTGTAGGGATGCGGCTGTGAACGAAATTCGGGCAGCCGAAAATAAATTGACATTCATCATAATCCAATTTATTTAACTATACCTACCGCTTTATTTATTAAACCTCTGATTCTGGGTTAAAAATAACTCTTGCAGTATTTGAGGTAACGTAGTTTCCTAGTAATTATGAAAGAATTTTATAAGATCAGAATCGATGTAGATATTCCGAAATCAGGGCATTCATATGAAAAATACATTAGTATAAAAAATAAATAAAAATAAAATAAAATAAAATCATTTATTGGTCAAATAGGCTTATAAAAAAGCACTTATGACAGGTCATGGACATGAAGGTAGACACAATAACAAAGGTACATAATAAACAGTACTCAATCAGTTTTTATGTGCTTGTTTTCATGAGTCGATGTTTTTTAATACCGGATAACAAAGCTTTGATCAAAACTTGAGAGATGTCAAGGGACACCCGGATGGAACGAAGTTCTTTTCGATTAATTAGTGAAGATATTGTAATAAAATTTTATTACTTTTAAGTTATAATAATAATTGTATATTTCACTAGTAGTGCTCGCGGCTCCGCCCGCGCGAAAATGTTTTTCCGGGATAAATATATTTTCCCGGGATAAAAAGTAGCCTTTAGCACTCAGGAGTTATGTAACTTCCTATTAGTGAAAGAATTTTCAAAATCCATTCAGTAGTTCCTGAGATTACCGCGTTCAAACAAACAAACAAACTCTTCAGCTTTATGATATTAGTATAGATTATACTTCTTAAATGTAGGTGTAGATTAGTAAAATAGTTTTATTTCAATGTGTAACATTCACGCTAACATAAGAAATCTTATAAAAGATTACTATTAATGAGTATTGAGTACATATCATTATCACCCAGAATGTGAATGTAAACATTTTTCTCATGTTTATCAGCAGGATACAGAGCTTAATTAAGAACTCATCTTTTTCGCAAGTGATAAAACAACAAAAACAATTCTTAGTTCACGATACCTTGGCCCGTACTGATATCGAAGAGAAAAAAAATAATTTAAAGATACATATATGACAGAGCATAGGATGTTGAACTCTTTAAAAAGAGGTGACGTTAGCTCTGCCAACGTCACAGGGTTCACCTCATCAGCACCATCCATGATGTTGGAGTAAAACTCCAACTTGTCCTTCATCTTTTATTTCTGAATGCTCCAAACTAATTTCCGGAGCTCCGCACAGTTGAAAGGCTCACAGACTGACCACTTCAAATGCGAGGCGCCCTATTTATACCAACGATTTGACATCTCGACTAGTTTTTGCACGATTATTATTTCAAAATACCCGCCGCTCGGACATATATAATATTTCGCAGCGCACGCAATGGAAGCCCTCAAGGATGAATAATTTTCCCCGTTTTTTTCACATTTTCCATTATTTATTCGCTCCTAATAGTTGCATCGTGACGTTATATAGCCTAAAACCTTCCTCGATAAATGGTCTATTCAACACAAAAAGATTTTTTCAATTCGTAGCAGTAGTTCCTGAGATTAGCGCGTTCAAACAAACAAACAAACAAACAAACAAACAAACACTTCAGCTTTATAATATTAGTATAGTATAGATTAAAACGTTACCACATCAATGAAAACATTTACTTCTAACTACACAATAGATATGTCATCGAATCACAATCGTCACCTAAGCAAGCATTGACATTAAAATTAACATACAACTAACGAAAAAAAAACCCTATAAAGCATTTAAATTGTCTTTTTTTATTTAAATTTCGTATGTCACTTTTACGGCCAGTTCTTTATTGTTACTGGCTGGTTTCACAGGGCAAGTATAAAGGCGTCGGTACAACTTTTCGTGAGAATTTTTTCCGTCTAGCTCCTTTTCACAACGCGCGATAAGGAACTTCGTTCCAAGAACTGAAATTACATAATGCCATAATTATGTCACGACGTAAAAAAATTACTAAATTGACTTTTTAATCATTATCTGGTGCGTGATAATAAATGCACTTAATAAGCGCATATGACCTGCTAGTCTACCATGAAACGTCCATCCGAAATTGCGGACCCGAACGAAATTCATACGTTACAAGTTGGTTACGTCAGATGCTTTTCTTTCGTTCGGGTTCATAGCGTTTGTTTCGTGAACGAACCAAAGATGATAAGTGCGTTTTCGCATACTGCTCTGTGATAAATGCAGATATATAAACCAACTCATTGTTAAGTTCATTCTTTGTTCTTTAAGCCTATAGTAAAACGTGTACTACTAAAATAAGTCAAATTATAATGTCAAATATTTATGTCATTGTCACAACGTCATGTCATTTTTTTGCAAAATACAATCAATGTTATTATACGTTTATCTACAAATTGTTTAATTATAATTACTTTGGATCATTCTATATCCACGCAGAGACATTTTTGTAGGAAAAAGAACATGGTTGCTTCTCATGGTAAGTAATTTTTATTGAATATTTTTTAATTACTTTTAAGTATAGTATAAGTATTATTTTGTAGACTCAATGAAGAACTTATCGTTTATGAAGTGTATTATTTGATAATTTAATACGTACGTGTTCATACTAACGCCTTTTATCCCCGAAGGGGTACGTAGAGGCGCAACTAGTGCACCCACTTTTCGCCGTGCGTATTCCGTCCCATGGTGTGATAGGGGGCGAGCCTATTACTATAATGTTAGGTATTTTTGAGCATATAGTATTAGCGATTAATTATATTTATAGAATCACTCTCAATCCTCATTGTTACTAATATCAACTTATTATATTGTTAACTATGTAGATTTTTTCCTAAAGTTCGATTATTATATTTACAGCTGCAGCAGTGGCAGCATATCCACAGAAATAACTATGATGGAGAGACTTGAATGTTTGGCGTAAGCAAGACGTAGATCAACGTTTGTTTCTCATAAAGAGAGAAAAGGTGGTTGCAGAAATATAATACGACAAAGACCAAGAGAATAGTTTAAATTTTTATACATAATATGTTTTACACACTTATTGACGTAGCTCTTACAACTTAATATTATAATAAAAAATATTTTTCTACATCTTTTACTCCACAATGTTCTTCTAGTCTAGACTTTTTATGAAATTAAATGACGAGACAGCCTGCCGTTAGCCTGATCGTACCACCCATAAACAGTAGCAGCACCATCCAGCACCTTGAGTTACAGAGTACTGTGTGGCATTCCACTGCGCTCGTCATCCTGAGGCATAAGATGTTAAGTCTTATTATGTCCATTAGTTACACTGGCTACAATATCCTTCAAACCGAAACACAACAGTGCATGCACACTGCTGCTTGGCGGTAGAAATAACCCAGATGGACATGTAAGAACATAGAGACTTACCACTAGATTTCCAACAAAAATAAATCTATAGAAGCACCAAAAGTATCGAGTTTATTTATGGAATAAAATGATGCCTGCCTCCGTAGCGTTGTTGTATGGCGTGTGCGGCATGACTATCGATATAAGGGACTTGCGTCACGGCCGCGCCGCGCCAGCGAGGAAGCGACGTACTATTATTTACCTCAAAACACTTAAAATAAATGTAGATTTCATGTTTTTCTTGTTTTCCTTTTCTTTTCCTTATTTTATAAGTAAAATAAAGATACATAGACCAACTCAACGTTAGTTTGTAAAATGATAATGGATGGGTTTCTGGGTAAACGTATCGCATACCATCTGGCAAGCGGTTTGCTCTTGTCCGAAGATATTTTATTTTAATCAAAAAGTCGCAGGCACCCAGTCAATACGCACTAAAAAAGATTTCGGTTATCTCATATACGTAGTCCCAACAATTTTAAGTGTTGAATGTATGAAAACTTCCATCCGAAATTACGGGCCGACCGACACGCGTCCGAAATACGAAATGAATAGCTACCATGAAGTTACTTCGGACTTATTTCGTTCGTTCGGGTACCATAGAGTTTGTTTCGTGAATGAACCAAAGATGACAAGTGTGTTTTTTTACAATACCGCTGGATTAATAAATGAAGTGGTATAAACCAACATGTTATGAATGACTTTTTTTGTAGTTTAAGACTATAGTGAATCGTATACCATGACAATAAGTCGAATAAAAATGTCAAGTATATAAATACTTGACATTGTCATAAGACAATGTCGCAATGTAACGTCAATTTTAGACAAATATTAAGGCTGCGGTTAGACAGTCGCATCGGCAATGCGGGACCCGGGACGCGAAGCCAGAGATTATGTCGCCTTGCACTCTTACGGGACCAATGCACGGTAACCGCGTCCACTGAAGCAGCATGCATGCATCTATACTTTGTAAAATATAGATTAAACCAAATGATAGTCGTCATTGAAATCACGCCTATAAATGAGGGTCTTGCGACGCACTCTGTCGTGCTGCTCTGTACGGCTAATTTCACGTCGTAGACTAACCCGCTCCGTAACCCGCGTCCCGCGTGGCTAGCACGTCGGTGTGGCTGCAGCTTAATTACATATTAATTTTCAACAAGATCGTTTCATTGCTAAGTTGAATAAAAAATTTTTGGCAAGTTTTATGATTTGTCAATCTTTATTCTATATATTTATTTGTCTTATTATAATATCGTATATAATATTGTATATTTATTAATTTAATACTTATAGGCATTTCTTACTGAATACAATAATAATAATTACTAGCGATCTATCTTGTGAATTGTCATTGTTAGTAATATCAACATATTTTATTGTTGACTTAGTAGAAATTATACTAATGTTGAATAATATGGTAAATTCAAATACAGCTCTTCAAGAGCAGCGCGTGGTCGACGTGGTCTACTATTACGAAAGGACTTGCATGTTTGGCGTGAACAAGACGTCCGATAGCGTATATATATAGTTCCTTAGAGGAAAAGAGTGGCCGCAGAAGCTCAGCGTGATTAAAAATTAGCACGTATAAGAGAAGTTGTACCATGATTTAGCAAGTCAAAAAATAAAATTAAGAGCATTGCAAGAATAGCTAATTGTACTTATAGGAAGATATCGGCTATAAATTGCTAATTAAATATAATAATGAAAAATGTATTTCAATATCTCCTTTATTTAATATAAGTTTTACTTCAGTCTTTAGTGACTTCCTCGGTGGTGTAGTAGTATAGCATACGCGGTGCGAATACCATTCTGAGGTCGCGGCAGGAATTCCGGGTCGGGCAAAGTGATATTGGGTTTTCTGCTGGTTATGAGTTCAATGTTGGCTTCTCATAAAATCTCACTCACCATGAGTATGAAACGCATCAACAACGGGTCACGTCTCGTTAATTTATGGTCAGACAGTGATACCCTGTCGTCAGGCTATTCAAACCGTATGTAAAAAAATACGCGGGCGTTTATGTCTCCAGTCCGGCTTTACGGAGAGACCACCACAGCATTTTCTACTGATATCTTGAGAAATTATGCTAACGTTTGTAGTGTTTTACCCTTACGGGATATATAAAGAAATGCGATAATACTGTGCTGCGATGATTGACTACCTCGGTGGCGTAGTTGTATTACGGTACGACTAAAATGCTGAGGTCTTGGGTTCGATCCCCGGGTCAGGCAAAGTGATACTGAGTTTTTCTATTCAGTGTCAGCCCGGAGTCTGATATTTTGTGCCCAATGTGGCGATAGGCTCGCCCCCTATCACATCATGGGACGGAATAACGGCGAAAAGTGGGTGCATTGATTGTGCCGATGCCAACCCCTTCGGGGATAAACGGCGTGAGTATCTGTGTGTATGCGATAATAACGACCTAGATAATAAATAACTTTTTTTTTATACAAATTATGCGCTAGAAGATGCTCTTAGAATCAAGATGAATATTGAATAAGTATAATATTGTTGCCTGTGTTAGTTATGTACGCAACGTATGTTAGTTATAATTTGCGAAAAGTCATCCGATGCTACCATAAAAACACTTTTAACTATAATAATTTATATTTTCGAAAGTAAAAAGTTACCTCTTGAGTTTCGCGTCATTTGCGGTGAAAATCCGAAAGAAGTGTTGTCAAAATGCCGATATTTCGTTCGGACGGACCACTTCATGGTACCGTTTAGCACGAAGAAAACGTCAATTACCCGTTTTCGGAATGAACGTCTATCATAATGCGAGTGAATTCATTCATTCAATCCGAAACTTTATAATTAAGTAGCATAGTAATGTGTATTATTATTTCTTATTTGGCTTATTAACGTTTGTGGCTGTAATATATCAACATAATTGCGATAAATTAATTTTAATGACCTTTTAAGCTTAAAAAAAGTAACGTTATTTCGTTCGGACGAAACACTTTATGGTAGCCTCTAAATGTCACTTGCCCGTTTGCGGGACCGATTTCGGATAAAACGTGTTTCATGGTAGGAATTGAACGAAATTTCGGTCCGAAATTTCGTAAAGTCGTTTCATGGTAGACCTGCAGACCTCACAAGGCTCGTGTCATCTATACTAATATCATAAAGCTGAAGAGTTTGTTTGTTTGTTTGTTTGAACGCGCTAATCTCAGGAACTACTGGTTCGAATTGAAAAATTATTTTTGTGTTGAATAGACCATTTATTGAAAAAGGCTTTAGGCTATATAACATCACGATGCAACTATTAGGAGCGAAGATATAATGGAAAATGTGAAAAAAACGGGGAAAATTATTCACCCTTGAGGGCTTTCAAAGCGTGCGCTGCGAAAACGGTTCAAGATACAAAAAATATATGTATGAAAGAATTATTCCTCTTTAAATGATCTAAAAAAATTGCCGCGACAGTATATGTCTATCTTTTAAGATTAACTCACTAAAACCGTTTTTATGGTAATCAAATTTGGCCGAAATTGATGCATTATTTGTTAAAAGTTGTAGTAATCATGTCTCCAATGAAAAGTATTGTAATTAGGAAAAATCTAAAAGTAAATAAAATCAAACAAGCTTTTAGTTTTTTTATTATAATGATATGAATGAATCAATGAAACGAAATGCAATAAATATAATTGAAAGGCAAAGAAGCATGAACTGCCCTTGCCTTTTATTTTTCCCTTCCTGAATCTAGGATTACTGTAAAATTGATTGAGAATTTAGTAACTTTCCACCAGCAAACTTTTTCATTTGACCAGACGCTGTAAAAGGGTATTCCCAATCCTCATATCAATGCTTTTACAAGTTTAGTCATATATCACTAAGAACAACACACTTATACTAACAAAATGTAGTAATATTCGGTAGCCGAATTTTCGCTTATATCCCATCCATACACGCCCGAAGGCACGACCATACCCATTATTCATGACGGCTATCGACGGACGGTTAAAATGATATACGCGCCGCTCGCTACGTTTCAATATAATCACAATGAGAAAAATCTACGATAGCGCCGTGAAGGGTGCGCTTCCATTCCCGGTCTTTGCTTCAAACTGTTCAGTGAATGCTTCCTTTTCCGGATTTGTCGTTAACTTTTTCCATTGCATTGTGCCCTTGCCTAAGCGGCGATAGCCTAGTTAGGAATGGAATGGACTAGGAAGTTCTTCATTAAAATTTGGAAGGTATGTGCAGTCTACCAAACTGCATCAGACCAGCGTGGACTAAGGCATAAATCTTTTCAGTAGTAGAGGAGGCATGTGCCCAGCAGTATGACACACAATACAGGGCTGGTATTATTATAACTATTATGATTGTAGTGGTGCCCTTACACGCGAATTGCTAGCAGAAACTTATTTGTTAGGTTCCATTGTCTACGTGTCCACTTCCAGTAATAATAGATATTTAATATTTTAATTCTCCTTTACTATATTCATTGCGTACTCCTTAACTCCTACGAAAACTCAAACTATACTGGAACAACCAAGTACCAACCGGCGTTAAAAAATATATCTACCTTATTGGAAAGTTACCATCTCTGAATAGAAATAACGTAGGCTAACTCCTACTTGAATCTGACCTCTGTTATTCCGGAAAACACCAACAATGCCGCAGGCAATAAATAGTCCCATATTTTATAACTATGTTACCGAGCTTTTACTTAATAAATCAATTCAATATTATCTACATAAACATTCTCACTTTACAACAACATTGAGTCAACAGCGTAGTAAATTATTCAAAAACTTGTAACGGATCATAATAGTTCCCGGGAAGGAATGTCCCGGATATCCGGGATCACCGGCAGCTCCATTCTGCCCGGGAGATAAATCCATGTCTGCAGATAGGACCGGCTTCTTGTAGGGGTTTTGTGTTCTTTTTTCACCCTTTTTATTTGCGCTTAAGAATGGTAAGGACAATCATAAAATACAGTAACGAAACACTATGCCTCTCGAAAGTCGTCATAATAATGCCGGCCTGTTTTCCAAAAAACAGCTGTAGTGGTTGGTGCCACTGAGATTTGAATCAAGTTCAGCCGAATTTTTTTTATCGACGGCACCGCAAAGTGGTCTCACTGCACTTGAGTAAAGAAAAGCCTAAAAGCATGTTGACCGGCAAGCGATAAATATCCACTGATAGTCGGCACAATTATGCCGGCCTGCTTAATTGCTTCTTCACGTTCCACTTGAAGGACTCTAAATTGTAAGTAAGTATATCCTGAAAGCGGCATTGTTACTTGGTAGGGTAACCATTGACGCAATAGGTCGGCATTATATCTGAAATAGGCCATACTTAATCACATGGTACTTAATAGATGCAGGCGGCTTGTGACAGGTGCGTCTGGAAGTCTTTCAGCAGTGGACTTCATGGTTGCTGATGATGGTACTTAGGTTTAACTAATCTCATTCCGAGAGTAAAAAAAACAAAGATGCAGCTGTCGATGGCGAGGACGGAACTGCGGTCCTGTGGAGTGTGCTTGAGATGGCTGTTTTGGTATTGCGTATCGTGTTATTCCTAGTGATCATAAAATCACGGAAATCCGACTTACTCATTTACTATAATTGTTAAAAATGTTTTTAACCAAAAAAAGAGACCCATATTTGAACAAAGGCCAAAACACATTTGGAAAATCAATAGCCCAGTAATTAGCCGAAGAGGGGCGATCGTACAAACAATAGAGTTATTATAACCAAATTACCGACGGTCGGGGTTCGATTCTCTGAAGCAATTAATGGCCAGACAATAGCCTTTTAACGCTATTGAGATTCAATAGATGTTTGCACTTAAAATAATAAAATTGACGAGTTTCCTTTTGGTAATTAGATTAATTAATTAATTATTTGGAAGTGATATTATTAAAACTTACGTGAGACATCAAATTATTAGATAACGAAACGGTTTCACTCATGTATTCTTTCTGCAATTTCGGTGTCTGCGAGTGAAGGCAATATTTTTGAATATATGCATATGACTATCAAAACTTATTGGCCGTTAACAGACTCGCTGTTATACGACTGTTTATAAACAATACGAGTACCAACATTTTCCTCTTCTTAATTTATTAATTCTAACAAAACCTGGTGATTATACTGGCTACAAAATATTCGTGTATTATGATTACTAAAGTGCTTGTTGGCAGCATAAATAGACATTGTATTAATACTTCCCAGGCAGAATGTCACTCACGTAAGAACAAGTACCCTACCTTACTTACCTAAATACACTAGTAGTACACTACACACCAAGTACCCCATCAGCAAGAGAAAGAAAGAAGAAAGAAAGAAAGAAAGAAATGCGTTTATTGCGATGACTCACACTAAAGATAGCTTACAAGTAGAAACTATACCTAATGATAGTATTTAAAATTTGTACATAAAATAAAACAAAATAAAACAAAAGGACACTAATAGTCTAACAGGTATACCAAGCAATGCGTACCGAACCCATTGTACAGCCGTGTGAGTCTGCAAAGGGTCCCATCTCAGCTTAAAATGCTGCAACATGAAAGCGTTGCAGCGCTGGTTTTCAGATGGTTACCCTAAGTGATGTCATGATCAGCACCACTTCTCAATAAAAATACATATAATTAAATTTATATAAATATAGGTACAATATATTCATGGTATATGTATAAGAAGGACAAAATGATACCCCAAATATTAAATGTTTCAATACATTAAAAACAATAAAACAGAGAAATTTACGAACCGAAATCTATAAAACATAAATGGAGCAATAATATTGATTAGATAAATAATTAATAGATGTAAAAAGAAAAATCGTTTCAATTAGGTATGAGATTGGGATTATGATTGAGAAGGTAAGTAGGTGTTGCTTATATTTTTCGTAAAATGTGCGTACTGTGCTTATTTCTCGAAGCGGTGGTGGGAGGTCATTCCAACAACGGGTAGCAGCGAATTTAAAACTACCTCGAAATGCTGCTGTCCTATGTCTACCCGTTACCATGAGATACTTAGATGCTCTAGTATTATGTTTATTGTAATGACATGACCACGTCAGCTTATTGTAGAGATATACCGGGGATTTGTTTAGTACTACTCCAAATAATAAAGTAGCTAAATGTAGCTTTCTACGTGCTGCCATTTTCATCAGGTTACCCTTATTCAGGTAAGAGGTGACATGGGTGCGAGGCGGAATATCATAGCAAAACCGAGTGCATGCATTTTGAACTCTTTGAATGAGCCTCTCAGTTCGCTTAAGCAGACATGAGCCATACACAGTGTCCGCGTAATTGAGCTTTGAAAGTACCAGGGACTCACATAAAGTCACTCGCATAGCCACATTTAAATAAGGGCGAACACGACATAAAAGTTTCAGTCTGTAAAAACAATTACGGACCGCCTCAAGGATGTGGGATTCAAAATGCAGTTGACCATCAAATATTACACCCAGGTTGCGAGCCTCATCGACACACTCAATCGGACAGCCCTCGATTTTTATGACTGGATTGATATTTTGGACATCGGCAATTATTTTTTTTGAACCTAAAATCATAAATTTGGATTTTGCAGGATTTAATACTAAAGAGTTACGACGAGCCCAATCGGCTACTCTGTCTAGATCAGAATTCAATTTAAGTATCGCATCGTGACAATCCTGTGGAAGGAAAGAAGTATATATCTGAAGGTCATCGGCATAGAGATGATATTTAGAGTTTATAATATTTTTACATATGTCAGAGCTATACAGAATGAAGAGAAGCGGCCCAAGGATAGACCCTTGGGGGACAACTCTGACCACTGGAGAGACAGCAGAAGATGCAACATGGCCATCCCTATTAGTTACCTGAACATACTGTGATCTGTCACTTAGATAGCTACGAAACCAGCTGACAGTCGGTGAGTCACAACCATAAAACGAAAGTTTAGCAAGTAGGAGGGGGATATTTAAGGAATCAAATGCACGGGAGAAATCAAGCAAGACGAGCACCGATCCCATACTACGATCCCTAGCTTTTAAAATATTGTCAACCACGTCAAGGAGTGCCGTGGAGGTACTATGACCTTTACGAAATCCCGACTGCGCTATTGGAAGTACACCTGTCTGTTCCAAGTACTTTCTAAATTGAATAGACACCAGCTTCTCTAAAATCTTGGATAAACATGGCAGTAAACTTATTGGCCTTAAATCTTTAGCGGTGACAGGGTGGCTTATTTTAGGAATAGGTGATACTATAGCCACTTTCCATGCATTAGGGAAAGATGAAGTAGTGATTGACTTATTGATGATAGAAGTAATAGCCTCAAGAGACTCCGGCAGAGTCATTAGTAGCATGTTTAGGGAGATGCCGTCAGACCCCCGAGCATTCGATTTCAGGCTGTGTATCACCCTCATAACCATATCAGCGTCTACCGTTCTGAGACTGAAACATCCAGTCTGGAATCTGTTATGTTCGAAGTACAACAAATCGTTAGTACTTACTTCTCCATTACCAGGAATATCCATAAAATGCTCATTTAAGGTATTAGGGTCACCACACGACTGAAGGGGTTCAAATTCACGCTTAGATTTTATTGTGATAGTCGACTTAAGGTTATTCCATAGTTTTTTTGGATTGCGAATATTTTTATTTATTGCCGCTGCAAAATAAGCAGCCTTTTCGCTTTTAAGTGCAGCAAGCACAATATTTTTCATATCCTTGTACATGTTCCTATGCGAATCCGAGTTTGTAAGCTTGAATTGGTTGTAATAATTGTCGCGTAACCGCATCATATCTTTAATCGTGTCAGTAATCCATGGATAAGATTTTTCTTTAAGAATAATTTTTCTTTCGGGTGCATGTAAATCAAAAAGCGAAGTTATATATAAATTAAATGTATAAACCATATCATTCACATTTGCTAAATCTCTAATATGTTCCCAGTTTATCGATTTAAGGTCAATATCAAAGAGATCCGGTAGAATATCTTTCATGGGCCTGTAGATAATCCACTGTGCAATGGGTTTACCTTTTTTTAGTTTTATTTCCACAGATATCATGGCATGGTGACCTAAATCAGGAATGTGGGATACCGTTACCTCACTCACAAGGGCATCTGTACAAACAATATCAATTAGTGTCTCACTGATCTCTGTGAAGTGAGTTGGTTCAGTAACGACTTGTTTAAGATTAGAATAATGCAAAAAGCATTCCAGATGCTTATTTTTTATATCTGTCTTATTAAGAACGTTGATATTGAAATCACCTAGTAGAATTATTTTGTCAGCATAAGAAAACGAAATGAGTGACTCCGTGATCGCATCAAGGAAAAGATTCACGTCTTGCCAGGGTGGTCTATATGCCGTACCTACAATAAGTATGCTTTTGCCGATATTAAGCCGTAGCCACATCTGCTCTACTGATGGCGTAGCGGGGTGCGAGATGGTACATACACGGAGGCCACGGCTCACATAGAATGCAAGCCCTCCGCCGCGCCCATCTTTTATATTGCTAGGACGAGGTATATGTCGCAGCCGAAAATTGGGAACCTTAGGTGCACGGGCCTCCTCCCCATCGCGTAACCAGGTCTCGTTTATTGCCATGAGATCTACGCTAAGGTTCTCCATTGCAACAATAAACTCATCATGCCGAGTTCCAAGTGATCCGGCATTAAAAAGACCAACTTTAAGATTATTATTCTTAGTCATTATGGAATGTAATGTTATTAATATATAATGTATCGTAATATAATAAGAAATTAAATAATATATTGATCTTATATAGATTAACGTTTATATAATTCTTGTTATGGGACATGAATGAAAAATATAAAGTATAAGTTAATTGTCTGAATAATAAATATAGTGTAGAAATCAATTGTAGTTGCTCCATCATGATCTGACTTAAATGAGAGTCACGGACTATGGAACTCACACAGCTGCACAATAAACAAAATAATATCCTATACCTGTGTAGAACAGAGAAGCTAATAAGGGGAGTAAATATTGATTTACTGCAGATTATAAACTGGACTGGATTATTTAGGGCTAAAGACGAGTCACTACTAAACACCACCCGCTCCAACTGCACAAGTACCAAAAACACGCGTCAAATCTTCTTGCGTGCGGATACTATGTACAGGTTTGTCATCAGCTTGTCTAACAAGGATTCGGCCCCTTTTTGTCCATGCGTATCTCCATCCAAGACGCTTAGCAGCCTCCCGAGCAGAATAGAGCAGCTGACGATTGTTCCTTGTAAGGTGCTCATTGATGTAGAAGCGCCGGGGCGGCGCGGTGAATCCCAGGTCAGCAGACGTGGCGCCGCGACGCACTCGTGCATTACGCAGCAGCTCATCGCGGAGATCCCGCCGCGCCAACCGCACCACGATGCGTCGTCCCCGCTCTCCCGCCGTCCCACCGTTAGCACCTGCTGGTACGTTGCGAGCACCTACACGTTGAGCGAAAACTATGTCGCGCTCTGCCACAAGAGCTACCCCAAGCTTAGTAGCGATCATTCCTAACGTATGAATGACGTTTTCACCTTTCTCCTCCGGCAGGTTAGTTATCTCTAAGTCTGAGGCAAGTGATTCCTGCTCCCGATCATTAAGCTCTAATCTGAGCTGTATGACCGATTGCTCTAATTGAGAAACCTTACTCTGTGAGGTAACTGTGGAGCAGGTTTCAATAGCCTCGACCCTATTTTCCAAACAATCAATTCGCTTGATACAGGTCTCCAGTGAGAGGCGATGTTCAATAACCTCACATCGAAAATCCCTCAGCTCATCCTTCATTTCCCGGATCTCCGCACGAAGCATCTGCAGTTCCAACCCCACTTTAATTTTGGAGTCAGGGAAAATCCCTCCATAGGTCTCGCCTCCTCATCCTCGTCCGAGCCCTGTACGGAAGATGTCTCACCGTAATCACTGCAAGTGGGCCTCACCGGTGTGCCACTATTGTCCCCTTTAGGGATCTTCCTCTTACAATCCGGACAATGCCAGTTCTTACCCATCTTGGTGGTTTCTGACATGCCTAGGCAGCCCAAGTGATATTTCTTGGCACATTGAGTACATGTGGCGCCACCTTTTGCCGCCAGGAACTTACCGCATGCAGGACACTTCGACATCTTATTAAGTGATTGCTCAGAAATCCGCGAGATGGCGTTAATTAGATAATACACGCCTAGTGTAAAGATCTATTGTACTAGTTCTTCGCGAGATAATTGGAGTGGCAACACTGCAATGCTGTCAGGTAGCTTTCATACAAAACTTAGAGTAATGGGGGGTATTTTGTCTACATAAATATTTCGAAGTGACCACTTCACGTAATTGTAAACAATTAATCCAAATGTTCACAGCTGTTTTACCACTTCAAGCAAAGTTAGTTTTGAGTGAGAACACACACACACAATACTTGCACCGTATATTAATTGCAGGTGAACTTTTAGCTTCGAAAACGACCGCGATAGTTATTTACTTGGTCAGCTGATCGAACAGCTGATTAGCGCGCGTACTGATCGTGACGTCACGTCAAGAGAAATAACTTAATCGTAGTAGATCATCATCAGCCACAGCCCACATGAAATCCCCTGCTGAACAAAGCCCTCGAATAGGGTTACCACCTATTGGATATTTAGTGCAACCAAGACGTTGCCTTCCACGAAATATTTTTTAAGCTTCGCTCGAATGTTTGAAATTTTATGAATCACAAATACCTTTAAACATAACAAACATCATATAAATTATTCAAGAGCAAAATTACCAGATAAAAAACGCGATGAATTTAGCTACCAAGCAAAACGGTGTGGTTAGTTTAAAATTCAAATTCGTAACGTCTAACAGGGCGGCAGACGATTTAAGTGCAAATAGTACGAAGCGAGTCCCGAAGCTGGACATTTGCTATGGTAATACGAGGGGGGGGACCGGACTTGTGACTTGGGACTATGTTAGTTTTGTGACTGATTTTGGACTTACTTAAACTCACGGGATGTTATGGTATGACAATATTGGGTGTTTTTATAACACAATTTTTCTAGAACTGATTCTTTGGAGGAGGTCTGACCGATCGGTATGAAGCTTGATGCTTAGTTCAAAGTACGTATATATTTACGGAATCCAAATAATGTACAAAAAGAGTTAATATTTCATTCATTCATCACACGAACAATCACGCAGTACATAAATCATACAACTATCCATAGCTACCTGAACGACGACAGTGCCATGAGTTTTAAAAATCAGATTGAAAAAATCAAACATTCACTACGGGATAAAAAGTAGCCCATATGCTAATCTACCTCATGATCTATCCGTGTTGCAAATTTCATCCAAATCCATCCGGCAGTTCCTGCGTTTACTTCTATCAAACATACAAACATTCACATTTATAATATTAGTAAGATAAGATCAAGAAGATCCCAAACATTCCATTCCCGCCCAGAGAGCACATCGCAAGGTCGTGGTCCAGCCAAGCCCATCCCTACGTCAAGTTATTTCGGCACACGTAGCAACAATAGCCCGAATGCACTGAACAAACGCAGAATTACGATGTGCTGTAAAAATATGCGCACTTTTATCGCAATCTATTGAGCATTCCGGCAATTGTGCGAGTTTTATCAAATCTGCCGGTGGTTAATAAAAGATGTCCTTTAAATTTTGTGTTTTTATTCTCCTGTATTTGTTTTTCATCATCATCAGCTACACGATGTCCACTGCTGAACATAGGCCTCTCTTAAAGATTTCTAGATGGACCTGTCAGAAGCGGCCTGCATTCAACGCGTTCCTGCGACCTTTATCAAGTCGTCTGTCGTTTGTTTTAACGCTAATTAAATCATGATAACAGTGACAGCCCTATCCTACTAATAATATAATAATATATATATATATATATATATATATATATATATATATATATATATATATATATATATATATAATATTATAAAGGCGAAAGTTTGTAAGAATGTATGGATGTTTGGATGTATGGATGTATGGATGTAAGGATGTTTGTTCCTCTTTCACGCAAAAACTACTGAACGGATTTCGATGAAATTTGACACACGGGTAGATCATGTCCTGGATTAACACATAGGCTACTTTTTATCCCGGGAAAATATAAACCGGGACTTTTATCCCGGAAAATCTTTTAAATGCGGGCGGAGCCGCGGGCAAAAGCTATACTTTATATTATCCTACTGCTGGGAATGGGCATCCTCTACTGTTAAGAAAATTTTGCCTTCGTCCATATGCTTACCTACTGTGTAATGCTAGACTTTACATATATTCGAGATTCTTATGAAGAGTTCTTAAGTTAGTAAGTCTTCTTACAATGTTTTCCTTCAAATTTAAAATAAACTATAATGGCATGTTACTTCAAAAAGGTAGTCGAATAGGTTGGATTCGACTTTGTCAGGACCTGATACATGTAGTCGAAATAATAACAATGTCCACTAAGGAGATCTACTGCATGTTTCTACGGTCACGAAACATACTAACGTTATCGACTAAAAAGAGTTTAATGTGGGCCAAGTCCATAAAAATTCAGAATTAATAGATAAGGAGGATAAATGAAAATAAACTCCACTCCTATTGAATTACTGGTACAAATAGTTCACCATATTTTATCTGTATTTCACGTCATGTGCGGTCGGGGCAACACATTTTTTCAAACATGTTGTTTTTTGAAGGGATTGGGTTAATTTTCTACATGCCTGCGAATGCCCCCATAGTACTAACATACAACATATTTCCCGAAAGTCTGTTTGATATTGGCCTGTGCCAATTACCACGTATCCGATATGAATCGAGGTAAGTTAATATGAAAGCATTGAATATTGGATGCCACTCTATCTAGCCCAAGGCATTGTTCAAGATATAGTATTCTCTAATATAACCTATGTCAGGTCCATGTAATAGAAGACGTGTACTATTATCAATTTTGACAAGAATTCTATACCTATGTAATAGCAAAAAATACGAAAGAGAAGCCCTTTTATGACATCAGCAATATTATTGGAGTTTATTCTGATATTTTGCGTCAGATTTACAATCGCGTAAATGTTTAATAAACATAGTAAAGATATGAGTAAAATAGCCTATTGTGCCCCGTGTGTTTACTATAAGAACTACCATGGTACTAATACTGTACTGTACTACTTTTGTGCCATATAATATTGTATAACTAAAATGAAATATTAAAATTGTGTATGGTTTCTATAAAAACATGACGCGGTTTAGTTAGTTTCGACCTATCTATTTTTTCTGGTTGAAAGTGAAGCTGAAGCTGAAGTGGACGATAGCCTAGTTGGGAATGGACTGCCGAGACAATGACAATTGACAATGTCCGGAGGTTCAAAATTCAAGTCACATACCTCTGACTTTTCCAAGTTACGTGTGTATTGCTTATCAACTATCGTTCGCTTTAACGGTGAAGGAAAACATCGTGAGGAAAACTACATATCTAAGAATTCTCCATAAGAATTTCGAAAGTATGTAAAGTCTGCCAACCCGCACTAGGCCAGCGTGGTGGACTAAGGCCTAAACTCTCAGTAATAGAGGAGATCCGTGCTTAGCAGTGGATTACAAGGCTGATTGCAATTCAAAGCGAAGTTGATTTAAATTTGGACCCATTATTTTCCAGTACCATTCCATCCCAGCAAAATCCCATAGCTTCAAATCAATTCAACTTATGGAAAGTTAATTATGGAAGCACAAAGGGCGCCATTGTGGTACTTCCTTTTCAGGCGACAAAGATCACATAACTTCGAGAAGAGGCCTTCTGTGCGACGGCAGTTATACCGTTTTTGTCTCTTATTCATCTCTGTTGGCTGTTTTTGAAAATGTCATTGAAACTGTAACTATTTATATTTTTAACCGTTTTTGTATATTTCATAATTTTATAAAAACAATTACGACGGAACTTTCAAATTTTATATGCAAATCGTTTGCATAATGGCCTTTTCCCTACCTATAACCCGCAGTATATACGTATACGTCAACGAGGGCAAGAATTGCCTCTCCATTGCGTATGATTGTTTCTAGCAATTAATTGATCCGTAAAAATTAGGCTTAAGGTAAACCCACCTGATAGAAACAAACCGCAGCAGACCGATACACACGAATTAATACGTTTCCATTGAAAATCACCACAAAGCGAAATTAATATGAAAACGCATTGATTGATATCTAGTGCTTGCTGCTTTATTTGTGGCAATAAGATCGTCCTCCAGTACGATTTTATTTCTGAATAAATCAGATGGTGTGAATATGTTTGATCTATTCCCTGCGAATATTATGATTTATCGTGGAAATATATATTATCTCAATGTGAAAAGTCCTGTGGATCCATTTCCCTATTGTTATGTTAATAAATAATACGTTAAAAAAAACGTTTTATAGAAAATCTAACTTAAAAATTAAAAAATAAATTTGAATTAAGAATATTGTAAATAAGAAAAAAATTTTTTTTATTGTGAATAAAGCGTGGGGTGCTTCTTAAAATATCAAAACGATATTTTTTCTACTCATATCTGTCAATAAAATATTTATAACTATTGACATTTTTAACATGGTGCACCCCTCGCTTTTTTTAGTATTTTTTTACGCATTATTTATTTATCTTTTTGTTTAAAATATTAAATTGTCATCAAGTTTTGATAAGTATGCCAAATTTCGATTTAATCCGACGTTTTGAAGGGGGTCAAAATCATGTTCAAAGTTTCCGTTACATACATAGGTACATACATACGTATGAAGCTAATAGAATCGTGTTAATATAGAAACCAACATTCTTTAGCTTTTACAGCATTAGAAATATATTTCCAAACGTGTTCAAATGAAAACATCGTACGAGCAAATATCGTACGATTATGTCGGCTACACCCCGCGCGGGTGTAAATGGAACGTGCCGTTTACAATTCAACGAAGCGACCACACAGCTTCGCGTATCATCAAAACATTACTATCAAACAATTTCATACGATATTGAACTTCTGATATATTAATTTATAGAAGATATTTTCCAGACACGAGATTCCAATTACCAAGTAGGTACTACATGTCACTTCACTGCGTTCAATATAACGTAGAAGTAATCCGAGTAGTTTTCAAATCTAGGGAAGGGTTTTTGTAAGGAACTTTTTTTTATAAGGACAGACCGATAAATGATACAAACAATTTTTGTCTAAACACTGCTCTAACAGAATAAATAATCCAATTATATGCAGTGTACATTATAGGTACACAAAAAATATAATCAAACAAGAACAAGCACTATACACCAGATTATATTATGTACTGTCAAAATGCAAAAAATTAATAAAGTGCAAAATAGTATTCGTTGTTGGAATCCACGTTTATTATCGCAGTAACCATTTTTGGTTCTTAAAAAAATAAACGATTAAATATTTTTTATATAATCAGCATTTAATTTGCAACAGATTTTCGATAGTGAACTCGGAAGTTTATTATTAAGTTGATTTTTTACAACCCCTCTCACACAATAATTAACTACTGAAATATGCACTATTAACCCTATAAAAAAAGTGTTTAATGCATTTACACAGGCAAAAATTGCAAATGCAAATAATCCGACATCTAATAACAACATAAATCGCGATATATAAGCTAGAAACTCGAACCCTACAACCCCGAAATACAAGTCTTGTAAAAATAAAACGTCTTCGTTTTAAGGTAACTAAATTAAGTGCCGGCCTACTTCTTACGGAATTCAATCAACGCTGTCTCTACCAGAAATAATGTATCTAACTTTTACAGGAGAGCTGTAACGAGCAAGTGGGTTGCCAGATGGTAAGTCATTAATTGGTAGCGGGTGCAATATCGTGTTGTTTCTGGCCACTTTTTTGTTATTGCATCGAATGACGAGACGAGTATGCTTCGTTCACATGATTGTAAGCGATACGCCCACCCATAAACAGTAGAAACACCATCCAGCACCTTGAGTTACAAAGTACTGTGTGGCATTACACTGCGCTCGTCATCCTGAGACATAAGATGTTAAGTCTCATTACGTCCTCTAGTTATACTGGCTACAATGCCCTTCAAACCGAAACACAACAGTGCATGCACATTGCTGCTTGGTGGTAGAAATAGACATTGCCGTGGTATCCACCCAGACGGACTCTTAAACATGAGAGTCCTACCATCAGTAAAATCCATCCTCGTTTGGTAATATACTGCCTATTTTATGCAAGTGAATGACGAAAGGAGCATGCTGATGGTAAGCAATACGACCGCCTATAAACCGTGGCAACATCACTGAAACTTCTAATTAAAAATATTTGTGTGGAATTTCACTTCGTTACCTTGAGACATAAGATTTTAAGTCTCAAAATGCCCAATAATAATGGTTACAAAGTCCTGTATACCGGAACAAAATAGTGCTTGCGCAATATTGCTTCACAGCAGAAATAGACGTTGCGGTGTTCCCTACCTCGGTGGTAGGTGCAGCTGGCCTGTCACATACAAGAAAGTAGAAGCATACAACTAAGGTACTTACAACAACTTTTTGTAACTTTCTTAAGTATTATAAAATAATAGCTTTATTATTTTATAGAAAAAAAACGCGTAGTTTTACTGCTTAGTTCTCCGAAAAAAAACGTAATTTAATCAAATTAATTAGGGAACGTACATAGAAGTCGGCTTGGTGTAATATTTTATAATTAAACGCGTAATATCGCGACCCCTGGAACATACCCGTTACTTTTTAATCTCACCCTTACAAAAACGAAGCCTAACAACTTTTACCAAAGTAATGGGCCGTAATAAGGCAGTAATAAAGTGAGCGAAAAAATTCAATTTGCCATATTAAATAATAAAGTTAAAGATGTTTTAATACGGAGTCCAAAGCATATTATAGTTTTGTTTCCAGCATAGATAGTTCGATTATGTGTTTTATTTTAAATCAATACGTATAGATTTGTAGTTAGATATACGCTTTACTCATATTTATATCTACGGCCGTTGACGTTATCATAAGGCAATCCACTTGTTCATATATTTACTTTACGAAACATTTTATCAATATGAATTAGGTTTAGTATTACCGCTTAGCTTATAAAAATCTATATATGCACAGCTAAAATATATCCAGAATAATGCAACATACCTTGTACCTATAGGTACGTTAGCCGCAAAATGGCTGAGCGTTGAGTTGTAGATGCGCTCTTATTACCCCCGGACTAACCTATCCCGCCCTCTGCGCTCACGTTAACGCATCGACGACGCTCTACTAAATTGAACAGTCTTATTACATTATACGTATAATTTATAAATAAGATCAATCATGTACTATTTAATTGCATTTCACAGGTAAATGTAAGTTTTTCTTGGAAGAGAGTCATTATATCAAATTATTAATATGGCCAACCAATTAGCGATAGTAGATTCTTAGCTAAATGATTTGTAATAAATGGTTCTGCAATTCCAGAGACTACCTTTTCTTTTTACTATGCATTACTATGAGGTTATTTGACCCCCACACCTCTCACGAAGGCCGGCCCGGCGAGAAGATTAATCACGCCTGGACGTTTTGGGATTAAACACTCTCGAAAGTCTATTGGCTTTAAATTTACGGTCTAATTAGGTTCCATTAAAGTTTGTTAAGTAGAATTCTGGAGTCTCTTTTTGCCCAACATTTCAAGTTTTGTGAGAATTTCAAAGATTATGCAACCGGCGGGCTTAATGATTCGCGAATATTCTATTGTGAGGGTTAATTATATTATTACGCTTTAGATTGTATAAAAAATAATCAGCCCCTATACTGGCAGCACTGTTAAACCGTTGAAAAACTGGATTAGAAAGAATATTATGTGAGTTCGCGTGGAGAAACAAGTTATAAAATGTTGCTTGATGCGACGTCAATCTTAAAACACACACACACACACTCACACACTCACACACACACACACACACACACACACACACACACACACACACACACACACACACACTCATGCTTTTTATCGGCAGAGGTGCAACTAGTCCACCCAGTTTTTCCACGGGAGCGTTACCGGAAACGGTAGCCATGTTAATCGAGGACAATGTCTATCTGTGCGCCTTTTTTATGATATTGAATTGTTGATTTATTCTTCCACAGTATGAAACAAAGTCTCGCGCCGCTTCCATACGCGATAAACACAAAAACTACTGAGTGAATTTCTTTGAAGTTTGAGATACTGGAAGGGTTTTAGGTGCTTTATATCCGGGGATATATAGCGGGACTTTTATCCCAGAAAACTTTGAAGCTATATCTAATAAACTATGAATTGAAAACCTCTTGAATAAACTAGATTTTGAACTTGCATGGGGCATACGCAGCATTTTTACAATAATACGTCGCTTGAAATTATGCCCCCAAAACAAAATAGACGATAATAAATAATAAATAATGTAGGACTTCAAGGTTAGGTCTGCAAGACTTTTTCCAAAATAAAAATCCCAGTGTGCTTTGTTGGGCTGGGACAAAACTCTTCTTCTGAATCTAGGACTTGTTTGTTTGTCTCGCAAAATTTCTTCCGAATTCAATCAGGTTTTTTGTTTCAAACATATTACACTGGATTTTTTATTGTAATTTGTTATTGTTCGTTGTTATTTGTCTTTAAGATTAAACGTTAGTTCTGAATTGCTAAAAACTCGTGAATCAAGGAGGTTAATATTAATAAAAGAATATTACCAATTGTAGGATTTTATATAAAATATCATACCCGATGTCAAACACACATTAATGCGTACTTTAAAAGGGACCTTTGCCAAATTTCTAACTGAAATCCCGGGGATTACATGGAGTTTGTTACCTGAGATGACAACAGTCCCTTTGTCCTGTTCCCGAAGAATATTCCCAAAATTTGTTTGAAAATAAACACGAGCACCTCTCGACAAAGTTATTGTGCTATTGTTTCAAGATAATTACTTTTTATTGAATAAATTACTTGGTACGTTGAACTTATTATTTAATACTTGACACTTAAAAGGTCCCTTATAAGTGAAGGTCTGTCTGAGCAGGCAAGTATCGGCGCAACGTCTACATAATAAATCTGCCTCCAAATAGTAGTGTGCGTACTGTTGTGCTTTGGTTTGAGAGGTATTGTAACCAGCTTTTTCCATAATGAAAATTCGACGCTTTTTTGAGTAAAAAAAAAAGTAGTCTATGCTACTGAACTGAATCAATATACCAAAAATTCAGATATTACGGGGAATATAGATGTTCCATCCAAATTGATTAGCAATTCAGTTGAGACAACTGTTATTTCCGTGGTTACTATATGAAATTTCGTCTGTGTTCGGGTAACAAGTTTATTCCATTCGCAAAGCACCTCACTTCTAAGACGGCGCCGATGTAGAGCTTTTCGGAACAGAACCAGAAAATTATTTTTTTCGAGATCACCCACAATTAATGCAAATACTTATAAACATCTGAATACATAATTCATATTCTGATAATAAAAATCTGATTGTATTATTCTAATTAATTAGATGTGGTGGAAGGAATGTTCCCAAATAATTACTGTTAAATTATTTTCCTAAAGTAGTTTCCTGAAGTATGTTGAGACGAAATGCGGGACACTATATTATTTAATCTTATTGTTACTAATATAAATACGAAATTTTATGAAAATTGATGTTTATTATAAGTAAATACAGAAACCACTTATCTGATTTGGATGAAATTTGGCACACAGGTAGGTCATGTGCTGGATTAACACATAGGCCACTTTCTATCCCGGTAATTTGCTCCCATGGGAAATTATATGTTTAAGCAGATGGCGCTGGTGTCATACTGTGTTTTAAGGACTTTTGTGGCGGTAAAGGTATTCATGCGGTCGAAGCCGCGAGCAGCACATAGTAGAAAGTATATTATAAACAATCTAGTTGCTATTGTAGTGGTACCTGTATATTATTATCCCATATTATTATCCCCCACAGATCATCAGTCTAGCATGATAACTGTTGCCTGCCGAGGGACAAACATCTCTCCTCATTCATACTCTATACAGACGCCACTCCTCGTGTCATTATTGCAGTTGAGTCGTTTTTTTGTGGGCATAAAAAAGCATAAGATTTCATGGGATTAAGATAGTTGGCCGAGGTAGAAAATGCAGTAGTGTGTACTTAGGAAAAGTCTACTGAAAATAAACTTTTCTTTGAACAACTTACATTCGAACTAATTAACCCGCAACAAAGACATTCAACAATACTTTTACCAGCAATTATATAAATGCGCACCTTTTTTTCCTATGACTGTTCTGTTCATTATTTTATATGTGTAAATGATACGAAAAATAAATCTTTTTGGGGAAAAGGCACCAGTATTGTTACAAAAATAAGGCGGCAATATTTGAAATATTGTTGTGAGGTTATTATAATTATATCTTTCTTACGCATGCAGCGTTCAAGCCTGTTACGTCGTGCCGTCACAAATCATTATTTCCGTTATTTGACAGCTACCAATGCCGCCAAACATCAAAGTTTTATACCTATTGTATTAATAAGCTGATTCTGAGAATGATTCTGATAGATTTTGGAAGACACACATTTTTGATAAATGAAATAAAATTACAGTAATCCAATTGCACGCACCAGACATCTGAAAAGGAGTATCAGTGTCATGGTTAATATTACTAAAAAACAATTCAATGTTGTAAAAACCATTGATATGAACACAAATGTTAAAGCAGAAGTCAAACACGAATGAGTGGAAACAACAACAACGAGCCAGAGTTATAGAGACGTGTTTGAGTTTGTGATCTTAGCTCGAGACGTGGGAATTGTGAAGATAAATGTTATGACGAGGTCATTTCATTTAGAATAAGATATTACCGGCACAAAATAGGACAAGCAAAATAATGATAATTATGAAAAATAAGATCAAACAATTTTGTAGCATGGCAATGTAGCTCAATATTCTGATCCAGTATGATGTAAAAATAGGCTTATTTAACTCCTTTCGCCAATGAGACGTATATGGGCCGTGAACTAAATGGTAGTGATTCCCAGGCGCAGCAACACTATATGTGTCATATATGATCGCCCTATTAGATATTGAAACTTAACCGATGTTTCGTTTGTGTCTCAATACCTTCTCTATTGGCGAATTGACTCCAAAATACGTACCAGTATTTCTATAACAATAGACATTTTCAGCGTGCAGTTAGGCGGGAACTTAGGTCCCTTAACGTCCACAAATCGAATGGGCCAGACGGCATCCCTGCAGTGGTCCTCAAGGCATGCGCCCCCGAGTTGACTCCGGTACTTATGCGCCTGTATCGCCTTTTTATGATTCCAATAGGGTTCCAACTTTGTGCAAGGTTGCTCACGTGCACCCGATCCCCAAAAAGGGTGACCGGTCGGACCCTTCGAACTACAGGCCTATCGCGATCACATCCTTGCTCTCCAAAGTGATGGAGCGGGAAGTTAACACCCAGCTTTTGAAGTACCTTGAAGAGCACCAGCTGATTAGCGACCATCAATGCGGTTTCCGCCATAGTCGCTCAGCCGGTGATCTTCTTGTGTATCTCACTCACTTCTGGGCAGAAGCAGTGGAGAGTAAGGGCGAGGCGCTTGTTGTAAGCCTCGACATCGCAGAGACATACGATAGGGTCTGGAATAGTGGCCTTCTTTCGAAACTACCCTCATATGGAATCCCTATCAATGAAATGTTATCAATCGAGGACATACATTGCTATGCGGATGATAGTACGGGAGGAGCGCACTATACCGGCCGCCAGAATATCCCACGGAGTGAACTGCAGGAAAGGCGATCTAAACTCGTGTCTGAAGTTGAGATTTCCTTGGGCGGGTCTCAGAATGGGGTAGTCTGAACCTGGTTAAGTTCAACCCCACTAAGACACAAGTGTGCGCGTTCACCGCGAAAAAGAATCCTTTTGTCACATATTACATTACATACCTACATATGAGAGGCCTACCACCGGTACACACATGTGCTGTAAGACCTTGCTTCTTGCCAAATTTCATGATTCTACGTTAACGTGAAGTAGTACCCTATAGATTTTGATTTACTTATGAAATCGCAAAATATGCGAAAGTATACAAGTTAGTTTTTTTTCACAGCTCAAAGGGACAGCTGAGTATTTTATATAAAAAAAATGATACCTCTACGCGTTCCTGAGAAAAGGGGTCTTGACAGGCAGACGAACCGATAGACTAACGGACAACAAAGTGATCCTGTTTTCGTTTTGAGATAGGAAACCCTAAATTTATCATAAGTAATATTTTATTTAGAAAATAATAAAAGCGTGTTAAAGATAATTATTAGTAATTTAACTTGAGCAGAGAGATAATGAGTCTAAATGCGTAAATATTATTATCTAATTCTAACGATTAAAGTCACGGTCGGCTGGTCTGCTCCACTGGTAGTTGAAATTGGCATTTCATTGCTTACGCGCGTCTTGAGGTTTTGAATTTTTCTTCGAATTTGGTAAGTACATAATGTTATACAATCATTACCCGATATCAAAATCGATTTCTCGGATTTTTGCTTGAGTGTCTACAGTGCATGAGCGGCGATAGCCTAGTTGGGAGTGGAACGGACTGCCGAGACTAATGTCCGCGCCGTCCCTAATGCGCCGAAGATATGCGTCTTATGCGTCCGATGACGCATATCGGTACAAGATATGCGTCATCAGCCAATGTCAAGAATGAAATTAATTATATTGTTTCAGAGCCATGATACTGTTACTACCGGGATGCGTACTACTTTGCGTAACAGCATGGCTGTTGATGCGCTGGCGCAAAGTGAAGAGTTACTGGGCAGAGAGGAACGTGCCGTATAGTCCTCCGCACCCCATCGTGGGCAGCCTTAGCTTCCTCTTAAAAGAAAATGCTGTAAGTTCTTTAAGACCTCAAAATACTGAATGAATATACTGTAAGAACACTACCCACAACTTGGATTATAAAATATACTATTACCAGACCCCAAAATCAACCTCATATCGATGCTTAAAACAGTAATCCTTCTATACTATCCTGCTAATGTTATAAAGGCGAAAGTTTGTAAGAATGTATGGATGTTTGGATGTATGGATGTTTGTTCCTCTTTCACGCAAAAACTACTGAACAGATTGCGATGAAACTTGGCACACGGGTAGATCATGTCCTGGATTAACACAAAAGGTACATCTTATCCTGGTAAAATATAAACTGGGACTTTTCTCCCGGAAAAACTTTTTAACGCGGGCGAGTCGCGGGCAAAAGCTAGTAGATTATAATAGACCATTTATTGAAAAGTTATTAGTTTACTTATTTCAAATTAAATCAATTTAGAATTCCCACGACCATATGCCATACGATGATGATGATGACGACCATATTATGTATGTTCATGGTGTGACTACAAATTATCAAGAATATATCGACTTCTTTCTTCACAGGCATTTTGGATGAGAAAAATTTACAACGAATTTAAGAGTCCATACGTGGGGATATGGCTGTTCTGGCGGCCGGCGCTGGTCATCAATTGCCCTGAGCTGGCGCGGCGGGTGCTCGTCAAGGACGGTGATAACTTCAAGAACAGGTTACTAGGATCTGGAAAGACTGATCCTATCGGAGGACTGAATTTGTTCACTGTTAATGTGAGTTTGGCAATATTTATATTAGTTTTTTTTTTATTCTATACAATGTATGATTTATTTATCATCTTCTGGATTTAGTGTGTCGTGCGAATTATGAGGTAATGGGTTTGATTCACAACTTATACATGTATGTTTTTAACTCCAACGCTTTATATTCTGGTATCAAACCACTGAACATAACTGTGCTTGCATACTGCTGCTTGGTGAAAATAGAAAGGAGCAAAAGACTGCTCTTTCTATTCTTGGTACGAACTCAAACCCACTCTTACAGAGTACATAACTTGTAAAGTCTTCCTTGAACCACATTGCGATTAGTTGATTAATATTGTTAGTGGTTAATTTTAGGACCCTTTATGGACATCTCTAAGGCGCCGGCTAAACGTGATCTTCACTGGAGCCAAGCTGAGATCCGTCCACAGGATCTACTCCGATAAGGCCAAGCAGTTGGTGACGCGCGTTGAGTCTGATGTCACGCAGAAAAAACTTATCAACTTGAGAGTAAGTCACGTGATTATTGGCATATATTAAATTTATATTGTTATATGAGCTCAAAAAAAGGAGGAAGTCCTCAAAATTTATTTGGAACGCCCAGTTGCGTGTGAAGAGGGGCGCTTGCATTTATGACACAGTGTATACTTTGTAGATGCTTTCGTTGACCTTGTCAACAAAGATTAATGCTGTTAATAATCTGAATAAAGAATTTTAATTTTAATTTAATTTGTAGTGTATTTTATATGTTTGTAACCACTTCGTTTTTTACTAGCCGATTCCGAAATTTCTTTTTAATTATATACTTCCAGATTGGTCTTCGGAATTTTCATGTCAATCGATTCAATGTTTTTTTGTTAAGCCAAAATAACTCGAATATTTATGTTGTCGTCATTGATTTATAAAGTCGTCGTATACGAAGTTGCGTATTTCGTTTTCCTGTGATATGTTTTCTATTGGGTGCTATAGGGTCTATTTCGTACTACTACACAAAATCCTCAAAGTATTCTTTTAGTCCTTATTCAGTGACTACACGACGGACGTGGTTGGAGACTCTGCCTTCGGAGTGAGCAGCATGGCCACGATCACCGGAGACAGCCCTCTGAGGAGAATCACCGCTGATTTCACCAAGTTCTCCGTGTCCCGCGGCCTGTCTTGGACCAGTATCTTCTTCATACCAGAGCTGGTTGACTATTTTGGGTGAGATATTATATGAATAATTTATCGCTTCTATATTCTAATTACGCTGCGCTTATGCTGAAACATATTAAATCCAAGATTTGGTCTGTAGGCCTGGAAATAAAAATATAAGGGGTGATTTATAAATACCTGTTACTGCTATTATTATTGCTATTCCTTGGTCTTATTTCTGTCTTTTTGTCCCTGACCGATAGATGTTACGTTTGCTTTGTTCAAATATAATTTATAAAATCTTAATTACGTTTTACTTGAATAAGTAATTCAGTGCTTTATTTATAACCACACTTTAATGAAGGTTTATAAAGTTTGCAAATTGTTAACATAATTAAATAAGCTTTTTTCATTCTGATATGATCGCGTAGAGAATCAGCAGAAATAGACATAGACCTTTACATAACTATCGGTTAGTATCAGTGAACCTTCCTATAAAGCTTGTAGAAAGTGACTTAACGTGAGCTGCTTCCAACAGGCCGGTATGGAAATCTTTGCAGGAGGTAATGTTCTTGAAATGAAATAAATTTATTCGAACCCATAAAATGTTATACATTATTTAGATTCAGTCAATATTAACTCTACCATCGGTTCGGAAAACAGTTCTCACTAGAGAAGAACGGGCAAGAAACTCTAGTGTTGCTCTTTTTAAAATCAGTTCAAGGTATAAAATTCAATTAATAACAAAAAAAAAAAAATTACGTGATATAGATATATTTGTTTTTTTGTTCAACAATCATCACACCCATATTGATATTTTTTTAAATAATTAAGACTAGCGTGTTACTCGCCCATAAATAGAGCAACACCTCCAGAACTTCTTGTTTCTGAATGTGACAGCGGCTATATATGCATATAGCTTATTACGTGGATTTTTCTATTTCGTGCTGCGATTTGAAACAGGAATAGATTATTTTTAGTATTGTTTAGTTTATATCTCTCTCACCACTTCTAAATGCTGTGCGTTGTTTTAAAATAAACTGGAGTTTTATTATGCTGTTATGAAGTAAATTACTTAATTAAATGTAAATTACTTCTAGATTTTCGTTCTTCCCAAAGAAGACGGTTGCATACTTAAGGAAGGTGTTCAGAGTTGTGGTGGAGCAAAGAGAACAGAATAAAATGGACCATGGAGAAATCAAAGACATGCTTGACGTTCTGCTGAAGATGAAACACGAAGCCAAAATTGATGGGGAAGGTAAAAAACTTCGGAAGTGTCTGTAGCAGGTATACCTAGTCTGGGCAAGTGCTGTATTGATAGATGCATTATAGATTTTGACTATGTAGATATTCCTTTGTAGAGCAAACAAGTTGTGTGACGGTTTTATATTGAGGATAGTATATTTTTATAAAGATGAGGGATATTAGCTATCTTTTTTCATTTCACTGCCTTGGAGGAGTAGTTATAATACTGTACGACTGCGATAATAAGGTCTCGGGTGCAATCCCCGGGTCGGGCACGTGATATTGGGTTTTTCTACAGAGTATCAGCCCGGAGTCTGGATTTTGTGCCGATACAGCGATAGGCTCGCCCCCTATCACATCATGAGACCGAATACGCACGACGACGAGTGGGTGCACTAGTTGCACCTCTGTCTACCTCTACTGTGATAAAGGGCGTGAGTGTGTATGTATGTTGTCATTTTACGGATTAAAGAAATATTTACTTTGGGCGTATAGGGCGAGATTCCGAAGATTTTACGACCTAATGCACCTTGCATTGATATTAAAACAAACTGTGTTTTTAGAGATCAGTGAAGACCTGCTCCTGGCACAAGCTGCTATATTCCTGCAAGGAGGCTTCGACACGTCAGCTGTTAATTTAACGTTTGCCATTTACGAGTTGGCACACCAACCTTTAATACAGGTAACACTTAACTTTTTATTAAGTACAAGGTATTGCGACTCTGCCCACGGTTGACCTTTTTGCTATATAAAATATCCTACGTCCCGCCCTCACACCCGCCACTACAACTCCTATAAGCCAGGATCAGCAATGGTACGCATTTTATGACACCAAGCGGTGAAGCTCGGCGAGTCTCAGGGAACACTAGTCTGTCTTTATCCCGCCACGAAATTAATCAAATAGAAAGACAGGAGTTGGAAATATTAATTGCCCATACCCCTCCATAGCAAAGCGGGAGACAAAATAATGAATATCCTAGATGGTAATGATAACAACATGGTAATATACAGGGTCATTTTTTTACATTGCGTTACTAAATGAAACCACATATTCGCCTTTACCTCTGCTAACATCGTGCTAAAAATTATCAATGAATAAGGAATACTTTCGCCAAAATCCCGGTTGTAGTATTCCAATTTTTTTGATTATTTTGTTGTTTAGTGCGAATAAGGTGTGTGCGTAAGTGTATTTGTGACTGAAAGTGTAATGTTGCTGGTGCGACGAATTCTCCTAGAGCAGTCATAGTGGCATTAGGGCGTGTAAACTTAAAGTTACATTTTATTGATATTTTTTTTCGAAACTTACACTTTTTTATTATAGGTATAACTTAACGGAAAATGTTATTTTCAACGAGATAAGTATGCATTTATTAACGCAATGTCAAAATTACCCTGTATAATACTAGGTGCTACTCATGGCTTCTTCCGCGTGTAAAGCCTTTGCCGCAACAAAAGTTCCTAAAACAAAGTACGACGCCAGTGCCATCTAATTAAAAAATCAGATAAATATATCCATGATTTCCCATGGGCGCAAATTACCGGAAAAAAAGGACATGATCTACTCGTGTACCAAATTTCATTCCAATCCGTTCGGTAGTTGCTGCGTTTACTTCTAACAAAAATCCAAATATTTTCACATACTTTCGCATTTATAATATTGGTAATATAAGATACAACATGGTATTTGTGTACGAAATTTCATCCGAATTACTTCAGCAGTGTATACGTTATTTAATTTTTAAGACATCTAAACGTCTTCTTAGTGGACGATAGCGTAGTTGGGAATGGAACGGTCTGCCGAGACAATGTCTGGAGGTTCAAACCCCAAGGCACACACCTCTGACTTTTCAGAGTTACGTGTGTATTGTTTATCAATTATCGTTCACTTTAACGGTGAAGGAAAACATCGTGAGGAAATCTACATACCTGAGAATTCTCCATAAGAATTTCGAGGGTGTGTGAAGTCTACCAACCCGCACTAGGCCAGCGTGGTGGACTAAGGCTTTAAACCCTCTCAGTAGTAGAGGAGGCCCGTGCTCAGCAGTGAGCAGTATATAATACAGAGCTGGTATTATTATTATTATAAACGTCGTCACATACTTTAGTACCTAGAAAGAGAATATGTAGGTTAGGAGAATAGCCTTGGAGCTCTGTCTTGATAAACATACAACGACACTGACCCGCATGGCAATATGCCGATATCACGAAATGCATATTATGTAATTATGACCAGATAAATTATCTAGTTTTTATAATTGTTTGATTTGTTAATGAATGTTCTCGTGTCGAACTCCCTCATAGGCACGCTCTGCTTTACTTGAGCTATTCGGCACAATATTTTTCATAAAAATTATATCACATGTCAAAATTATAACATGATTTACTATCACAGGAGAAACTCTACACAGAAGTGTTTGAAGCGCACCAAAAGGCTAACGGAGAGCTAGACTCCACGCTTCTTGCTGGACTGACATACCTAAACGCCGTTCTTGAAGGTACTTCACCGTCATCATTTTTTAACCGACTCAGAAAAGAGATTCTTTTAGGGCCCGTATGTGTGTACGTTTTCAAGCAGCGTGACTACGGTATCTAATGAATAATATATAGTAGGCATATCCTAATATTAATTATTTTGTAATTAGTGTTACAATATTATCCCATTTGTAGAGACCCTGCGAAAATTCCCACCGCTAGGCTGGTTAGATAGGATCGCACTGAACAGCTACAAAATCGACGATAACCTGACTATTCCCGCTGGAACCACCATCTACGTGAATGCTGTAGGGATGCAAATGGACCCTGATTTATTCCCTGAACCTGAGAAATTCATCCCTGAGAGATTCCTGCCTGAGAATAACACGATAAAGCCCTATACTTATATGCCGTTCGGAGAAGGACCTAGGCATTGCATAGGTAAGCAGTTTAATTGATAAGATTAACTGAAAGCATATTCATATTAGAGAGCAACATCACCACAAGAAGCCAATTCTTCCAACATTTATATTATTGATTGTTTTGTAGGGAAGCGCTTGGCTTACCAGACCATGAGGTATGCACTATCCCAAATTATGCTGAACTTCGAGGTCCGCCCGCTGCCCAACAGCCCGCTGCCAAACGATTGCCACATCGATGCCAGGAGCATGTTTATGATGCCAGACGAAGTCATGTCTGTTGAATTCATTAAAAGGAAGAAACCGAAGACTACTTAGGTTCTATAATTGTTATGTAAATGACGTCTGAGTAGGTTAAGGTACCATGGTGTCAATTTCAATTAAGCAGCAGTGGGCATTGGTCAGCTTTGAATGGTACTGGAGTGACTAGTATTTTCTGTTTTTATTTATTTGTTGTATATGACTATTGTATTTACTGCCTCGTGGCTTAGTTGTATTACGGTACTACTGTGTGATGTCCCTCTACATAATTTTGTACTCTTTGAATTATATAACTGTATTTAAGCATATGACTATAATAAAATATCCAGTACATACTCAGCATATCGTTTTATTCATCTCATCAGCCATCCTCACAATTGCAACGTTGAGGTATCGGGGTTCGATCCCCGGGTGTGCAAAGTAATATTGGATTTTTCAATTAAATAAAGGCCCTGAGGCTGAAGTTTGTGCCCGATATGGCGATAGGCTCGCCCCCTATCACATCATGGGGCGGAATACGCACGGCGAAAAGTGGGTGCACTAGTTGCCCCTCTGTCGAGGTATTAAAATGGCGGGAATGTGTTAATTTTACTGGTGATCAAGGAACCTTACTATATTTTAGTCCTTCCAACTAGATTCGAACTACTCTCTGGCATACCAACCACTGAACTACGAGGTAAACTGCACATTGCACCATATATTCTTGCAATTAAAGTCCCGTGTATAGTTCATACGTACGCATAAATAAAAGATAATTGCGTTGTAATTCACGGCAAACGGTTTCCCGTAGGCGCATTCGTTTTACTATTTTAAAAGAGTTCATGCGTTCTTTGGAACGCTTTATTGTTCTATATTCGATGGACAAGTGCATAATTATTATGTAAACGTTGTATTGCGTACTCGACGACTACCATGCTGAGGTTTAGGGTTCGATCGCTGAGTTGGAAAAAGTATTATTGAATTTTTCTACTCAATCTTTAACTCTAAAAAGGAAAAGGTGATATTATGGTGATTATGATCCTATGTACCGTATGCAGAGTTTGATCATTATGGCAACTGGGGCCGTGGTCAAAATGCCCTTCAAAAAATGTATGACAATGACATATCCAATGGATAAGTCTGTCGCTATGGAGGCATTCTCATACATGTATTAGCGTTATCAATTGTAGAGCCATCTTAGCTACGGGCCCTGATAAAAAAATCTTTAGTTGTTTTATTTTGTAACACAAATACATTTTAGTTATTGATAGAGATAGGACGTGTTAATATTCTTCGATTTGGTCTACTAACACTAGGGTATCTACTCTGCTGACGTTTAGTTGGTGGTGACCGACAACGGTGATTGACAAGACGAGCATGCCGTTCGCCTGATGGTAAGCGATACATACATACATGGCATCACGCCTTTTTACCTTTTCAGGGGTAAGCAGAATCGTATTACCCATATTTCGCCAGCTATGTTAGGTCCCATGTAATAGAGGCAGCCCTATTGCTATTTATCGCACACATTTCCAGACCCTGGGACGAAACTGAGTAAAAAAACCCAATATCACTGTGCCTGACCCAGGAATGGAACCCGAGACCTCAGCAACGCAGTCGTACCGTAATACAAGTACACCACTGATGCATGCAAGCGATACGACCACCTTTAGCAGTAGTCAAACTATCCAGAACTTTAATTTACATTAGACGGGCACTCCACTGCGCTCGCCATCTTAAGAAAAAAATTTACGTTTCATGATTAACAGTATTTAATGACTTTGGCTACAACGTGAAACCCAATATTGTATGCTTGATGATGATGATGCAATACTGATGCTTGGTGGCAGAAACAGACATTGCGGTGGTACTTACCCTGATGGCCCCTCGCACACGAGATACCTACCACTAGTATTAAATTGTTTACTTGTCTGCCTGCCCTATGTTACAACAAATATATATTAAGCCTTAGTTACAGTGGTTGAAACACATTCACTCAAATCTATACCAATATTATAAAGCTGAAGAGTTTGTTTGGTTGAACGCGCTAATCTCAGGAGCTACAGAACCAATTTTAAAAATTCTTTCACTAATAGTAATGATAAAATATACACTTACGTAAAATGGTAAAATATTTTCATCCCGGAAAAACTTTTTCAGGTGGGCAGAATCGCGGGCAATAATAGTAGATGATAAAATTAAAGTCTTCGCGAATTTTAGGGTACACTCATCATACTTTTAAAACAGACGAACTGATAAGTTATTAAAAAAAACAACCCTATTCGTTCATCTAAAAGATAAAATATCCAAAACATATTCTATTTTATTTTTTAAATGAAATTCGCCATTCTCTATCAATTAAAACTTAACATCGAAAACGCGGATATTTCGAGTTCATTACTGAAACACTGTACTTTTATGGTTTTTAATTAATGAGAAAATAAAATTCAATTTGAAATAAATTTCCAATACCGCTCCGGAAACCCAGGTATCGCAAAGTGATATTGAATTTTTCTGCACAGTATTTAGCCCTGAGTTGTACGGAAAAAAACCAGAGGTTTTTTTTTATCACGGGCCGTAGCTATAATAGCTCTGCGATAGCTAACGCTAAAGTTATGTAGGAGAATGACATATCCTTTTTTATTTTTTTTTGTTGACGCTGAGAAAGTGACTTATTACTACCGCCCAGTGTTCAAGGGGAACGACTGAGCGGTTATGTTGGGTTTGTAACGGTTACTACATACACCGTTTTGTATTTTTTTTAAATTGCGCTATAACTTAAACCTTAAATTCTATTATATATTTCCTGTACACAATTATTACTATAAAATCATAAATCATTAATAATTATTAATTAACACATTAATACTATTACGTACTTAACTTATTAATCGATCAGCTGTCTTTGCAAACGTAGCTGTAACGTTGGGTGTACCGGCCAATGACCCGCGTCGGCGGTGCGGGGGCAATCGGCTAACGGTTGTTACTTGTATTTTTTAAACGGCTAACTGCCAGCTGCCGCCGGACTCTGAGCGAACGCGCACGCACGTCTCTGCATTTTAAACTTCGGTTGTAACGAACGCAAAATAAGTGTCGTTGCATTTTAACTCCTCGAAAGTGCCTTGTGTTACCCCGAATTGGGTGAGTGCTAATATATAAATTGTATTCCTGCTTCTATCTGGTGTATGACGTGAGTACATTCAAATATGTTTAACGGTTATTTGCACTATTAAAACAATACGTCTTGTTGCTGGCATTAATTAGTTTTTACCGGCGGCCTTTTACCTTTTTTAACGCCTACCAATATAGCCTACGCGTAGTATAATTATTTTAGACTTATTTGAATGTACCTAGATAGCTGTAATTCCAAATTGCATTTGTACTTGCACTGCAAGCGTAGCCTAGCCTTGTGTTATAGATTTTAAGGTAACTGTACACATTGACTGCCTCATCTAAGACGCTATTCGTTGCTGGGACACCGTTAGGTACTTGGTCCCGGTATGCGCAAGTGCGCTTATGCGACAGTCAATTTCATAAGTTGGTCATTATGTGACACGCCCGGTAATTGGGATTTCAGGGTTCACCCGCACGGCTTGTTTCCTGCCTACCTGTCTCTTGCTTGGGCCTCAGTCGAGCCGCCTTGCTACTTACCATCCCGAAACATCTCCTGGTGCCTGACTACTTCAGCTGCGGTTCTACCAGAACACCCTGCGGACCCTACGCGCGGGGATTACAAGGCCAGTGTCCTAAGCGGTCGTGTAAGGCTCTTCGGCTCCTGGATGCAACCGTACCCTGACCCTGTTTTACCTATTCGTCCTAAAAAATAAATTTTCTAACACGCTCCTGTTTTTCACTTACCGTCCTATCTGTAGGGGAAGGTGTGAATGAATTAGGGAACGTAACAGGTTCACCGTGCCTTACGACCCGACGTTGAGCCGCCCGGAGAGATGGAAAACGTCGGACGACCGCCGGGCCGAGTCCCTAACCTATGTACACCGCACGGCATACCAACTAAAACTCCGCGGTGGCCATCTTCGGCGCATTAGGGACGGCTGCGGGCTTCCTCCGACTCACGTCTAAGTTGTCGTCCGCAACCGCCCCTGCAGAATGACATATCCTAGCGATACACTATCGATTAGCATTATTTGTATCATTCTCATACAATATTTGTACGGTTTCGTACATTGAACTTTGTTACCAACAGTTAGTGCTGATACGACATTTCTGCAAAACAAACATTTCTAACAATTCGCGTGAGGGCGACGCCCCGCTATGACCTGCATTAATAAGCATTTTCTGCCAACGGGACAATTTACTTCTATCGAACGTTTCTGATACGTTCTTGTGCCATACCAAACGCCGACCCGAACACTTGTCTCGCACCAGAGTAATAATCGCTAAACTATAACAGTTGTGATTTAACAATAAACTGGTGATTTTACTACGACAAGTTTACTTCCATTGCACCCCGGAACTCGCAACACCTACATACACCACTGCTCCAACGAGCTATCTAATGTCACTGAACATTTATGGTCCTTCGAGACGGATAACCAGGTATTTTGTGCATTTTAAAAACTCTATTTAAGATAGCGAATCGGTTTGGCTGGCCTTCCACAAGCGGACCTCCCCAGTCAAATTGAGAAGGCGCACATATCCTAAATAGAGTGTAGATGCACTAAATATCAACTGGGACCTTCAAGACATACAAACGCATCGTCCAACACTACGGCAGGCAGCGAAAACTCGTCTTGAAGAAGAAGATTGCAAAACATTGCCATCATCGTGTCCCGAACTAAAACCAACAAGCTAAGCAACTACGTATTAGCACACTGTACTAATAACTTAAAACTTTTGGTGGGACTGGAATTACGTCCGTCAACCAGAACATCAGGTAATCTACCTGTACGGTATTTTAATAGTATATTTGAGTACCGAATACAAAGCAACTGGGACCTCCAAGATACGACAACGCTTCGTCAAACACGGCGGTAGACAACGATCACAAGTCTTGAAGAAGGTAATTGCAAAACATTTGCTATTATCGGGTCCTGAACAACGTACAACAAGCAACAAAACGTCGCACGAGTAAACAGTGCGTGAGGAACAACTAAGCACTACTTCAAACGAAGACTTCGTAGTAACTCAAAACTACTGGTGGAGTTAGAACTACTACTACGTTCGACTACCAGAACTTCAGGTAAACTACCTGAATTATAACTCTCCGACACATTTTCAACGAAAATATGGAGCATCTAAGCACACAAGTCACGAGCTTGAAGAACGTTAAGACTCTGTGCTCTAACTTCAAGAAGGACGGTATTACTAGGAAAACCGTTGATTACCTGGAAAATCGTCTTCAGACACTGGAAACTGAATGGGTGGAATTCCACGAACGTCACAAATTACTGCAAGATACAATTGTGGATCAAACAAACTGAGAGAGCGTGGGGACAAGGAGACATACCGGACGGCGACGTCAGCAGCGAGGCTAGTCGCATCTACACCGCACCAGCAGACTCTATCGGCCAAGCCTCGATGTCTAGCAACGGAGGCGACAACACAACCCATGGTCTCCAGTTCACATAAGATAACTAAATATTTATTTATTATTTTGTTTTTACAAATTACCTTTTGTTTTATACTTATTACTTTTATTTTGTACTAGCGATTCTTATTCTATTGCGTTTTCTATTTGTTTTCGGGTCGGGAATATGTACGGTTTCGTACATTGAACTTTGTTACCAACAGTTAGTGCTGATACGACATTTCTGCAAAACAAACATTTCTAACAATTCGCGTGAGGGCGACGCCCCGCTATGACCTGCATTAATAAGCATTTTCTGCCAACGGGACAATTTACTTCTATCGAACGTTTCTGATACGTTCTTGTGCCATACCAAACGCCGACCCGAACACTTGTCTCGCACCAGAGTAATAATCGCTAAACTATAACAGTTGTGATTTAACAATAAACTGGTGATTTTACTACGACAAGTTTACTTCCATTGCACCCGGAACTCGCAACACCTACATACACCACTGCTCCAACGAGCTATCTAATGTCACTGAACAATATTTGTTTTCTATTGGTTTTCACAATTTTAGAAAGGCGTCTCGACTACAGAGTACAGGCCCATGTGCACAATGCAGTATTGCCAGATTAGGCAATTTTTCCCCATTTAAGCTATCGCGGAGGGTGTCAAAAATTATCAATTGTGATCGGTCACCATTTAGGCTACTGCGGTAGGCGACCCGTCTCCATTTTAAACTTCTATTTTTGATGACTTTGTGGTCATTTTTAGCTTTTATGATGCAACTTGACACGAAATTTGAACGGAAATCACCGTCCGCACGAAGGAATCAAATACCGAGGACCTTTTTTCGTCCTCAACTTCACCTAAGATTTGTCGACTTTAGGCTACTTCGAACAGTCGGCGACTTGAACTCATCTGGCAACACTGGTAAGATACGTTATCCAGGTGGTTACAAACTTCCTACCGCTAACAAAATTCCTCCTACCAATTAACCGCAATAATCAGTTTTCTGCGTATCATTATTAGCATTGCAGATATTCAGTCGAAGCTTTGCAAATTGTTTTTATCCCAAGCGTATAATTATTTTCACCGAACTCAAAACAAATATGGATTACACAAACACTGCAAAATTTGTTAATTATATTAAAATGTAGTTAGTGAATACTGTGGTGCAATAGACAAGCGTCAAGTATTTTATAATATAACAACAAGTGCTACATGAGTTTTCCAAATTCACATTTCTATCTTCTAGGGCTTAGGCAGAGTCGTAACAAGTTCACACACATTTCACTAACCTTTCATCTGACCACCGAAGTGATGGGAAGGAAAATCCCGTTATTTAAAACACAGAAACACTTCACATGTCGCACCTTTAGGATGAAAACGATACAATTCAAAAAGAAAATTGGGTTATCGTCATAAAATTACTTAAAACGAAGTATTCAATACAACAACAGTTCAAAAACAGCCATATTCAAGCAGGAAAAGGACAAACCTGTTATATCGGTCCCTTTTTATTATATTTTTATAAATAAGGGACTACTTTTTAGTCATTTAAAAATGAAAACTTAATTTTCTATTTTTTGAATTGTGTCGTTTTCGTTCTAAAGGTGCGATGCATTAAATAATGGAGAAAGATTCTACCGATGCATTTTATTTCAATACTTGAAAGTTTCGTAAGGGATTTGGTGCAGAAACTGGTTAATACATATTTGGAGCGTCATTTTTTATAAGGAATAATACCTATGTTATGGTACTAAAATAAGTAATAAAAACGGTCGATCCAACAAACGCAAGCTTGACCTTCTCGAAATAAATATGTCTGCCAATGATTACCGAGGAGGATACTTGAGATTGAGCTAAGCACGAAATAGTTCCAGATCACCATCATCATCGGCCACTTGAAATCCACTGCTGAACATACACCTCCCCTAAAGATTTCCAGACGGACCTCAAAAGCGGCCTGCATCAAACGTGTTCCTGCCACCTTTATCAAGTCATTCCGGATCATAATATCTCTACTTTTCTCTAGTATTATAATTTATCTTAGTATCTTATCTTACTTCTTACTAATTTAAAAAAAAATGTAAAAATGTTAGGATGTTTGTGAGAAGTAAACGCAGAAACGACTAAATTTATTATTTATTTAAACTTTTACAAAACAATAGAAACTTACAAATCTACGTATGTCCTTCAAAGCTACTCAAATAGATTGGATTTGGATGTAATTTTACACACGGCTAGATCTTATTTTGGATTAACATATAAGCTACTTTTAATCCTGGTCTTGACTACCATGAGAAATAATTGTCAGTTTTAGCTGATTCCTTAAGTAGATGGCGCTAGCATCGTGCTGTGTTTTGGGAAGTTTTGTAGCGGAAAAGCTGTTCACGCAGACGAAGCCACGAGTACCACCTAGAAGGTACCCAATAAATCCTATGAAATTATTGGAATCGTTCGTGAGCTCATCACTTGTACTTGTGATGCAAAACATAATTAATGATTGCGTCCATTCGGCCACGAGGCCGTGTCATGTTACTAAACAAACATTTTATTTACTGGGCACATATTCCCAATGCAATACAGGTTTTTATTTATTGAAAGCTAGATTTTGAATGATTCACGCATGTGTCATGATGATGGCACTCGTGTAAATACTACCCTGAACAACGTGTTGGCTATTCCTATATAAAAATATATAAAGACAGGAAATAAATGGATTAGGATGGAATTGGCGAAAGGAATTTAGTCCTAAATAAATAGTCTTAAATTTTTTATTTTACTTAAGAAATCGGTTCTTATTCAAAGGATAATCACAAACATTATTTCTAAAGTTAATGCCCAACATTTACTAAGATCATTAACCAGTCCTTATTCCAAGGACACTCAATTTATACAGAAAAATTACAATCCGAACAACTCGACAACCCCATTGGCACTTGAACACGTCCCTCGTAATGCTTACGTCAGCTTCGAATTGTCGAAAAATATATTGTGCTACAGTAAAACCGCGATACGCGTCTGTTGTTCTACTTTGCAAGACATTGCATTATTTGGTGTTGTGAGACTTGAAATTTGATGTGTTTTTTTTTTCATACGGGAACGGCATTGACTGCATCTAATGTTAAGTAGAGTAGCGGTCCAGGTAGCGTGTTGACTTAGTAGGGATGTTATCCCTTGCCAATCGACACAATTATATCCACCTTTGAGATGTCGACTCCATTGGCATACAGCCTATAGTACTTGGAATTTTGAACTTATAGATGACGAGCTTTTGTCCGCGGCTGCGCCCGCATTAAAAAGTTTTTCAGGAATAAAAGTCCCGCTTTATATTTTCCCGGGATAAAACGTACCCTATGTGTTAATCCAGTACATGATCCACCCGTGTGCCTAATTTTATCGAAATCCGTTCAGTAGTTTTTGCGTGAAAGAGTAGCAAACATCCATACATACTTACAAACTTTCGCGTTTATAATATTAGTAGGATAGGATATTCCTCCTGTTTATGGGAAGCTGCTGTGTTTCTATCAGTGAGTGAATTGCCTGTCTTAGTTAGTTATATAAAAGAAAACAATATAACAACATCCTAATAGACAAAAGGGTACGAACTAAAATTCTTTAACACAAAATGCATTTCCTGCTGTTGACCTCATATTCCTCGGAGATGTTTCAAACTATCGAACTCAATTTATTCGAAACGGTAGGAATCAAAATTCCACGTATTCTTAATATATCAGGGGAACTTAGTTTCACGGGTGTGCGATCGCGAAATATCTGGCGGCGCAAAACGTGTTTCGTACCACGTGCACAGGGCTGCTGACTTTAGACAACCTTGGCTTAATCTGCATATCAGATCTATATGCATATTGCACAGGTCTTCTTTAAATATCACGTCTCCGAAACAATGTCACATTGCAGGATTAGAGACTCTTATATGAAAAGGTTGACACGGGGGTTAGATGTATCCATTTCATCATCTCGAAAAAGACTTTAAGTTCATCGTACAAAAAGGTAAAATATTTGAAAGTCCATTAAATCAGACAGAAAATTAACGAAGTGATTTTCTTCCCAAAGAAAAAACTAGCCACGAAAGTGGCAACCCTAACACAACCGCCAGAAATATTGCTACCACTGATATGTGATTTATAGGGCTGCGCGCTGCGTTTTATATAGCATTCTAAGTTTCTTAACAGCTTGCATGAGAATAATGGGGGCGAAGAACGCTATCTTTATTTCATTCGATTTACCGCGTCTTTTGAAATTGGTGTGAATTTATACCTAACACAGTTCCTACATAAAATGAGAGCAAAATATAATTTTAAACTCCAAGGTGGTGACTAATCTATAGACTGATGCTATTTCTGATTTCACTCAGGACAGTGTAAGTAATTATCCAAAATAATCATGCGTCTTCAGGATAAATAATGGGGCGAAGAAGTTAGTTTATATAAGGCGGCACCGCGCCGCTATGATGAAAAGAATCTGCCCTCATTATCTATACTAATACTATAAAGCTGAAGAGTTTGTTTGTTTGTTTGTTTGAACGCGCTAATCTCAGGAACTACTGGTTCGAATTGAAAAATTCTTTTTGTGTTGAATAGACTATTTATCGAGAAAGGCTTTAGGATATATAACATCACGATGCAACTATTAGGAGCGAAGAAATAATGGGAAATGTGAAAAAAAACGGGGAAAATTATTCATCCTTGAGGGCTTCCATTGCGTGCGCTGCGAAAACGGTTCAAGATACCAAAAATATATGTATGAAAGAATTATTCCTCTTGAAATGATCTGAAAAAATGTCCACGACAGTATATGTCTATATCTTTTAAGATTAACTCACTAGAACCGTTTTTATGGTAATCAAATTTGGTCGAAATTTATGCATTATTTGTTAAGAGTTGTATCAACGTCATAATATTAATCTTTATCCAAATAAATGTGTTGGATAGAGTAATTCAACGGGAAGGTTTTTATGTACTTTTAGCCCGGAAAAACTTATTAACGCGGGCGAAGCCGTGGGCAAAAGCTAGTGTCTCATAAAGAAAGAAGTAATTTAGATCCTACAACCATAGATACCAGAGTCAAGAGCATGTTATAATGTTTTGTAATAACACACACACTCACTCACCCCTATTATCCCCGAAAGGGTAGGCAGAGGCGTATTTTTGTAATAATGTCATCCTTTATATTAAAATGTTGCCGGCTTATACAGGGTCATTTTTACATTGCGTTACTAAATGAAACCACATATTCGTCTATACCTCTACTAACATCGTACTAAAAATTACCAATGGATAACGAATACTTTTGCCAAAAATCCCGGTAGTATTCCAATTTTTTATCATTTTGCAGTTTAGTGCGAATATGGTGTGTGCCTAAGTATATTTCTGACTGAAAGTGTAATGTTGCTGCTGCGACGAATGCTCCTAGAGCAGTCATAGTGGCATCAGGGCATGTAAACTTAAAGTTACATTTTATTTATATTTATTTTGTTCGAAACTTACACTTTTTTATTTTACATCTATGGTTAAAATAACTTAATGGAAAGTGTTATTTTCTACGAGATAAGTATGTGGTTTCATTTATTAACGCAATGTCAAAATGACCGTGTATGCCTATTAAAATAAACGATTTAGAATTAAGGTTTTTAAAACAAAATGGTCATGTTGGATATGTTGATACCTCTATAAACGCATTTTGAATTTATCATGGACAAAAGGCGTTAAAAATATTGTTAAACATTAAGTTATAGGAATAATAATATGCAAAAGACACCTGTAGCGTATTCAGTAAAATATAAATTATGTATCACTTTAACACATTACGCGAAAAATGATTCTATCTATAATAATAATTCAAAAATAATTGAAAACGTAATAAAATATAAACCAGCATATTTTAACATTTCAACCATCTGCCGTACCGTGTTCATCATGCTTTTCTGTCCGTTTGTATATAAGATTTTTGTGATAGATTAAATGTTTAAAATTTATTTAATATTTTTATGTTTTGGTATTAACGAAGTGTAAACTTTTAAAATCCACTGTATTACTCTTTGAATTACCATTATTACAACATCCATATAATCTATTTACAACCACAAATACTAGTATAAGACACTTTGGTTGCTCTGCCCGGGATATGAAAAGTCGATTTAAGATCTGAGAATTCTGATGCGTGTCGAGTATTTTAAACGCTCAAAGGAAAGAAAGGAATGATGCCGTTTTACCTTACACCCGTTCCTTTAAGTGGATATCGCATCTCGTTTCTCACGTTATGTACAGTCTTTGCTGGTTTGTGTTTGACAATGTAAAAAAAATATTAAAGCTCAAATAGACATGCGTTCCAAAATCATTTCTTTTCTAATTTTATATTATGATGTTTTTTTATACATGTCGATGGTCATGTAGTGCCTGGTTAATGATTTTATACTTTTATGGAATCCTGAAAAAGAAACATTCGAAAGCGGGATTTGAACCCATGACCTCTCCTTTAAGTACGGATCCTGAAATTGGCAATCGATGGCGGGGTCGGAATAGCTCAATTGGAAGAGCACCGGCACGGTACGCCGGAGGTCGTGGGTTCAAATCCCGCTTTCGACTGTTTCTTTTTCAGGATTCTATAAAAATATAAAATCATCATTTCTTTTGCTACATCAATCTGTTTAAGCTTCTACCAGTCATAGAATCCGTATTGTTTCACCCGTTGTCAACTATAGTTAACGGTCGCCTTCGCCTCGCTGTATATTCACTAGCAATTCACCAGTTTGATAAGACCCTTAACTTTATCTGACCATGGATAAAACAAAACCTAAGTGTTAAAGTACACCATCCGCTTAGCGCGTCGTGTACAGTTAGTGGTGTATCAATCATCGCGTCGGTTAGCCCGTTTGATTAGATACAGACCATGTACACAGCATCGTTTGTTTGCCGACCGCGACGCTTGTGGCTGGTCTACTTACTGCAAATCAGTGGCTCACTCCCCGTTGACTGAGCTTTGTTCTGTTCTAATCTGGAAAACGTTACCGATGGATGGCGCTGTATCATTGTTGGTTATTTTCGTGCAGTTTAGTATATAGGTGAATATAAATAAGAGCATGTTTCAAAAGTTTGAAGTTTTTATTCGACACTTATAGAATTACATTACTTGTTTAATAATATAGATAGATGGTAGCAATTTTATTACCACTTTGGCGTTCGGCCGCAGTGGCGCCCAACGTGGAACCACTGCGGCCGAACGCCGCAGTACGACGGTGGTCAGCATGGAGTCAGCACTTCGTACTGTGAAGGAAGGAAGGCGGTGGCCAACGCCGTGCCGTAGAACCTGTAATCAGATACACAGTGGGTCGGAATGCAAGCTAAGCTTACATTCCGCGCCAGCGACTCGTGATAGCACACGGGCCCAGGTACCCAGAATACACTGGTAGCGGTTAGTAGTTATTGGCACACTCACGGAGGAAAGAGAAGATATCCCTGTTCTGTGGGCACACTCACCCCATCGGGAACAACGGTGTGCGTGGCAGCACGCAGTTAAATATATAGTGTGCCTACGGCGAAGACGATTGCAAAAAGAGGGGGCGCATGACAATGCACGCTTATTTATGCAGGCGCCATTCCGGCCTACGTCAAACGACAACCTATTAGCCAATACGAAACAAAAGCTTTTTAGATTGGCAGTTAAAACTCGGTAAACGGTAGATCGTTTACGATTAGTGTTAACGTTGTTTGCAACGTTACAACTTATTTGAGAGCAATTATATTACAGTCTGAATTCGTATTTAGTCGGATTGTTTATTTACTTTTATATGACGAGTAGCATTTACTCAGAAGTTAAAACCCCAATCTTTAATACAAATCTTTTGATGACTGGTAGGCAGCTGGCTAAACCAAAAGGCTTAAAGATCAGTAGAGGTCAAAACAACAATGTATTTATCCCACATTTCTGAAGAAAACACAAAACAAAAAGTAACTATACGAATTACAAAAGCCGACGAAAAGAATCTTAAAGAAATAACAGGACAATACAATACAAAAAAAAACAGTTAAAATATTACGCCAGTCGTCCTGTCTTATTCTTTTTTAATTTGAACGAAGTCGCGCAAGGGAAAGTAATACGAGAGGTTACCGAGAAAATTGATTTCCTGCGACAAAATATTAAAAATACTGAAATTGTCTCTCGCATCGCGGAATATGAATTTGCTGCCGGGTCAAGGCGGTTTGAATCCTTTGTAACAAAGATTTTAGATCGACTGTATAATTTTTTTCCCCGTAGTTAAGTACTACGCTAAGTCTAGTAACAGACATTTTTATCCGTCGATGAAGCAATTTCGTAATATGTTATATTAATGTTATTATGTATGCCATAGATTTTACCGTAATCTCTTGTTTTATAAAATCAATTTTAGTAAAAACCAGGAGTTCCTTACGGCTTCGTTCTCGTAAAAACCCTTGCCTACTACAATAGCCCCTAAAACACTATACGATCCCAGCGCCAGGACAAAATTACCGGGGAATAGAGTCTAAGGGCTGATCCATGTCATGATCTACCCATGTGCCAAACATGCAAATCCATTTAGTCGTTTCTGCGTGTACTTCTAACATACGTACAAACATCCAAACATATTCACAAACTCTTACATGTATAATATTAAGAACGTAAGAAATAAGCCTGCCTCGGTGGCGTAATTGTATTATGGTATGACTGCAATGCTGAGGTCTCAGGTTTGATTCTTAGATCGGGCAAAATTATATCGGGCTTAAAATTCAGTATCAGCCTGGAATTTGTGTCCGATATGGCGATAGGTTCGCCCGCTATCAATATGCGTTGTGGACTAGATGCGCCTCTGCCCACCCCTTCAGGAATAAAAGCCGTGACCTTCACAGTACTTAAAACATTCTATAACAATAGACCATATGTCGTACATTGTTAACTAGAGGGAGGCTTACGAAATTCATAGCCTGATTAATCCCTGTTCCCAAGTGAAAACTTTAAGCTTCCATCTTTAGGAATTTACATGTTCAATGGAAGGTAAAAGCTGATGTCCCACCGTTTATGCAAAATACTCCGACTATTAACTACACGATTAATGTTCACTATTTGATCAATTTGTTGTTTTTTTAGTCAATGGTCATAGTTTTGCATTGGATTAGTATGTTAATAATTATTGACCAATTACACATAGTATAAAACAAAGTCACTTCCCGCTGTCTGTCCCTACGTTTGCTTAGATGTTTAAAACTACGCAACGGATTATGATGCGTTTTTTTTTTTCAGATAAAGTGATTCAAGAGCAAGGTTATTATATACTTTTATCTCGGAAAAACTTCATAACGCGGACGGAGCCGCAGGCAAAAGCTAGTTAAAATTAAAACAATATAACTATTGTGTACATTTTTTGAATAGAAGGTGGTTGTGATGTGTGATTATTTCTGCAAATGTGTACTTACAGGTGGATGGAAACATCGTGAGGAAACCTATAAACCAAAAAATTACGTAGATAACACATCCCTGTACACGTCCTCCACCTGTATATCGATTCGATCGAACGCAACGTTACGCTATTAAACAGATTTACTGTAATCCCCAAAAGCAATCATTTGTGTTTCTAAACGAATATATGTCCCCAAATTGTATGAGATTGGAAATTGTACTACGCGACAGATCGATCGCTATCAAATTGATGATTATGTATGTATAATGAATACGCGTACGGTGTATTTTACAACTCTGCTTACCCATTTGTAGTTATAATAATATTTATCCATTGGCTGCATCAACAGATTCATTAAAAAACTAAGTTGGTATCCGTATTGAAACTTGTTACATTTAGCATCGCGCTGCAAGTTCACAGAAGTCTTTACACAAGTTCCAACTAACTTCAAAATGTGATTTAACTTTAAAAACAACGTCATTATTATTGTATTTTATACCAAGTAAGATGATGAGGTCTTTGGGGCAGGACTCTTGTTCTGCTTTCTAGATTCCATCGGTTAATACATGTCGCCAAGCAGTAGCAAGCCCTTATGGTCCAGCTGAAAGACAATTGTAGCCAGTGTAACCAATAAATATTTTGAGACTTACCATCTAATATCTCAGAATCATTAGTGGAGATCAGTATTGTGCAGATGCGTTCTTATAAGTGCCAACGATTAGTATTTTTATTTGCACTGTGTATCATTTCCCATTTCTTTTGCATTTTTATAAACTGAAATATGTTTTGATATTTCGTTTAAGTTTATAATGAATTCTGCCGAATGCATTGAAATGTTTTAAAGACAAACAAACAAACTGCTTGTATTACATAGTCTTTATTCAACGCAATAACTTGTATCAAAGGAGACCTCACCGTTCCATCGATTTCAAGTTCTGATTGTCTTTGTCTTATTCGAAAACTTCCGACAAGGAAATCTAAATGTCGCCTTACAATTTGTTTACTTCAACTTGTACTGTTATTTTAAACTTGTGAAGGTTGAATTGTCCAAGTGCCATGAAACTGTCGACTGGGATGATTAAGTTTGTAACCAAAATCTGTGTCAAGAATGATGTATTAATGGAGGGATGTTTGATATAGCATAGCCTGGCAAACGAACAAATGAGTCATTTCTTACAGAATCACGAGACGATCATGCCGCTCACTTGGTAGTAAGCGATAAACACCACAGAGAACTTTGAATTATTATAAGTTAATTTATAAAACTGAAGATAATGCCTACAATATAATATTTTTTATATTATAAATCACAGACAAAACAAAAAACCGTTCCAATTCATCGATAAAAGAATTCAGACAATTCTCTGTCCGCCATCGGAAATACATTTTTACAGAGATATTTATTTCTATTCATAACGCACGAGCACAATGGAGGGACAATAATTTTCGAGAATGCCCCATCTTCGGTACAAGAACTATTGAGATCTCAAAATAATGTGAAACGGATCGTTTACTGCGATATATGTCCGTCATTAGGTACGATATGATGTACGAGTAGTAATTATGGAAAGACAAGTAGATTTGACTATGTCATATGTAAGAGTCCGTCTGGGTGGGTACCACCGCAATGTCTATTTCTACCGCCAAGCAGCAGTGTGCATGCACTGTTGTGTTTCGGTTTGAAGGACATTGTAGCCAGTGTAATTACAGGACATAATGAGACTTAACATCTTTTGTCTCAGGATGACGAGCGCAGTAGAATGCCAAAAGGTACTTTTACGCTTACCATCAGGCGAACGGCATGCTCGTCTCGTCATATGATGTAATAGAAAAAAATGATATTGGGGTTCTGTAATTAAAACAATCACTGGTGGCGGAAGTTGTTAATAGTGGTCACGACCCTCAGCCTTGAGGAATCGACTAAGAAGAGAATTAAAACAATAATAGATAATTTGAATTGTGAAAATACTTACTCAACGCCTCTCGTCAGTCGCCATTCAATCTAGACGGCACTTCACTTAGCAACAGATGCAGATGTACTATGCCATGCCCGTATAAGAAAAAAACAAACATTTTATTTATTTAAAGTAGAGAAGGTCTATATTCAACAGTGGAATTTCAAAGACTAACACTTTTAATGTAAACAAGGAAGAAGCCTACCTGTTTCCGTCCGCGTGAGTAGTTATAGTAAATAGTGGGTTGTGAACACGCTGTTAATTTTAGAAGTTAACGTTACGGAAACATTTTTGTGGCGTGTTTGCGATATACTGGTTGGGCTGTATTAAGGGGTTTAGAACTTTATATCTTGGGTGAACAAAGAACACTATTTAAATAGTAAATGATAAGTTTTTGAGCGGTCTAAAATACCCACAATATTTCATCCTTTTGTCTACAAACTACAATGTAGTAATAAATCCCTTGAATTAATTTACTTGCTTTTCATAAGTAATTTACCTATGGGGCCATTCATTTATTAAGTAAGACAATTTAGCAGGGGAAGGTGGTCGACCATGTCTTATTTTTTCTTACAAGGGGTTGGGAGGAAGTCTCGATAGTTCTTACGTAAGATCACAAAAATGCGCAAAGTTAAGATTATCCTTTGAAAAAGTGCGGAGAACCGCGCGAGTGCCGAGGTTCGCTCGGGTGCGCATCGATAAACGATTTCCAAAGTACAAATAAATATTTCTAAAAATTGTTACTTTGAAAAATAAACATTAAAACAAACCAGACGTCCATTCGTTTTTCCTTTAGATTCTTACGTAATAAATATTAAACAGGGGGGAGGCAGTCAGCCTATTCTTATTTTTTCTTATAATAGGAGGGGAGGGGGTCAAAAACTAGCGAAAATAGTCTTACGTTGTAAATGAATGGCCCCTAACTGGCGACCCTAAGAGTGAGCATTCACGATTACTTAATACTTACGCTATACTCCATTAGCTTTTACACGAGTCTTCTTAAAACATATTTTCTAATAGATATATCGAAGCATCTATCCTAATATAAAATCTATATTATTCATGGAATTACAATAGAGTCTCAATCCCCACTTCCTATTCCCAAGTCCGCCCCCCAAGGACTCAATCCAAGCGCGACAGTACGTCCCATGCCAATTAAACTTTTAATGAACCCACATCGGACGCGACCGCGTTATTTCACACTACACGCTATTGTTTACGCCACTCGGATTTAGATTCTTTTCAGCCAGCACAGGCGCGTAATTAAGGAAGTTGGGGGGCAAATGTTTGTTTCCTTTGTTTGTTTTGCTAATTGCGGTGATATTTCTCTGTTGTTTTTACTTTATGTGTTGCCTCTGCATTTCATTCTTCCAGAATTCTCGATGCCAATATGCGACATATTGGGAAAAATGGAATATTGGACTATACAATATGCCACAGGATTTTTTTTATAAATCAATATACAGGGTACGACTGTTTCTACACAAATGACTTTAGCAGTTCGCTTGCTTTTATCATTACTATTAAATAGCCAGAACTTCGTACAGATTTCTGCACAACATCGATCACTATGAGATATATGTCAAATGTCACAATACTTGCTGCCTTCTCCCCGCGACACATCTAATAACAGAATGCAGCACCAATGGCTCATAAACCGAGCATTGAGGCCATAAACAAGCAGGCCATGAGGCAGGCCGGTCACGTGGCACCACGCTGCCAAATGTTTATGTGAATAGTAACGACCAGATAAAACCGGAATAGCTATTGTACAACGCCATCTGTTATTTGTTACCCCTAACTAATGCACATATTAATGTACGCCTATGTTTATTTGCTAAGAATGGACTATTTTCGTAGTTAATTGGCTTGTGAATTATGCCCGATGGTTGCAAGTGATAAAAAGATCTACAAAGATAATAATTTGAACCCAATTGCCATTATAATACAACCAGCTATAGCGCCATATTCTAATGGGTTGGATTCTGAAGAATTAATGTATAACGAGTATCTAAGGCAAAATGACTATCATATTAATAGTTGTTGCAGATAATTATTGATATTTTCTTGGAAACACGTCTAGAACATTTAATGCGGGTAGTTAAATATTCGAAAGGTATTCTAAAAACATTTACACACGAAATGTCCATCGATTTGATATGTAGTATAACTTATTAGTACTAAAACAGGTAATTAAAGATCAAATGTAACCTACGAACACACAGAACTTACAAATGGATTAAAACACTGCTCCTATGATTAAAAAATATGCTTCAACCTAACCGCACTTTAATCCAAAAAATATATATGTATATACATATTTTCATCGAAACTATTTAATTCTTATAAAAAGTATAAGTCGCGTGCGGCATCTAGTTTACGTTGTATGACGTAAAAAGAAAAACACGGGGCGTGCTTCCGCTTCCTTCATGATGTTTATTTTTCTATTTACACAACACACTCGCTGGGGTGGACTGGCCTTGCTTGTTCTATACCCACAATCCCCCCACTCCCCTCTTTATTAGCCATATGCTAAGAGTCTAATGAAAAATAGCCTGATAATTGCGTTTTTGTCTACTGATTTATTTGAATTTTTACAAGATTGAGTATATTTTTTGTGTTTGTGTCACGCACATAAACTTGAAGAAGGGGTAGGTATAGATAGTATCATCTCGCAAACGGCACTTCATCTTAATTTTGGTAATTAGGATTGCATCGTAAGTATCAGTCAGGCCCCTAGGGCGGTATGAATAAATCAAACTCAAGTTTGAGTTACATCTCAAGTAGACATAATGTATGAATAGTTCAATACATTATGTCTACTTGAGATGTAACTCAAACTTGAGACTGATTTATTAATACCGCCCTAGGATATTCTCATAACAAACCACCGATACCACGATTAGTGAATCCAAATTTTTTTCAAATAGCAAAAAACTAATGTAATTCTGAAACATATAATGTCTACATAGTATAATACATATCTGCCGGTCTAAAAATATATAATTAGGCTTTTTTTCAATCGTTACACCCTAAATTTGATCGTATCAACATAGCCTTTCTGCAATATCAAAATAGATGAATCCATCACCGCTCAGCCTAGTTAACGTACAAAAGAGCTCGGAATCTATCCGGCCGGTGTCTTTCAGTGAGATGCTGTGACGTTGAACGAACACACGCATCAATCAGACGATGACCATCTATCCGCTGTAGTGCTGCAGCTACACACAGCTTTATCTTTTTCATGTGATTTTAACCTACAGTGAAGGCAAACTAAAAAGCCACACCAATCAAAACAAGATCTGAACCCGAGAGACAGAAGTTCAGTTGTACAGAAGGACCTTGAAGCGATGGAACAGCATAAAAATACAGCTGTATTTATTTAAAAATGAATTTCGTGAATCTTTAAAATGATAGGGACCAATTTGGCGTCAGTTCGAATTTCGTTTTATTTCCACATCATATTTTGCATTTCAATATATTTATTTATTTATAAAATTCGGGGAACAAACAGAACAATATTTCCTTAAACTAGATTAACACTAAAATATATTATAATCCAGCAAATTTCCCACAGTAAAGTAGCACATCTTGAGCCAAAAGAGTGAACAAAAGCGGTTATCAAAACATTAATAAAAAAAAAGAGAAGAAAAGAACGAGATGAATCAATAATATTACATCATTAAGAAACGGCATGCCAGAGAGTGTTCAGCTTAAGAGCCAGATTTCAATAACGCCATAATTGATTTCTTAAAGTTATTGCAAGAAACTAGGAATAAGTCAATATCACAGAATTTGTTGCTGTAGTTTTCACTTACTCTACGGATAAAAGCATTATCTCCATAATTTGTTCGTGTAAAAGAACGATGGAAAAGGGTGTTGTTACGGGAGCTAACACGTGGACAACTAAATAATATATTTCTTAGTAAATAAGGAGAGTCAATGTTTTTATTTTTTAAAATAAAAACAGTTGGTCTCTCATAAGTCTGCGATCTACGAGGGAGATTAAATTTAATGAGTCGGATGGATGGATGGATCAAAGCGATAACTGAGGTGTTATTTATGGGCTTATAAATCTTCATATCGTCCGTATAAAGCTTAAAAGATGAATGTTTTAATACTGCTGATACGTCGTTTATAAAGATGTTAAATAAGAGAGGCCTCAGATGTGAATGCAGAACAGAAACCCTTAACAGTAACGGCCTGACTACGGCCCCTTAAATAGGAATCTAGCCAGCGCAACAGATCACCATGAATGCCAAAACTGAGTAATTTTGACACTAATAAGTCGTGATTAATTCGGTCAAATGCTTTAGAGTAATCTGTATAAATTACATCAACTTGGCATCGATATTCAAAAGCATTGATAATAAAGTCAACAACCTCACAAAGGTTAGTTTCTGTTGATTTTTTGCTAAGGAAACCATGCTGTTGGTCTATAATGTGAGGTCTTATCAAGAGAAAAATATGGTCGCAAACAATTTTTTCAAACAATTTAGGAATAGCACTTAATTTAGAAATAGGCCTATAATTGCTAATGTTATGCTTATCCCCACCCTTGAGAACAGGAACAACGTACGATTTCTTCCAGATTTCAGGCATAGTTGAGGATCTCAAAGATGATAGATGAAGATATATGGATATTTATCTTTCGGTGAATTGGATCCTGTTTGGGTGAAGGCCCCCTCTTTCTCCTTCCATAAACTTCCACCCTCAATCTCTATCGAGGGTTATCCTATCTTGCCCTGCTTTTATAGCAGAATCATCAGCCCACTGTTTTGTTGATCTGTAGACATTTCTTTTCCTTAATGGCCTTCTCCAACATGTAGTTTTTATAGTCCATCTGTTGTCTTTACATCTCGAGATATGACCAGCCCATTGCCATTTTAAACTGACATAATATATCCATGTTATTTTATACCTATTTAATAAATGGCTTGGATTTATAAATCAAATAAGTGATACACATGTAAAATTTGGTAAATATATCAAGTACTGTTTGTTATGTTTCTAATTATTCCATATAAACTAATTATCTATCGTGTCTGTTAATGGTTCATCTTTGATTCTTGTTGGTTTATTAGATCCACAGAAGAATGAAAGTCACCGACTTATACAAGCGGATCAGCTAAAGTAGTATTGGGCAGGTTCAGGTTCGTGAAACTGAAGGAAGTTGGGCAAAAAAGTTCTCGAGCGGCGAACACGAACCGGCAAGCGCAGCGTTGGACGTTCGCCTTCATGGTGGACAGATTACTTGATAAAGGTCGCAAGAACACGTTGAATGCAGGCTGCTTTTGACAGGTCCGCCTGGAAATTTTTAGGAGAGGCAATGGTCTTCATTTAGCTGATGATGATTATGATGAAATATTTACGATTAAACGATACTGTAAGGTCCGTGATGGTAAGCTGTTGTAGTGTAGATCGTCCATCACTTGTGACTTCGCGCCAGGATAAATGGCACTATGCCTTTATGGATAATAAAATAATGCTATTTGACTAAACTTCTTTTTAGTTGGAATACGTACAAAACACTTTCATGGACAGATTTTGATATAGAAATATGCTAGAGTGGTTATTGCTTATGTAATTATATTTTCCCTTCATAGAGACTTTATAGTTACGTATAGTGAATTTAAAATGACATTTAAACAGTTTGGTAGTCTCAACTTTTATTTAAAAAATCATAGTCATCAATCATGATATTTTGTTACGGTGATCCGTGTCCACGACACGGGTGCACACTAGAAACATGTTTCTAGTGGTTTTCAACAGAGACATTTCTATCGCACTACGATACTTTATTTTACACGCCGTACACCACAATGAATATAGTAGTAAGTCCCATCAGTTACAGTTCAACTTTCCTTCTCTTTTACCCTACTTTGGTAAACGCGCTACACGCTTTCAAGTATTGCGGAAAGGAATAGGTTTAGTTTAACTGATGTTACCTGAGAGCCCAGGGGACCCATGCAAACTGTATTAGAAAACTAATCATTACTATCAATATCAAAAAATACTCCTCATTGAATGATTAAATAAACCAGATTTATTATCTATCGCCTACGTCGCAAACAATAACTAGATACTCGGAGCTCAAATCTGAGATGTTAGCACGCACATCACGTGTGAAATCCAGAGGCAGTTAATCCACGCGAAATTAAGAGCAGGTATATTTTACGTGAACTATTTATTAACGGCAGGCCATGAAATGAGCGGGAGGGAGGTTGAAGAGTTCAACTAATTTATCTAAGTAAATAGGCAGACGAACAGAGTGGTTCGTAATGGTAGTTTCTAGGTTTCTTAATTTCGAATTATTGGAGTCCTCCTGTTGAAGGTCGTCCTTAAGAGACGTCCATTAATCATATGCGGTCATTTTGACGATTTTTGATCTCCTCTCGCCTCTTAGTGAGATGTCGTGAGATTTGGCTCAACCCAATCCCTCCCTCCTAATCTCTCGTGAGACTGTTCAAAATACGTATTCAGTGTATAAACGTTAATCTATGTTTGCGTTGGATTCATAAAAAAATATGTAAAGGAAGGGCTACTGCACTACTTTGTGAAGATTACATAACCACGACAAGTATTAGTATTCAGAGTTCAAAAATATTAAAATAGAAACACGTTTTACTGAATTTAACACAGTTTTCCTGCAAATTTATAAAGTTCCTTACGTTAAAAAACGTGATCCTTGGCATTAACGCCCCCCCTCCCCCACCTTACTAGAAATCGGCTCAAGTATACTGTAAACAAAATCAAAGCCTAACTCTAAGACATAAAGAAATTGGGTTCCATTTGATTTGTATTCCCCCAGTGTGATGGACTACACTTTCTAAATAGTAGCGGAAGCGCATTTATAAAACGGGTACATGCTGGTATTATTATGACAGCCCTTCTTCTCGCCTTTTTAACGGCCCAACTATCAATCCAGCCTCTACTAAAGGCATAGCCGGTGTAGGAGATGCCAGTAAATTAATTAGAGACCTCTCCACGCACGTATCTGAACATATTTTTATCATACATATGGATAAAGAGGGTAGACAGTGATTGAGGCTATTTGTGATGTACCTTCGTTTCTTAATATATTTTTGGGCGTTGGCAAAAGATTTTCTTCGAAAGTGAAACTATTTCTTGGCGTTAAAAATACGGAACCTGCATAGAATAAGAAAATCTGTGTACTAAACTTACAAAAAACAAAAAAGGAAATTGTTTCCTATTTTCCATATAAAAACCTCAACCTACCAAAAATCGATGTGTATCGTCGACCGCATAATATTCCTTTTAGATGCCATTCGTGTCCCCAAGGTCCGCCGGCCGACTTCCGGCGGCATTAACGAACCGGAAGTGGCCGCCATGTTGAATTTATTTCATCACATAAATGACACCGACATGGGTATACCGATAAAATTGAAAATGTGAAAGTTTCTTTACTATTAGATCTGCAGAATTCGTTTTAGGCAAAGCTGTTTTCAGAAATCTAATAATATTTTCATGTGTTTGGATAATTAAGCTATGTTTTAAGAACACGTATTATGTTTTCGTGGTAAAAATATAAGTGACTTTTTAATAATAATTAATTAAATGTATCTTGACTTATCATAAGTGCAACTATGTTCGCCTTCGTGATGAATAAAGTATTTTATTTTATAAGAAAAAGAAGTACTTACTCTTTGTGCCTGGGGATGTAGAGAGTCTAACTACTAGCTTATATTAGCCTAGAGCCCCTCTACATAGAGAAACAAATAATCATCAAACCATCTTATTTCCGTGTATTTACCTCAGTCCCATGATGTATTTAAGTTTTATATGTACAAGTTTTCTAATTTGGTATTGAATTTTGTTGTGGGATCTTTTTCCCGCACTCAGCCCGTAAAAATATGCGGCCATTGTGCGTGATATGCATGCCAGATATGAGGACAAGCCAGCCGAACTCCGACCAGAAGCGCAGGATTTTCCTGGTTTCTCCACAAGCTTCGCGAATTGACGCCGGCGAGTGGAAGATTTCTGCCCGTTGTGCAGCTACACCTTGGTATTCCAGGATCACATGGGCAGCTGTTTCGTCAACCAACAGACATCCCCTACATAGGGGGCTGGCAGTCATACCTAAAACATATAAATGTTTGATTAGTGGGCAATGTCCAGTAATGGTACCTACAACTATACGTAGGAATGCCTTGGCACGGTTTGATACTTACGATACTTGCTCATTGACCCCCGTGTTGTTTTTGTGTTCTGTGACGCAGCCATGTTCTCGGCTAGTTGAAGGGCAGCGGCATTATTGGATTAGGACCAATCAATACCTGGTCTGACCTCCTTTTAGCCAGCTCATCAACTGCATCATTTCTTAAAAAGGCACTGTACCCTTTTATCGACTGTAACTGGGTTTGTTTTCCTACACCCTCCAATGACTGGTGTCACTCTAGCATGAGCCCTCACTAAATAATCTTGCTGTCTAGGGTTTGTAATACCGCAGCGCTATCGAATACAATACGTATTTTATCGCCTGTAAGGCACCGCTTTTCCTTGCTTTAGCTACCTGTGTGATGGTGACGCATTCGCATTGATAGATGGAACTATATTCGCCCAAGACTATCGATATCTTGATGTTCAAGTCTGGTGAAAACACTCCTGCTCCCGATCCTGTCCTTGTCGTTGAGCCATCAGTGTATATGCGCATTTCGTGATTATCGGACCAATCATGTTATTCTTCGGTACCTGGACAGTGTACCTTTTGCTGAAGATATGTTGTTTGGAACCCTGTCGTTGGGAGCAGCCATCAGTAGTTGGTAGTTGATGGCTTCTTCCAGGATTTCGGTATAGGGACCACTAGCTGTACCCCAGAGCTTAAGTGTCTTTAATCTAATTGCTGCTGAGGCCGCCTCTTGTTAGGTAAATAGATCCGAGGGCAGTAGTCCCAGCAGAACCTCTAATGCTGCTGTGGGTGTAGTTTTTATGCAACCCGCTATAACTGCACAAGCTAGTCTCTGGAAATGCTGCAGTTTAGTTTTGGCTGTGGTTAGTTTAGTTCTGGGCCACCAGACTACAGCTCCGTAGGTGATAATCGGTCGTATCATTGCAGTGTATAATGCATCTGACAATTTTAGGGTGTACACGCCCATGTTTTGCTAAGAAGTTTCTTGCACTGCCACAGATTGTGATACAGGCTTTCTTTAGTTTGTAGTGTAGTGTGTGTTTTACGACACCTAAATATTTTACCACTTCTGTGAGAGACAGGCGACAGCGTAGTACGTTGGAGTTTACGTAGACGGGGATTGTCTATTGCTCGATTCTTTGTGAACAGTACGAGTTCGGTTTTCGATGGCTTTACTCTCAGTCCTAGTTGTGAGCACCATCGTTCGACAATATTGAGGGCCCTTTACATGAGATCGCATAGGACTCCTTCGTTACATCGTCTGCATAGCCAACGGTGTGGAGGCCTGCTTCATTCAGTGAGCTTTTGCAAGTGGTGTTTTGTAACTGGTAATCTTAATTTTACACCACCAAAATAATAAATCTCACCGGCTTTATATCAGTCTTGGTCGATTGCGTAATCACACTTGGCTTTTTATTTCAAATATCACGATAAACGATCGATTCACTGCCGCGTGTATGGAAGCAATACGAATATCTGCCTATTAAGTTTACGTTTCCATTTTCCTGAAAGTGTTACGTAGTGAAGGGAAGGTGTATGTAACATACTTCTTACTAATATAAGTATAACTGACTTTTGTGAAGTTGTTTGGATTTTTTGTTACTGGTCATAAGTCGCTTGTAAGGGGTCTTCTGGGTAAGTACTACCGTTAAATCTATTTATACCACCAAGCAGGAGTGTGCATGGACTATTGTGTTCCGGTGTGATGGACGGAAGCACGCTCGACTCTTCGGATTTAGCTGAAATTTACAAATTTCGTTTTCGGATTCCTATAACTCTGCTTTATATCCCGGAATAGAGCTGGGAAGAGAAACTGATTACAAAATATAATTCGAGGAAACGATATGAATACAAGCTTCGCTATCGCTCCTGGATAAATATACTTCCCAGAAACTGATTTCTTCATCCAAATTTGTATCCCTTTTTGAACTTGAATCTAAGATATTGATACTTTCTAACAATTTAGTGAACAAAATTCCACGTTAAGCGATTTAATAATTTGATGTGCGTATTTTCTCCTAGTCATATTGCTGTTTACTGCCAAAAATAGGCAAAGTAGAACTACCCAGACATCCTTTCTAATATATTTACCTAAGTAATATAAATATAGCGAAATATAACATAGAAATATCCACCGTAGAAATAACCATCCGCCCTCACTATCGCTCGTGGAAGATTTGGGGCGGATAACAAAATCTCTTTTTGCCGTGTTCTTGTGAAAAATTTCATTTCACGTCATACAGTTATCGTCAGGGGACATTACGAACGGAATACATCTATATTCACTTAGCACTAGGTTTTACCGCGTATTCTGCTCAGATCAAATGAAAGAAAAGACGAAAGAAAAATGCTTTTTAGTTTATGAATTGCTTATGTGCATGAAGGTACAAGCTATCTAAGAAATACAACATCTAGAATGAGCACTGTTGCAGATTTTTATCATGCATAAGCCATCTAATCTGCAATCTTGAAACAATTACAAAGCAAATTAAAAAGCCTTTAAAAAGTAATCAAGTGTACATAACTCTTGAAGGCACTTTATTAAAAAACTGAGTGAAATTATTCAAATCCAACGGAGGCCCTCAAAACAAACGAAGAGCCCCAAATAACAGGGAATAATTGATTCACTCCCGGAGGAAGCGTTTTTTGATTCGGCAGCGAATCGTAATTTAATTTGCGATGAGATAAGAACGATATTCGCCTTTGACAAGTAATGTACGATGTCGTGTAAGTTTAAATATTAAACTTGGCTGGTTTAGTGGCTGTAAGTTTTAAGTAACATTGAAAAAATGTACGAAGACAAAATAGTTTCATCATATTTAAAGCTAAGTTATCGACTTGGGGTTCAAAATTGTCATGAAGAACGCTTATTTATGTCCTGGCGCGAAATCTCCGTATAGAATTTTAACCAGCTTTATATCTTAGAGCTAAACTCACCACTTATATCTTAGCATTCCGCTAAATTATGCTTGTATATCGAGACATCGTAATTGAAGGTAAATGACATGTTTTCTCCGTTTTTCGATGATATTTCTACTAAAACAATATGGGGTTATTTCTCCATAATTATTTCTCCGAACCACTTCAAAAGAAACTCCAAATATCAATAATTCAATGAATAAATTCAGAATTCTGAAAGATTATCCTGAGGTCACATTGCTAAGCAATTCCGTCCCTCGGAATGTAAGAAAAAATATTCCTCGACCGTTTGTAAAGTGACTTGTATAAAAATCTATAATCTAGCAGTTTTTGCGAGCATTCTAGACTATGTTAGGTCTAGGCTTTAACTTAGACTTTCTGCTATGGTAAAGACTTATTAACCGACGAAAAAAAAACTGAGGAAGTTTTCAAGGCGGCGCGTAGATTGTTTATTTATGTATGAACACGCATAACTTTTTACAGAGTAGCCCGATTTTTTTTTATGGCATTGTATGGCGAGACGAGCATGCCATTTGCCTGATGGTAAGCAAGATGACCGCCCATAAACATTAGTAATACTATACAGCACCTTGAGTTACAAAGTAGGTACTGTGTGGCATTCCACTGCGCTCGTCATCCTGAGACATAAGATGTTAAGTCTCATTATGTTCAGTAGTTACACTGGTTACAATGCCCTTCAAACCAAAACACAACAGTGCATGCACACTTCTGCTTTGCGGTAGAAATAGACATTGCGGTGGTACCCACTCTTACATTTGAGAGTCCTACCACCAGTATAGGCCGGCTTATTTCGGACGCTTAGCATTTACTCAGAAGTTGTGAAATAAGCCCTGAACGAAGTAAATAATCGAGGAATGAGCTAAAAGCTAATCCGAAATAGGTACATACAGAGTAAATGAAGTAAATAAAACGCGCACCTATTTTACGGCGTCCTTAACTAGAAAGCGTAGAGTCCGGAAGGAAGCGAGTGTTTGAGGCTATTTATCTTCTAGCAGACGCCGTTAGGGAGCTTCCCAGAACGCCTTGAGTCTGCTTCCCAGGAATTAGGCTCGCTGGATGTGGCTTGACGGGGCTATCTAGCTATATAGCTATGTGCGTGCATTAGCTTATATAACTAATCTGACTTTGTATACAGCACAAAAATATTGAAAACAAAAAATAAAAGTAAAGAAACAATGAACAAATGACAAAAAAGTAAACCCTGAGTTTCTTTCTGCCTTTCTTCTTAGGGTTGTCATCGCTTAGGTAGCTAGTGAAAGGCTGGTAGGTTAGCTAGGCTAGGGCCTGTAGTGTCCTCACCGGTGAAGATCGCGACGCGTTCCTCCCATTATTATTTTTTTAATAAAAATGATCTCTCTTTTATATTGCCTTTGCTGTCAGCCCGAGCTGGATTTTTACTTTTTATTTTTCATCATGATTTTACTCCTAATAAAAATGTCTGTAGTTATATAAGTGACCTTAGCTTTGGTATCAAAAATAATTATTGTAATCAATTGAATGTTTGACTTATCATAAGTATAACTATGTTCGCCTACGTTATGAATAAAGCATTTTATTTAATAACTAGCTTTTTCCCCCGGGCCCGCCCGCGTGAATGAGTTTTTCCGGTATAAAAGTCCCGTTTATATTTTCCCGGGATAAAAAGTAGCCTATGTGTTAATCCAGGACATGATCTACCCGTGTGCTAAATTTCATCGAAGTCCGTTCATTAATTTTTGCGTGAAAGAGTAACAAACATCCATACATCCAAACATCCATACATCCATACATTCTTACAAACTTGCGCCTTTATAATGTTAGTAGGATTCTACCACTGAAGCTGTTACGGGATTTTAAGAATGGACTTGTAATACAAATTAGAGATCCTCTTGAGTCCTTGCATCCATGAATCGTTGATTTTATTTTTGTTATCAATTATTGTAAGTCTAAAGTTAAAGCTGTGACTTCCTACCGCGCGTCATTTGCCGTCGTGTGCGGAATCGGTCTCATACAATTTCATACTGTATAGTAGTGCTGTCTGCCGCCGCGGCACGTGCCGTATGCCGTGTGCCGTTGCCGGCTGCCGTCTGCCACGTCCTGCGGAATCTCAGCTTAATTTTAATCCGTTTTAAATGCTGGCATATGTTACTTTGATGTCCATTCTTTGATCAATGAAGGCCATTAGGTTTTTTTTCTATCTGGGCAACACCGCGATATAGTGAAGAAATGAAACTTTGACTGCGTACTTAAAGAGAAGGATATATTGATTGGTGGTGGAAAGGGAAAGGGTTCGGCTTTCGACAATTTGTATGGCGCATGGAACACAAAAGCAAAATTGCCACTTATACACAGGCTTTGTAAAGTCGTCCTATTGGCATAAACAATATTGTTTGAAAGAATGCTACATTCCGAGAGGTATTAGCTTATTTATTTGATAAATAAATTGTCAATGACTCTTGAGGATTCAACCACTTATAACTCTGAATGCTGATCACAAATTTAGCAATAGGCACCCAATAAAAAAACATACTAAAAGATAAAATTTTAAAATTTATAATGGTAACGTAAGAAAAATTTAAGCAACTGATGCGAATGCGGTCTGATCTCCAATGTACAAGGTATCAAGTTACACCGGACTTCATGACTGTCCTTAAAGAAATATGGACTGATTAAAAATTCATTAACCCATCCAGGATACATGGAGCCGGACCAATTCTGTCGCATGTGTGCTGGTAAGAGGCCGCGGACATAAAGAAAACAAGCTGCGCGCTTTGTAACGCTAAAGATTAATGGTTTTCTACGGGAATAGAAATGTTTTTTCTCTCAAATAAGTTAGAACCGTTTCGTTGTGTCAGTGGGGCGATGCCCTCGCAAACTTACGAGTATATCTAACTTTAATTGGTTTATTGTGGAGGCGCAATGCATAGAGATTAAGCGAAAAGAATTTTATAAAAATTTCAGCAAAAAATATAACCGACTTCTAAACCACAAATTAGGCACCGACTCCAAATATAGGTACGTATATAGTTATATACTAAGCGAATATAAAGTTAAATTATTTTTTGGTGTATAATGGTTTTGAAGTCGGTTTTAAAAATTATTTTTTTAAAAAGTTTTATTTATTGTTTTTTTGTTAGTTATTTAACTCGAACTCGAAACTCCATCCAAATCGGATCATTAGTTTTTGAGAAACTCGCGGCCATACAAACAAACATACATACGTTTCTACATACGGGTCGAATACAGCACATCCTTTTTTGAAGTCGGTTAAAAAAAGAACATTTACCAATTATATTAATAACTAATACGCATGCCGTCTCCGACCATTCACGTGTGTATCGTATATAGTTATATTAATTATACTGGTTAGAAACATATATGCATTTCATACCGGAACCTAATTCAGTGTTTACTGATCGCTGCGTGCTTACCCATGCGGTACCTAGGGCTATAGTATCCTTCATACCAAAAAACACAACAGTGCCATAAACTACGCATTGACTGCCCTTGTATATGAGATGTTACATACATACATACACCCTCACGCCCTTTATGCCCGAAGAGGTAGGCAGAGGCGCAACTAGGCACCCATTTTGCGCCGTGCGTATTCCGTCCCATGACGTTATAGGAGGCGACCCTATTGCCATATCGGTCCCAAATTCATGACTCCGGGGTGATACTGAGTGGAAATAAACCGACTTCAAAACCACTGCAAACAAACACTTGCTTTTTGTTATTAAATTATAGAATGGTGTAAACAATACATCATAGATATACGATTGCAGCATTCGCGAGTCGTCTGCTGTTAGTTATTGAAGAGTTCTATTGTGTATCTCCGAAGATCTTCATCAGATCTTCATAAATTATACACTAAAACCTTCCCTGCAAAATATACATTTCAATATCGTACCACAACCAAATCGGATCAGTAGTTTTTGAGAAACACGCGGCCACACAAATTTACATACATACATACATACATACATACATACATACATACATACGGATCGAATACAGAACCTCCTTTTTGAAGTCGGTTAAAAACTCAATATCACTTTGCACGATCAGGAGATCGAACCCGAAATTGCATTGCAGTCGTACCGTAATACAACTACGCCACCGAGGCAGTATTTACATTGTCATTCAGTTTAAATCAAATAAACAATCATCCAGTTCACCACAATGTTTCTAATTGCAGCACAAAAGCGGAAGACTTAACGAACAGCTTACTGGAATATATCGCTACGATTGTGGCATGTGATCGCCTTGTCGTTACTATTCTGAGGAACGAAGTAGTAACTATAATATCGGCAAAAATAGTCGGATATCTTATTGCTGGGCATAGAACCCCTCATCGTCTTCTACTCCTGAGTAGGGTTAGACCTTTTTCCAACACAACTCAAAAACCCAGCGCAGTAGTCCTACCACAATATGACTCGATCATGGAAGCAGTTATGTGAAAGGAAGACTGATTAAAACATACATTCTCGCTATAATCTCGCTATTCAGTACGAGCCCTCGCGAGCGCCCTCGGCAAAGCCCGCAGGACGGGACATACGTTACCAGATCCCGTGGGACGGGTATGGATGTGTGTCTTTAGATCCGATGCGCGTTACGAATGATCGGATTATTTCGACGGTTCATTGTTTGTTTCATTGTTGTTTGTTGGATTCCTAGGTTAAAACATAGCTAAAATCAGAGCTAGATGAACAGAATCCCAGACGCCTATCCCCGTCCCATTTGTTTGTGTCCTCTGCGCTTACTAGCTCATAGATCTACCGTATGCAAGGTCTCTGTATGATTCCGTACTGGTTATATACATAGGTATATCAGATAGACTCGTATAGGCCCAATGGTCAGCTATACTTGATCTATTATGTTTTTAAAAATTAAATAAGGGTCTGTTTCGCATGTACTGAGTAAATTTTTTTTTTTTTTTTTTAGGGCCTTCTTCGGCGCATTAGGGACGGCTGCGGGCTTCCTCCGACTCACGTCTAAGTTGTCGTCCGCAACCGCCCCTGCGCGTACCGCTGTTGCGGTCCTTTTTCCCTGTTGCGGGGGCTCAGAAGCCCCCGAAACACCGTACCGTGTCCACCTTTTGGTGTCCGAGGCAGCGTGAGACACGCTGCCTCGGACATGTCCATCACGGGGGTCACAGAAGTTGGCTAGACTAATGGGTGGGCGGCACGTCCCGCCCACCCGTGACCCCCGGAGGCCCCTATTAGTCGCCTTTTACGACAGGCAGGGGATACCGTGGTGGAATTCTCCAAACGCCCCCAATCCACAGGGCGGGAGACGTCGGTCAGTCGTCCACCCGACGCCTCCTACGTCTCGTCTGGCGGCGGGAGGGATCACCACTGCGCTGGCGATCCCTCTCGGCACTCTCCTTCCGCGAGAGGACCGCCTCGCAGAAGTGGGCCACCGCCTGCCAGGCCTCCCGGCCGCCGACCATGGAAGCGACCACGGCCGGCAGCGAGAGGTCTTCTCCGACGACTGTTCTGAGAGCTCTGCGCTCCTCATCCCAGGCTGGACAACACTCCAACGTATGTTGGGCCGTGTCCATTGGGTAGTTGACACAATAGTGACACACGGCCGACTCCTCTACACCTACCACCCGAAACAGGAACTCACCGAAGCAGCCATGCCCGGTGAGCACCTGCGTCAGGCGGTATGTTGCCGCTCCGTGGCGCCTGTCCAGCCATTCGGCAAAGACAGGACGCACTGCCTCTACGACCCGGTGCCCCCACGACGGGGCCTCCAGCCTGAGACGCCACTCCTCCACGGCGGCTCGCCGTAGTGTACTGAGTAAATGCTTCTCGTCAAGTTATAAGCCGACAAGACACAAATGTCGCACTGTAATTTATGCTTATAAATCTCCAAAATATACAGTAATAAAATGAATACTATCTACATTAGCTGTTTATTACGATAACTGTTAAATACAAAATTGAAAGTTATGACACAGGCCCTGAGAATCCAAAAAGTAGCAATGCAGAAATATCTAGTGTGATGTTATACATGCGCGAAACTCGAAACTGAAAACGAACAAATCGGAAGCTCCAAGCTACAGAACGTAGAATATAAATACATCTAAAAGCGTTATATGTCAAAACGATTTCCTTTATAAACACCGAAAGGTTATATCCATGCTCAGTTTGCGATAAAAACACACTTTTAGCGAAACAGTAATCTCTTGTATTAGGATTTCCACGTGAATCCGCCTGCTTCAAAGATACTGAATAACAAGGTAAGATGATACCTTATATATATAAAGTTTGTATGTTGGTTTGTTTGACCCGATCGAATGGAATAACTTTATACGTATTGTTAACATTTTTCGACCACTCTTGAAATTAGGATGCAATACTTGTTTTGATTTACAGACTTTATTCTTAATATCTCTGTGCTGACCTCTCGTGAAGACTCTGAAGACTCTCGTCGTTCGAATGAACACCCGTCTATTGGCCGCTATCAGCTGTCATAATATTGCCAGATTACTATTCTTATTTTGCCTATTTGTTGTATGTAAATTACAATAATTTCTCAATAAAAGAAATATTAATCCCGAATTATTACAAAAATATAGAAATGCCAACACTATGTAATTGTTTTACTAATAGACAGTTATGCTGGTCCTGGTGACATCATTTTATTTTAGCTTGACTAATTTTATTACGAGAAAATCATTCACGTAAGCAAAACCAGATAATTAATCAATCGGAAAACCATCAAGAAGTTTTAATAACAAAACAAGGATTTACACTTCCTTGCTATAGTCAAGGATATGAGATACGCCCACGCATATAAAGCAAACTACTATAGGTTTCGTTCCCGGCTTTACCTAATAAATAGCCCCCACGGGTACGTAAATACAATAACTCAGCCGGTCCTCTCGTACAACAGGGCAACAATAAGGCTCTTCCAAAACGGGCATCCTACCGCCACGGCAATATTTCATGGGCCGTCAATGGTTTATATGGAAACGCGCTGAGTTGTCCCCTGGGACACGACATCCGTCCGGACTCTTGAGCTTTTATTACCTAATCTAAAACTGATCTAGGGTATGATCCAATCTAAGCTTAGTTATTCATAACTTGCTCTACTTGCGTGCAAGTCTCACTGTGCACTTTTCAGGAACAAAAATATGTTAATCAATGACTTAGTAGAATTGTGTGCGTTACATCTATACAGAGATTTATGAATAAACTTCTAACGTAGTTCTCCAAACATATGTTTCTTAATCTTTCACGCATGATTATCACTACATTTTAACCTTAGTACTTTGTAAAATATGCAATACCTAAAAAAACTTCGAAATAGAGCACAACAGTTCACTTTGCCGTTTATCATAAATTTATCCAACATATTATTTAGGCTCATAATGACCTCAATAAGATTGTAATGATGATTTATACGTCTGGGTTCCTTCAAATATAAAGGAACCCAGACGTATAAATTACATAAGTGAATATAAAATATCGAAACCAAATTACACTCACAAGAGGACTCCGCTTTGTTCTGTAGTTGGTACACTTTGGCCCTTTCAAAACATTTTGGACGTTATACTCTGACAGACTTCTTAAGGACCGCATTATCGCATATTTAATACAGTTCATTCAAACGAGAGATGGAGTTTTAATGGTCATGGGTCTAGACTGGGAGTTCCTGGGTAAAATTTCCAGGCAACAGTTTGCATGAGATTTTCTAACACGTTTTGCCTCTTACTGGGGAAGTTCGTAAATACTACGCCGCGTCCATACGTAATAAGCATAAGAACTGAGTTTTGCGCCTCTTTACATTAATGATGATGATAATAATATCTTATTAGTCGATTTCACCCATGACTGCCAAAACTGGCCGCAAGAGTAAGACGCAAACTGTTCACATAAGAATAATGAAGAGGAGGGTAATGAAGAAAGTGTAGTAAGCTGCCTGAAGCAAAATTGTACCACACTTAATACGTAATGCTAGGCTTGTCTATCAGCCAAACAATCAACCCTAGTACATAGACTCCAAAAACAAGTGTATGGCTGGAAGGAGGCGCCCGAGGAGAACGTACAATGATCAAATAAAAGATTTTCTCTGAAAAGCCAGGTCACGAGTACTCTTATGAGAAGAACTTTGAATGTGGAAGAGCTGAAAGAAGTGTGTCAAGATCGTAGCATTTGGCGCTCAATAGCCTCTGCCTACCCCTATGGGATAATAACGTGAGTATGTATGTATGCAGGGGCCTAGCTATAGCTTTCGTATGGGGGGGTCTTACGATATAAAAATATCCGGATCACCTAACCCCCCCCCCCCCCTCTGCCGTTATGTACGCCAATGTATGTATACAAGTGTATCTGTGTGTGTGTATGGAGACACGGCCGTTAGTACCCTGCGCGCCTTTGCGCAGGCACCACGGTTATCGTTTGGGCGCTCGCTCATTTGGAAACTCTTTGAATGTGAAGTACAATATTCTATGATTTACATTTTTACACTCGAATTAACCTAAAAGGTTATTTCGGATGCACACAGTTCGAGCTAAGAACTGGCACGATTCTAGTTTTATTATGATAAAACCGTTGTCTCGATTATTCTCGGTGCCATAGTCTTCGGCAATTGCTCCAAGTTTTATGTGGATCTGAGTGTATGCGGATTTGTGGTTAAAATAAGAGTCTTTATATGAGACGTAGTCATTCGTTTATTTGCGAGACTAATTTCATCTTGAGATCATAGAGACGTGATTTTTTTTATATTTCACACAATTGAAGATACTTACAGCTACTTAGTACCCATTAACACATTCCATAATATTTTGTTTTTATACAATTCAACGACGAATAGATCATTTATCGGTAAGTGCCTATGCGTCTACAACACCAGCAACATCTTCCAATCCGTAACAAGTCTTTGAACGCGCATCTACACACACATCTATACAATATACTTAGATATAATAAGCAACAGAACCAGGTATTGTACATGAAAGAAAAGCATTAAATAAAAAGAAACGAGGTGACTTAAGAAGAGTAATAGAACACACTATTATCAGCCATTATTTAAATTATTTTCTGTTTGCCTGCTTTTTTTTTGCTAGCGCACATTAGAAACTAATGAACGGATTTGCATGTAATTTTCATAGGAGGACACAGTAAAATATACAGCAGAATATATGCTTTATTTCATTAAAATCGGATATCGGGATATAAAAGGTAACAGGATTTTAAAATACTTGCAATTAACTTTATAACTTTACAAACTCCGACAGGTTGGAGCCCAGGCAGACGAAGCGGACACAGTTAAAATTATAACACATGCAGATTATAACCTGATATATTTACACTGCAGGACTGTAAATAAAAACAGACTGCTATGGAAATCCATAACAAAAACAGTCAAATAGCTGATTTGGAAGACAAAGAGACTGCGCAAAAAATGGCACCGTTTAAAGGAATAGTATCCAATAAGGGAAAAGTGCGTCGCAAGTGGCGCTACGATAAATACGCAGTATTTTACCGCAGCGAAGATATTTGAGGAAAATCCGATTACAAACGAAATAAGTATTTTATTATGTGAGTATTTGTACATCTTGTTTGTAAATTATTACTAAAATAAAGTTGTTTAATCTTGTTTCTTTTATGAATACTTGGTTTTCTGAGACGTAAGGGCGTGTGTTTTAACATTATTCTGGAAACTACTTAAATTAGAAAAGTTTGTTGATTTATTTTTTCCCATCTGGCTTGTTGATTCTTGTTGATTCCTAGACAATCTAGGTAGTGTCAACTTTGTTAACTACGGCTTGTATTATTTGCTGGCTATGCCATAATACCCGCCCAAGTAGAATTATAGTTTAATTGTTTACTTCTTCCGTAGATATATTTCATCTTCTAGCACACTAACTTAAATACTATATTAAAAATCTCAATATACATACCGAGGAGTGAAAGGCTATTTGGCTTAGAGACATTTTTATGTCGCAAAAATATATCGTCTCGATATAATATTGTAATTGGATGACTGCCTTGGTGGCATAGAACTATTGAATGGGCGGTTTACAGGACATGGCTCCAAGACCCCGGGTTCGAATCCCAGCGTTTGCAGTGATATCGGGTGTTTTTGTTTACATCCCGGATCTGGAATTTGTGCTCGGTATAGCGATGGACTCGCCCCCTATCCGTCGTGGGCCGGAGTACACTTAGTGAAAAGTGGGTGCCCTGGTTGCAACGCTGCCTACCCGTCCAGGGATAAAAGCGTGATGTATGTTAGTGTGTGTGTGTGTGTGTGTGTGTGTGTGTGTGAACTGGATAATCAAAGTAAATACAATTTCAGTCAAGCTGCTGACACGACTAATATTAGTTTATTGTAAAATCACAATCAATTTCTTTAAGGAGTTGCGAATAGTTTCATAGATCACTAAACCGTATTTGATAGCGCATAACATTTATATGAGGGGCTAAAATCAATACGTACGTGATGTAAGCAAGTGCGGACCTTTATTTTACAGCCCATCGGTCACCCTATGTCGCGAAGTTATGAACTTTCAATAAGTCTTGCGCGTCCCTAATCAAAACCAAGGGTTGAGCATCAAAATGATATATCGATGAAGGCTTTCCGTAATAATATACAATATACATAGCATCACACTTTTCCCCCTTTTAAGGGATAGACAGAGGTGTATCACACCCACATTTCGCCATCTATGTTAGGCCCCATGTCATAGGGCGCGGGCCTATTGCCATTTAGCGGACACATTTCCAGACTCTGGACTGATACTGAATAGAAAAACCCAATTTTCCGACCTGGGAATCGAACCCGAGTCCTCAGCACTGCAGTCGTACTGTAATATAAGTACGCCATCGAAGCAGTCGTAGGCAGGCAGATACGTAATAATATTATACTTTATAAATATAAGCGAAACACCTCTTTCACGCTTACAATAAAAGCCCAGAAACTATTTTAAAAATGCTTAATTATGGGAAATAAATGCTTTTATAGATATAAGCTAAAACTGACACGGTGGCGTAGTTTTATTGTGTGTGGTAGGACTGCCACGCTATGGTCTCAGATTCAATCTCCGGTCTGGTAAAGTGATATTGAATTTTCTTGCCTGGTTTCGTGCCGGGCAATAGAATCGTATCGAGTAAATTATAAAAGTATCTATTACATTGGACCTTAGCTAATGAAATGTAGGTGTGGTAAACCTCTGCCTAAGTAATCGTGAAAAGGAAAAAGGCGCGACACTATGTATATATTTGAACTATGTACGAATTAAACATGTTTATCGATAATTGTATACCTAAATAAACTATCAACAACACGACTTGCACACTCTAACGCTCTGCAGGTATAAGTTTTAATATCAAACGAAAACAGTTTATTTAGCATCGGGCAAGGCCGAGGGTTGATCTGATAACCGAGGGTAGAGATGAAAGGGAACTGCGAAAATAGTTTTATAGGGATATGAGCCGCGATGAACCGATGATTTTTCGCACGCTCGGGTATATGGAAATTGTGTTCGGCCGGCGCTCCCAGGGGGAATGACGACGCGCGGCAATGAGGTATTTATTCAATTTATATTGTAAATAACCTTTGTTGTAGCTGTCACGTTCGATAATTAGCTATTTAAATTGGCATTGAGTGAAAAGAAACTAAAATTTGTTTTTATATTTGCTGTTATATAGCCACTACCTCCTAACCGCTTTAAGTTTTAACTATTCGTTTCTACCGCCAAACACACTAGTTTTCTGGGTTGAAGGACGTTGTAGCCGGTATATACAGTCGTGGTCAACTAATTAGGGACATGCAAGATAGTGAAGAACAATAACCAGTTATGTACATACAAATATAAAACCCTATTGATTTCTCAGTAACTATTATTTGCATAATTTGGTCCGATTATTATGCTTTAAATGGCTGTAAATAAAAGAATAAATAAATAGAAAAAAGTATTTAATATCAAAAGTTGAACATGTATTCAATTTTAAGGTATAATTCTGTAGCTGGACATTTAATTAAGGACAGTAAACTATAATGAAAAATAGAGTTAAACAAAACTAATAATCTGCAGTATTATAATATCTTTAATAGCTCCATTTTATTACGTGTAAAATCAGTACCCAGTAGCAAAACCTTTGTTAGTAATTACCGCTTGACACCGATGTGGCATAGACATTATCAGTTTCTGGCATGTTTCGACAGGAATATTTGCCCATGCCTCACAAAAAGCTTCATTAAGTTCATCTAAAGTTGTGGTACGATAAGTGGCTACTTTTTTCTTGATTTCGTGCCAAAGGTGCTCGATTGGGTTAAGGTCCGGGCTATTTGCTGGCCAATTTAGCACCGATACTGACTGACTGGTAAGAAACGACTTGACTGAACGGGCGATATGTTTCGGGTCGTTATCATGCTGCAACATCCATTTAATAGGGAGATGCTCCTCAGCATAGGGAAGCATCGTTTCCTCCAATATTGCCTTGTATTGATGTTGGTCTAAGTTACCCTGAACTTTCCTCACAGGTCCCACTCCACGTCCAGAAAATGAACCCCACATTTTAATGTTTCCACCACCATGTTTCACCTGCTTTTTTGTGAATCTTGGATTCATTTCCGCTTTACTGGACGCCGTACGTATTGCCTTCCATCTGAAGAAATCAAATTAACCTTGGTCTCGTCAGAGAATAATACATGATGCCATTGGGCGTAGGTCCAATGTCCATATTTACGTGCAAACGCCAAACGAGCATTTCTATGTTCTTTGTTCAACAACGGTACTTTGCGAGCCACTCTTCCGGACAACCCTGCTTCTACCAGACGTCGTCGAACGGTCCTCGCTGAGACACCAGCTCTTTCGTCTGTCCCAAACACTTAGTGTTTAATTAAAATAGAGCCTAGAAACGGATCTTTCTTAGCTAACCTGGTTATCATTCTATCTTCTTGCGGAGTTGTTTTTCTCGATCTTTTTGTTCTGGGCACATTTAAATCTGTGTTATTGCGTCTGACATGTTGCACTGCATTGTATACCATAGTTTTTGAACAATTTAAATGTTCTGCTATCCTTCGGTATGGCCATCCATGCTTGACAACAAACTTCATGATAATTTTTCGTAGTGTTGGATCGCAACTTTTATTTTTACCCATTTTCCCTCAAAATATTTTTCAAAACTTAAAATAGAATAAAAGAAGAAGTAAAAAAGTATTGAGATTCATATTTTGAAAATAGAACGCAATATCTCAGTGTCCCTAATTAAATGGCCAGCCAGCATTATTTGAACAAATAGCACTACGATAATCTATCAGCTATACTGTAAAGAGGTTTAATGTTTAAGAAGTTGTTATTGTTTGTATAATCGGGCACATAAATGACTAATTATACTTACATGTAAGAGATATGGAATATGGTTTAGACTCGTAGGAAAATAAAAAATAAATTCACAATTCGCTTTAACCAAAGAATGTCCCTAATTAGTTGACCACGACTGTATATATGGGGCAGTAGGCACCAAGGGTATAATCGAAAGTTCTAGTCAGCTTTAATCAATCTGCGGCCCGCTTAGCCTTTGAGACTTTGCAAGTGGCCTATCTGAATTTAAAAATCGAACTAAAACTAAAGACATTTATCCCAATAGCGCTTCGACTATAGATTTATTAGCCGTCTTAAAATAAAAGGGAATAAATACTATTTTTAGTTGAACATCTTTTTAGACACTGGAGTAGGTTATTGAATTCACGTTGTGATTTGGGTACCACAACTAAGGCCTCGTCTTTTAACACGCTTTAATTAGCTTCAGACGTATGTAGATACCTATGTATGTATGTATCTAGATAGATACTATGTAACTGACACTTTGAACATGATTTTGACCCTGTTCAAAACGTCTGATAAAATCGAAATTATTTATCAAGGACCAATGACAATTCAATATTTTAAGCTAAAAACACGCTTTAAAAAATGAAAAATAAATAATAGTTAAAAAATAAAATAAAAATACGCTTTATAGAAAATCCAAAAAAGCGTGGGGTGCATGGTGTCAATAGTTATAAATAATTTATGGACAGATAATAGGAGTAGCATTATCATTTTCATAATATCTTAAAAAGCACCCCACGCTTTTTTTTACAATAAATTTGTTTTTTCTTATTTACACTATTCTTAATTCCAAATTATTAGAATACTAGCTATTGCCCGCGGCTCCGCCCGCGTTAAAAGTTTTTCCGGTATAAAAGTCCTGGTTCATATTTTCCCGGGATAAAAAGTAGCCTATGTGTTAATCCAGGACGTGATCTACCTGTGTGCCAAATTCATCGAAATCTAATCAGTAGTTTTTGGTTGAAAGAGGAACAAACATCCATACATTCTTACAAACTTTCGCGTTTATAATATTAGTAGGATCTTTTCAGTTTTTAAGTTGGATTTTGCAAAGCGTGTTTTTAAATATATTTTTTTTTATTTTCAACCGTGGTTAACTTTTTGTCCGGGTGTTATTAAGCTGGACGCGCTCGCAAGTCGCAGCGCCTCACGGCTCACGCCTGGCACACTTGAAGTCGCAGCGCCTCACCCCTGGCACACTCCAAGCTCTGCGAGCATGTCCAGTTTCATAACACCGAAGATTACTCTCAATACGATTGAAAAAACCCGGGCTTAAACGTCTTTGTGTAATTGATTGGCGAGAGATACCTACTTATATGGATTCCGCAGACTTACCTAACATCTCTAAAGGGAATACCATGACATTAAGTTATTACATCAACTCAATCACAATATTAACACTAATTGGCAATTAAGTCCAGGCTTATACGGGCTCAAGAAACTCTCAAGAGATTAATCTACGTCAACAAAATTTCGAATTCGTAATTAAGTCATCATAAAGCACAAAAAACAACACCGCAGTGACCTAAATATCCGGGGATAAGTCGGGACTCCGTCGTCGGCCGGTTGTGGTCGTAGTACAAGAGTAGAGGGAGCGGTAGCGGACTCCCCTTATATTTACTTAAAAAAAATTACTATGACAAAACAGCAGCATAGTGAACTGTAAAGAAAAGTCTTTATTTCGAGTCTCAGATCGGATTCATATTTTTCCATTTGGTATTCGGAAACACGTGAGTCCCGCTGATGGTAGCAATATGTGATGATTACTGATGATATATCCGCAACTACATGCATCCATAACTGTGCCTAACCTAGCATTTACCTCCACTGTGTTAGTGGTAAAGAAAGAAAGAAAGAATAAATTTATTGACCACTAATTGAGTGGTGAACTTATAATAACAGTGGGTGTGTGAGTATCATAATACAATTTAAAAAAAAGTACTGAATTACTGGTAGTAGGTGGCGTAGCGTGGGTTCTTACCACCTCAAGGTAGGTATAGGTAAATCATCATCCGCGCACTGCCCCCTAGTGAGAAATGGAGATGTAATCTTCTATTATATAAAAATGAATCCCTATTTTCCTTGGTCACGGCATCACGCGTGAACGGCGGGACTGATTTCGTTATTTATTTTTTGATGTGTTTGGTATTGTCAGGAGAAGGTTCTTATGAAAGAAAAAATTAAGAAAATTGCGTGGAAAAACGGCTGGACCGATTTTAATGAAATTTTTTTGTGTGTCTCCAAGAGGATTCGATTACAATGGTTTAGATTACAATTCTATCCGGTAGGTAGCGCTGTACTCGGGTTCTAGGATTTTATTTCCTTTTTAGGGCAGGACAACGTCTGTCGGGGCCGCTAGTTATCTCATAATAATTACTGGCTTTACATAATAATTATTCTGAGATACCTAACCATATTCGAAAACCGCTGTTAATAACATCACACCCGTTTTCAACTAATGTCATTTTAATCTGCCCAGACCAAGCCGTGATGAGTGCGGGTAAATTAAATCTATATCAACACGAAAAGGATACCCTAATGTCATACTTAATACATTACTATGCATTCATGCATGGGCGTATATAAGGGGGGGGATAAATAAAAAAATATTGGTACTTGCCTTGCATGACAATGCAAGGCCTGGCTTACGGGAGTTGCAGTGGTGGATGTGAGGGCGGGATAGTCTCGTATATGCATATTATTCAAACGAAATAATTTAATTAAATCCATAAAATGTTAAATATTACTACTTAAATTCAGTCAATTTTTACTTTACCAGCAGTTAGGAAAGCATTTTCCACCAGAGCAGAACGGGCAAGAAATTGCAGCTGTCTCTCTCTTACTCTATTGAAAAACAATAAAGCTCGAAAGGCAATTCTATCAAACGAACTACTTACAAACGAAGTAATTTCTAAAATTATTTTTGGATTATAATAACCTTTTTGACAGGAGTACTCTTGCCTTTAATATTCAATATGGCTAGGGCTGCTGTCCGTCCGGATTTCCCCGGATTTGTCCTAGTTTGAAGGGCGTCCGGGGTTTTAAAAAGTATCCAGGTGAAACCCAGACACTTGTCGTTGGGGAAATCATTTTTTTATAGATAAGCGATAAATTGAAATAAACCTTAGTTAAAAATTCATTCATAATAACCCGCATACAAGAAAGCACGGCAAAATATTTTTTCAGAGGTGTCCGAGGGAAAATCCATATTTCGCCAAAATGTCTGGGATTTTTGCCGTGTATATCCGGCGTCGGCAATTTAAGTGATGGCAGCCCTAAATATGGCTAATATAATATGTATGTATAATCAAAAGTGGTGTTCTTTAATCTCCTTTAAGAACTTGGACAGAATTCGCATTCTTATTTGGATAATCATTGATTCACTTATTCTGCCTATCCCTTTAATCCCTTTTAACATATAAAGACAGCTGATGGCTGACAGCTATGTATATCAACATGGGTGATAATAAATTACCCAGAAAATTTGTGACAGTTTACTTATCAGACAGACAAGTCTACTTAATGCATATCATGTAGCCTCTATATCAACAGAGAATAAAGAAAAGATGTTTGAATTTGTTAAACTATTTACTTACAACTTAAAAAACAAAATCTACACCTCTACAAAATGTTTCAGGCTTTATACACATCAGTGTGTTTATAGTTAATCTTCTTATCAATGCCGAGGAGTTGTCTAATGATGAACTCAGGCAGGCGCTTGTGTTTCCAGCGGGTTGGTAGTGGGGTGTGGTTGGCTCGCTGCAGCTTGTCAGCTACATAGCCCTCAGCCGAGAACTCGTTTGCCTGCTTGATTAGTGCAAGCAGCTCGTTTTGAAAAATTTTCTCTTTGATTTGACGACGACGCTGCCTTATCTGAAATATATTATAGGTATTTATTAGTTTATGTCTATTAATTTTATCTTGGGTGATATATTTTTGTTATCTCATCGGTCTACCCATTTTTTTATTAGTTTGGTCCCTTGCGAAAGAACAGGTTTCATAGCCACATAGAATGTTTGAATTAATAAACATATATTGATCCCCAATTCTTAGATTTCAAATTTGCCTGTTGCCTTATGACTAGGGTTGCAATCTATCAACGGGACAGTCAAAAGGTAGTAGAGCCATGGTTGAAAGGGCCTATACTAAATACTTGATATGTCGAAGTTACTAATAAGACTAGTTTAGACACAATTTAATCATAGTTTAGGAGGTAAGCACACAGCTCTATACCTAACTTAAGATTTTATTTAAGATAGTTATACTGTGTATTACCTAATGGTGTTTCGAAATAAAATAAAAATAAATAAAAAATAGTTATTAAAATATATTTTACAGCATAAAAAGTATTATTATATATAACACGCTCACTTCTCATAATTTGGTTGGTGATATACAGGGTCATTTTGTAACCGAATACATAAATTTAACTGCGATAAAATCAATTTGAAAGAAACACCATGCAGTTAATTAATTTAACCATAAGTGTAAAATAAAGAAGTACATTTTTCAAACAAAATAAATAACATAAAAGGTCTTTTAATTTTAGACATCCTATTGCCACTACTAGTTAGTATACGAGAGATCGTCGGAGCGTCAACATCGCGCTGAGGTCTGTGTGTTTCATTGATAATATGCTCACGCACACGCGAACAATAGATGCACACACGGAGCGCAACGATAAGTTGTCACATCGCGCCATCGTAACCAAGAAGCTTTATTCCAAACCGAAAAGATGAGGTCGCTGTTATTACCAATGCTTCTGTGTCAGGTCACATAGGTCAATCTAAACAACAGTCACTTACTAGATTCTGTCAGAGCCAGTTATGTCTCCTTTAGAAGACTGAAATCATTGAGGCATCTTCGATAATGGTCACAGTCCGTACACCGCACGTAGCTTATCAAAAAGCCTCACAACCCTAAGATTCTATCAACTATCACACGATACATCAGCAAGAATCGCACGCTCAAGCCGTCAAATTCGTCGATCGATTTCGTGAAACCGACTATGATGCTACCGTTATGATACGAGTGTCAACGAGGTTCTTGAAGATTGGAATTTTGAACATTTACTCAGTAATCCCTAAAAGTACAAAAGACATTTCAACGACCTTCAAGGAAACATTAACACTTTTTTCACGAGCTTTGTAAATGTAAATCATAGTTTACCACAACTTAAAAATTAACACAATAGAATAATAATTACAATTAGAGAATATTTGATCGTGTGCGCATAAAAGCCGACAAAGGACTAGACTAATAGGTTTTTACCTACACATGGCTCGCGTCTCCCGAACCGATGTCAAAGGCAAGGTCACTCGGATCGATACAAAACGATTTAATAATAAAATTACAATAGGTACCGGTAAGTACATAGGGAGCATCGGCCTAACATTCAGTACGTAAATCGACATACGCCACGTCGTGTTGCTGCCGGGCGACTGGCGGGCAACGCGCGCGCAGGCCCCCGCGCCCCACGGCGCATGCGCCTGGAGGAGCCAGTGCGGGGCCATATTTTAGGCCGCGCGGGATAGGCATAAAGTCCACGAATCCCGGACCGCGAATCTCGATGTATTTCGACACGTTACACATTTTGATAAATATCACTTGTTCATATTGCTATTACCTGGAATTGTCGTAATTTACTGGTAGGGTAAAAAACGTTTAATTTTTACCACTTCATAGAATACACGCACACTTTTGTCAAGAATAAGTAACATTTACGTACAATAGTGAGTAATGACTGAACTTAATTTAAGATAACCAGGATATTCAATTGACTAATAACCAAAATTATTGTAAGTAGGTAAAACATAGGTATTTAGAAGGATTTTTGTGCACTTGGTCGAGTCACTTTATAAGTGGTTAGTAAATAACGCCAGTTTTAGGTATTATTACTCAGGCAGGAACAATTAAAAATTGCGATTGTTATTGCGGTGCGGAGATACTGGGGTACTCTGTCAGAGGTGTCCGGGAATAAACCCATATTTCGCCCAAATTTCCGGGATTCTTGCCGTGTTTGTCCGGCGTCGGCAATTTAGGTAATGGCAGCCCTATACAAAGAACATGCCGACAAGTGCGCCGTGCGCCCGCTGGCGCGCGCGATCGTTGGCCCCGCCAGCTGATGGTCGTGTAACACGTGCTCCCACAGGGATACCAAGCTTTGGTACTATTACCTTATTCTGCAATATCTTGCAATTTTAGTTTTACATTGTTCTATGCTATTTAAACCGTACCACAATGCATATTGAAATTAAATGATGTTAGAGCTCTGGTATGCTTTATTGCTTAAAGTAATGTTATTTTTACAATACAAAGATATTGCTGCGTATTCGTTTAAGTAGACTTTTCATTAGCATAATTACCCTAGTTATTTTATTATTTAATACACTTATTTAAGTGTGTTAGAAATCCATGTATAAATAGACTAATATCCGATTCTTTGAAAAGCTGTGTCATTTTAGCAAACTTGTCGGTAAAAATGTTTATACTGGCAACACAGCATGTTTGAGTGCGTGTTTGTATTGAATGGCGTGCGAAAGAGACATAACATGTTGGTATCTGCATGTTAGTTTCAATGTGTTAGTAAAAATATCAACGACTCTGACGCGATACAAAATGTAGCTAGAGATTAGAAGGTACAGAAGGCATAATAAGGCGTTTGGTAGTATAAAGTATTTACGTAAACCTATTTTAGGCATGACGTCCAGAAATATTGATGTTAAAATTAAAATAAACGTTGAAATATCATACGGAATCTAAAAAATATGATATCAATAGATTAAAATCCTGTAACTTTTTTAATAACCCGACTGCGAGTTGTTTAGTACCTACCTATTTCGGTAGGTAAACTTATTTATTAACGAAAACAAAGTTTATTATTAAAGAATTAATACTTTTCTTGACAGCATAACACTCAAAAAATAATTAGTTCCTTTTCATACAATAATATGACAACTTTTTATTTCATGTTGATATTTATAACGTACTAGCTTTTGCCCGCGGCTCCGCCCGCGTGAATGAGTTTTTCCGGGATAAAAGTCCCGTTTTATATTTTCCCGGGATAAAAGATAGCCTATGTGTTAATCCAGGACATGATCTACCCGTGTGCAAAATTTCATCGAAATCCGTTCAGTAGTTTTTGCGTGAAAGAGTAACAAACATCCATACATCCAAACATCCAGACATCCAAAAATCCATACATTCTTACAAACTTTCGCCTTTATAATATTAGTAGGATGAACATACTTATATCAAACATACATTCCAACATTTATATATTATTATAGCTTTTGCCTGCGGCTCCGCCCGCGTTAAAAAGTTTTTCCGGGATAAAAGTCCCGCTTTATAGCCTATGTGTTAATCCAGGACATGATGTACCCGTGTGCCAAATTTCATCGAAATCCCTTCAGTAGTTTTTGCGTGAAATAGGAACAAACATCCATACATCCAAACATCCATACATTCTTACAAACTTTCGCCTTTATAATATTAATAGGATTAATAGACCTGTTTGATTTCCAAAGATAAATAAATGTTTTAGCATACCTACTCGATTAGTAGCAATGTAACCACTGACATCATTATTTTTGCAACGTTTACATAAGGCAAGTTTTCACACCGTCGACGATAATATAGACATGTCGTGTATATTATTATCCACGTAACACCTTATATTAACTTGAATTACATAAACGAAACGTACCTAACATTTTACATTTATACCACTCATCGTCAATCTAATCTCTAAATTACATAACATCATTAAATACGACACTGACACGAAACTCTACGTGCCCTATCGACAATTTGTAATAGATGTCAGAAGATTACTAACGCGCACGCGAATTTGAACTTTATGCAGCGGTAATAAATTACACCATTTTATTTAGAAAACGTTTGTATGGGAAATAGAAAAATGCTGTTTTGAGGATTTTCCCGGCAATTATTTGAATTTTTCCCACCTTTTAAACCTTCCCTAGACCTTCACGAATAATTCAAGACCAAGATAAGATAAATCCGTTCAGCCGTTCTCGAGTTTTAGCGAGACTAACGAACAGCAATTGATTTTTATATATATAGATTAGTTAGGGAGTAGGGACTGCTCTAGTAGCAATTTAATTATTTTATTTCAAATTCCACGTCTCAAGCGGTACTGCTACAGCTATGTGAGTGTATTGCAAGTGAATTTGTGAGTTGCCCTTCTTAATCCTATAGGTTTTGTAATAACATCGTCAGCTGTGACGTAATTCACTGAATAAAGTCAAGCGCGCTAAAACACAGCATGATCAAAAAACTATAAAACTATAATCGGGATTATTGGCGAAAGTATGCGTTACCCATGGATAATATTTTGCACGATGTTAGCAGAGGTCACGCTGAATATGTGGTTTCATTTAGTAATGCAATGTTGAAATGACACTGTAGATAGAGCAACAAAATCTCAGAGTCAGCAGATTCCTCTGACTGCGTTTGTGAACACTGTCAACTAAGATTATTCAAAACCAAAATAAAATACTCAATTTAAAATCTTGTTTCTATCTTTTCAGTTCTTCAATTAATTTAATCAAGATGGTAGATATTGGTGCAGTCAGGTTTTTTTTTATGTCTTACCTAAGGAATAATGTTACTGGCAACTCTATCATATTGATAAAATGACAAGTACAGGCCAACCAGTATATTAGCTTCTTATCATAGTTAGTAGCAAGACATTATCGCATTGGGGTAACACCTGTAATGGTATTGTTTATAGATGTAATATATAAATAAATAAATATCTACCTGCCCCTTTAGAATTATGCATGCAAACAGATATTAAAGGTATAGAATAAGTAAACAATACCAACCCTAGCCCAGCGATACCTCATCCTCTTCCACAGCTTCCTCCTCTGATGTTTTTTCATCTTCTTCTTCCGGATGACGATCAACCGCGCCGCTTGCACTTCCTCCTGCCTGACAGCAGGCAACCCCACTTCATCCTTACGCCATTCTGAGTCGATCAGCGGCAGAATGGACCTCGGGTTGGTAATAGGCACGTACGTAATAGGAGCCTCCTTAATTATAGGTAGTCTTTGCTTATCTGTGATCTCCAAACCAATGGTCCTGGGACTAAGAGATAGGGCTCCCGAGTTGGCAGCAACTTCAGATTTAGGTACAGAATGATTGGCAATGAATATTGGCTTGCATTCCGGGATGGTTTTTAGTGCATTCTTGATAGGAAGAAATCGTAAATCTGAAATTAAAAAAATTGAATCAGTAAGTAACAATAATATTTAGTACCTAACCTCAATGTAATTACGTACATTTTACGGAGTTATGAAATGAATTAATCATTTTGGCGGATTATTTATCTTTTCGGTTTTTACATAATTAAGTATATGAAGTAAATAATTTAAATATTGAATTATTCCAAAACAAAACCGAAAACAGTAATATTTTTAAGGTTAAGTAATAGTAGTGATGCAACCCGAGTCGTGTTTTTACTCGAGTGAATTTGTGAAACTCGTACTCGAGTGAAAAAATTTAAAAATATTGACTTGAGTTCATTTGTCCTCGAGTTGCTGAGTAACCTTGATTACCGCTAGAAGTTACTAGAAAACGCTATTTCACTAGTCGCTGTCTACGTCGCGAACTTTCCGTAGTATTATAATGCTCTTTGTCGCGAACGTTATTGCTACCAATTTAACCCCTCAGGTATCGCCGTTAAAAAGAACAAATGTCAGCTGTCAAACTCGCGATTCTCGAGAGGTTAATCGAAAAATCAAAATAAACGACTAACAACAACTAAGTACTAATGACTGCCTCAGTGGCATAGTTATATTACAGTACGACTGCAATGATGAGGTCTTAGATTCGATCCCCGGGTTAGGGATCTAAGGCCGGGCCGGCGGGCCCATAAAGTGAACTCCTGATTGTGTTACCATGTAACAGATAATTATTAAGTCTTTTTACATAGGATAATAAACTCCGTGAATAAAAAATCTATTGCAGTCAAGAATTGTTATTTGGAGCAACCGATTATTTGTTACTTCCCTACACATAGTATTCCGTAAACAGTGATGGGTGACCGGTGCAGTGAAGTGACAATTGTCTAGTGTTGGGTAGGACACGACTAAAAAAAGAGTTTGTAAGAGTAGCCTCTATTTGCACTTTGCCAGTACAAAGTCCCGTAATGAAGCTGGGCGATACGTTTGAAGTAACGAGTACAAATATAACGAATTTTCGTTGAAGAATAACGTACTACTGTAATTTGTAGCATGCCTTTCGCTCCCTCTCTATCCCCGTCTTATAGTTTTATTGAGATAGATAGTGAGTAACACGACTTCGCGACCACCGTGACATGAAATTTGAAGTAATACAATAAAAAATGTTGAGCCGCTCTTACATATTTTCGACGTCATGTACGGGATAAATGTACCGCCTCTTGTATGTCTTACCCAACACTACAATTGTCACTTGTCAATAAATTGTCAATCATACGGGCCAGCTTAGTTTGTCCAAACTTATAATAATTTATATTTTATAATGTGTTATTCTAGATTATTCATTGAAATTCAGTCATTAGTTATGTCTTAACGTAGTGGTTATATTCTCTTTGCTGAACACCATATATGAAAATCCGACTCTTTAACGTAGTGGTTATATTTTCTTTGATTGTTATGTACTAAGGATTTTGACTCCTCTGTTATAAAAATCTGTGTTGTATTAGATAAATGAAGCGACGAGTCACTCAAACGCAAAGAACTAATTCCCTGGTAGCATAAGAAACTGAAAGACAAAAGAGACACTTCCTGACTTATTAATCTGGTGATGGTAAAATGGTTTTGACTATCAGAGCATGCAGGATATGCCTAAACATAGATGTAAAAATGTTCTATATCGATAATGTCATGGAAAATGAAATCATAACCATTCTGGGGAGTAATGTAAGTAAATCTATACTAATATTATAAAGCTGAAGAGTTTGTTTGTTTGAACGCGCTAATCTCAGGAACTACTGAACTGATTTTGAAAATTCTTTCACTAATAGGAAGCTAGTTTACTCCTGAGTGCTATAGGCTACTTTTTATCCCAAGAAAATATTTTTGTCCTGGAAAAACTTTTTCACGCAGGCGGAGCCTCGAGCCTACTAGTTATTTATATAAATTATTGTCCTTCGCATTATGTAAAAAGTGATTAGGTATTTATACAATTACTTTGAATTAAATCCTAGATGATGTCTTTTGTATTTTTACTTGAGAGAGGCCTATGTTCAAAAGTATACTTCCAAAGGCTCAAGAAAAAGTTTTGTGCATATTAAGAGTGTGGATGGCACCATTTTGTATATCATTATGAAATAGCAGGTGTCTTTACATGTTGAGTGCAATTTGAAAAAGATTGTGTTACTCAAAGTTTTGAATTGTTACAGAAAACCTCTTGTTTGAAATGATAAATAAATATTTTTGTTTTAGAATACTTCTGGTATACTCTTTCCTAAATACATATGTTATGAGTGTGTATTTCTGTTGAGGAAATTTGTAAAATTTAGAGAAAAATACATGACAGCACAGTCTGTTCTTTCCAATTTCTTACAAACATCTAATAAGGTTTGTACTGATTCTATATAATTTTTTATATTATTGTTTGTACTGTTTAGTTGCTGATTCAAAAATATTTTCTAGTTTAGTATTCTCTGGGCTTAGAATGTGGAGGAAAAATACAAAAGCACTTTTTTTGTTTTATTGGGATTGATTTTAAACTAACTTGTGACTACCAATATGTCAGATATTGCTATCTCAATCAATAACAAACATCAAAATTAAACATTGTCTTATAACATACATTTTTAAGGGATTTTCCTTTTGTTTTTTGATATGGTGACAACTTTTTATTTCTAAAAATTTATATAAATTATTTTGTATCTGCTATTATTACTAGACATTGATGAATCACCACAAAATAATCAATGGAAGCCATAATTTAAAAGAAGAAGTAGGTTTTTTTGACACATTCTACCCACTGGATAACCTTGCTACTATTATGTATAGATTCCATTATTAAACCCACTTGCTCATGCTTTATATAAATCATTCATGATTTTCAGATAACGGAACAAGACATTAAGCACATAAACCGCAATATATTAAAATCAGATTTACACCATCACAAATTGCCTCCAATATCTTTCCCAGAAGAGGTTTACATGACACTTGAAATGACGGTTGATGAAGAGGCTCTGTTTGAGGTCAAGTCTGTAGTAGAGATTAAGCCAGATGTAGAAGAGGTTAAAGCTGATATTGAAGAAATGAAACCTGATTTAGGGGTGATAATTGACAATGTGATCACTGCAGGGGACCAGTGGAGCGAAGATGATGTGCCTTTAGTAAATCCCTTAGCAATTAATGAAGTAAGTTTTGCATGTGAAGCAAACATATTTGAAAATTTTAAGGAGGTTTAAGTTACGATACAAAAATAAAGTATCTTTGTTGATCTTTTATTACTGTTGTTATGTAATAATTGTTCTAGAATAGTAATGTAAATATAAGTCAAAAGCCTGAAAGGAAGAAGTATGTGAGGAAAAAGAAGCCCATGGATAATGCTCCCAAAACAAAATCTACTAAGATTATAAAACAACATAATAAAGATTTCACTGTAAGTACTTATAAAAAGGTAATGATTTCCTGGAATGAGGTTTCTTAACCATTATGTGTTATGTTGGTAAATAATATTTTTTTCTAGAATAGTAATGGATGTACAAATGAGAAGCCTGAAAAGAAGAAATGTGTGAGAAAAAAGAAGACAAAGGATGATACTCCCAAAGCAGAATCTAATCAGGGTATGAAACAGCAGAGTGAGAATGACTCTAAAGATTACACTGAAATAAAACTTTCAGTAAGTTTTAGGTATTGATTTTTAACTGTCTACAGAGAGAGCAATTTTTAACTTCTATTTTTATCCTGGGAGTAATCCTTGCCGATGAAACCAACTCAATGTCATGATGCTGTAGTATTATTGAAGATTTGGTATTCTCCTTATTGATTAATGAATTATGGATTAAATGAACATAGGTATTTGTTTTGTGTATATAATATATAAAATATAGAAATATGTGCAATAAAGTAATTAAATCGCTGAAAGTGCAATATTACAGAACAAAATTAAATATTCATTCGAAAAATATTAAGGAAGTGTGGAATTTAGTCAAAGAAATTTGCAATTTAAATAAACCTAAAGTGCCAAATACGGAGCTATTAACAATAAAAACCGACCCAGTAGATTCACTGGATGAAGTGAATAAGCATTTTACTTCGGTTGGTAGACTCTTGGCTAATGAAACACTTAATTTGATAGGAGGGAGTGACGAAATCTTGGCTAAAAAAGCTAGGAAACAAGGCCCACTACATTCTATGGCTTTTTACCTCACAGATCACAATGAAGTGCATGCTATCATAAAAAACCTTAAATCGTCTTGTGCTACTGGTATTGACAACATATCATCATGTTTTATAAAAACGTTTGGTAATATTTTGGCTGGGCCGATTTCTTATATATGTAATTTAAGTTTTCAATCAGGTGCATTTCCGTCAGCTCTTAAAAAGGCCATAATTTGTCCAATACACAAAGCAGGTGAAAAAGCTACGCCATCTAATTACAGGCCGATCTCCCTTCTGTCTTCCATATCTAAAATAATTGAAAAACTTGCCAACAAAAGACTACACGAGTATCTAAGACAAAATAATTTACTCTCTTGTAACCAGTACGGATTTACTAAGGGTCGTTCAACTGAAGATGCCGTTTTAAACCTTACTACATTGATAAGGTCTTACTTAGATAAAGGGGAAAAGTGCCTGGGCCTATTCTTGGATCTAAAGAAAGCGTTTGATACAGTTTCGGTGCCAATCTTAATTACGCGTCTCGAAAACATAGGTATACGGGGCAATACTTTGAATTGGTTTAGCGAATATCTTACAGCTCGTAAACAACTTGTCCGTGTAGGAGACTATGTTAGTAACGAAGCCACCTCTGAGTATGGTGTCCCACAGGGAAGTGTATTAGGTCCAACACTCTTTCTGATATATATAGATGATTTGTGTCTTCTTGGCAACATGTAAGAGAGTTATCTCAAACAGGCCTTAGCCAGGCTAAAAATTGGTTAGATGAAAGCCTATTAACTTTGAATACTGCCAAAACTAAATACTTGTGCTTTTCAAAAACTAACGCGTTAAGCCCCTGTAATGATTTCAAATGTATATTGCATAACAAAACATGTAATAAAGTGGAAAACTGTCACTGTTCACAACTAGATCGTGTGAGTTACATTAAGTATCTTGGTGTTATCATAGATGAAAACCTGAACTGGAAGCAACAAGTTATATCTTTAAACAAAAGGGTTAGGAAATTAATATATATATTTAAAAATCTACGCATCTATGCTGACAGAAAGTTACTTTTACAAACATACAATTCCTTGGGGCATTGTTTAATTAATTACTGCATCACTTCATGGGGTAGTGCTTCGAAGTCTGTATTACTAGAAGTTGAAAGGGCTCAAAGAGCAGTACTTAAAGTCATGTTTTTCCTACCGTACAAATATCCTACCACTCAACTCTATAATCTAACAAGCGTTATGAGTGTGCGCAAAACGTTCATCTTTCAATGCCTCCTTCGCTTCCATCGACAGATCTACACTAAACCGCACATAAAAAAGAGGTTAGATAAATGTGCAATACCAAGAGTTAGAAGTTCATGGGCACGCAGGCATTTCACTTATTTAGCACCAAAACTATATAATGAAATCAGTAGAAAAAATAATATTAAACATTTAAATAATTATCAATTAAAACAACACATAATTGAATGGCTACAGGATTTAGATTATGAGAAAACTGAAAAGCTTCTAGAAAAAAATTATTGACACTAGCATTATGTAGTTACAAATACATAACACTCATACACACACACACACACACACGCACACACACGCACACACACACACACACACACACAAACACACACACGCATACACACACAAACGCATACACACACACACACATAAACGCAAGTAGATTACAAATATTGTTAAATATAATTAAATAATTGCTCACCGGTTATTATTGTATGAAGTATTTAGAAATAAGGAAGGAACTCTCTCCTGACATACAGGTATGGGAACCTAGTTCAGGAGATTGTACCACAATGGAATTGTACACTTAATTTCTGGTGCTCAATAAAGTTATTAAGTTATTATTATTATTATTATATTTTTAAGGTTTTAAACTTCTCCCATTTCTGGGGTATTACACCAAAGCTGCGGGCTTTTGGCCAAACAACTTTGATGGTCGATATTTTAATTTATTGATAGAAACTTTCTGACAATTCTACACGTGTTTAATATGACTGCCTTTTGTAGTAGTCAAGGGCGGATCCAGGGGGGGGGGGGGGGGGGGGTCATGGGGGTCATGACCCCCCCCCCTGGACGGAGTCCAGAACCTAGGTGGACCACTAATTAAAATTATTAAACATTATGTTTTTATATATTTTTTGTCACAATATAGATTTTATTTAAGTATTTTAAATATTTAATTAATCTATTCATATAAAAGGCTTAGTCCTGACTGACTGACAGATCAACGCACAGCCTTAACCTCTGATCGTAGAGACCTGAAACTTGGAGGGTGTGTTCCTTGTATGACGTATGCTTCCGATATGAAAGGATTTTCCGAAATTCTACCCCTAAAGAGATGAAAAAGGGGGGCAAAGTTTGTATGGGGCAACGCGATTCCTTGGTCCAATCTAATTCAAATTTAGCGTAAACTTTTTTAACACCATTGATGGAAGACATGTTTCGTATTTTATTGAAATTTCTTCCCTAATGGGGTTAAATAGTCTAATCAATAAATTAAAAAACGTGAAAAATAGAGATAAAGGGCCTAAAAATATGAGGGATGGCTCATTCGATTCGTAATCACCTCTAGAAAAATGTTTTAAAGGATTTTGGTGCAGGTTAAAAATTGCAATTGTTATTAACAAAATAAGATGAAAAAAAAAATGATATTTCGTTTTTTGTTAATAACTCGAAAAATATTAACATTTAAGCAATTTTGAAAAAAGCTCGTTAAAGAGGAGGAAATTTCCAATAAAAATGTCTTAACTCCCGGAATTCTATCTCCATTATTTATAATTTTAATTAGACGTTGAAAATAGGGCTCCACGCGGCAGTTACGGCATGCGCGCGCTGCCGCTAAAGAGAGTTCAGCAATAAAAATAGTTTATTTATAAGATAAAATGTGATTTTAACAATTTGAAAAAATTCTTGTATCTTCTTAACACTTGAAAGAATCGAGCCCTGAAGAAAAAAAGTTTAATCAGCATTTTTCAAAAAGTTATTCAATTGTTAACTAACCAATTTTTTCCCAATCTCCATTGGCATAAACAATGTGATGAAAGGTATAAATAATTGGCCTATAAATTTTAAACTTCGTGGAGCCCTTTTTATATATGTACTTTATAAGATCCTGCGGTAAATTTTCATTAAAGTTTATTAATTTATTAATTATGATTTTTTATAACTATTGAAAAATTACAAAATTTATAAAATTAAGTAGTTATAAAAAATCATAACTAACAAATTAATAAACTTTAATGAAAATTTACCGCAGGATCTTATACAGTACATATATCAAAAGGGCTCCACGAAGTTTAAAATTTATAGGCCAATAATTTATACCTTTCATCACATTGTTAATGTAAATGGAGATTGGGAAAAAATTGGTTAGTTAATAACATTTGAATAACTTTTTGAAAAATGGTGATTAAACTTTTTTTTCTTCAGGGCTCGATTCTTTCAAGTGTTAAGAAGATACAAGAATTTTTTCAAATTTTTAAAATCACATATTATGTTATAAATAAATTATTTTTATTGCTGAACTATCTTTAGCGGCAGCGCGCGCATGCCGTAACTGCCGCGTGGAGCCCTATTTTCAACGTCTATTTAAAATTATAAATAATAGAGATAGAATTCCGGGAGTTAGGACTTTTTTATTGGAAATTTCCTCTTCTTTAACGAGCTTTTTTCAAAATTGCTTAAATGTTAATATTTTTCGAGTTATTAACAAAAAACGAAATATCATTTTTTTTTTCATCTTATTTTGTTAATAACAATTGCAATTTTTAACCTGCATCAAAATCCTTCAAAAACATTTTTCTAGAGGTGATTACGAATCGAATGAGCCATCGCTCATATTTTTAGGCCCTTTATCTCTATTTTTCAAGTTTTTGAACTTGTTGATTAGACTAAAAAAGGCGTAGAAAGTTTTGGCATTGATTTGCTTCGAAGTATCAGTAAGATATCAATACTCCTTATATGTCGGATAGTGTGTAGGGAAGAGAACAAAAAATCGGTTGCAACAAATAATCGATTTTTGAATGCAATTGATTTTATATTCAAGGATTTTGTTATCGTATGTAAATAGAGTTAGATTACTATCAAATCTTACACATTACAATCAAGAGGTTTTTTTATTATAATAGTTTTTGTTAGTCGTTCATTTTGATTTATCGATAGAATTTCAGGATTATCCTTTCATAACATTTAAATTGGTTATTGGACATTACAAATAAATAATGTGTGTACTGAAACTTAAATCACAAATTTAGAGGTACGGTAAATTATTTACTTTGGAGATCTTCATTTCAGTCTTCTATATCTAAATTTAAATATCTAACTCATTGTTCAAATATGTTTGTAAAACATACTTACAACATAATTTTTAAATATATAGCTGTGTTTTATATGCATTCAAAGTTTAGATTTTTTAAAGTAATCGTTTACGTTTCGTTACCAAGCGATTTAAAACTTTCGAATCATTACGGTCATAAACTGAAAAATACAACACTGTAAAAGCGTTGATATAAGAGTCAAGATGTTATTCTTTATTTCAGTATATTTATACAATTTTAAATCAAATATGTTAAATAAGTATGATACTATCTCTTATAATGTATAGAAAACATGATAAATATTTGTAATTATGTAGCCGACTTTAGAATTTTTGATTAGACGTTCTCACAAAGCTTTCGCGTCGCGAAAAATTTGAATTGTCATACCAGCCAGCTAAGATTGTATAGTACTATACTAAGTGTATTTAATAAAGCAGTAGAATCAGTATGTCCGTACATTTAAAGAAATGTGATAAAAAAGAAAGGCCACTACAGAAGAGTACTTAATGGAACACAAAGCAGTGATTATTGTAATTCTTTTCTGTCTGTCTGTGTGTTTTTCTGTTTTTTACTTACTGCACATCTCCTAAATTACTGAACGCATTTCAATGAAATTTGGCACGTGGGTAGATCATGTCCTGGATATAATACATAGGCTATTTTTTACATACATATATACATATACACTCACGCCTGTTATCCCCGAAGGGGTAGGCAGAGGCGCAACTAGTGCACCCACTTTTCGCCGTTATTCCGTCCCATGATGTGATAGGGGGCGAGCCTATCGCCATATCGGGCACAAATTCCAGACTCCGGGCTGATAATGACTAGAAAAACTCAATATCACTTTGCCCGACCCGGGGATCGAACCCGAGACCTCAGCTTTGCAGTCGTACTGTAATACAACTACGCCACCGAGGCAGTCTATTTTTTATTCCCTGAAAATATAAAGCGGGACTTTTATACCGGAAAATCTTTTTCACGCGGGCGGTGCTGCGACCAAAAGCTAGTTTAATATAATACTTTGAGGGCAAACGTATTATTCGGGAACGAACGCATCGAAAAGAATTTTGTCGCGCCACCGCCACGGCCTTGGCCACGGCCGCTACCATTCATATTACGTATGTCAAATTTCGTGTGACACTTGTGCGCCCTTTTTTTCGACTAACGCCTAATGTCTAACTAGAACTAACCTCTAATGGAACGTTTAAAAGAACGAACGCATTAAAACAAAGAGCATTATAATAATACGGAAACATTAACGCGTTTCGGGAGAAGACTTAAAAAAAAATGTTATTTAAATATAGGTAGGTATTTTTAAGTACCTACAGTAATTAAATTTATTAATAGAATACCTACTTTTTACTTTTCAAAATTAAATTATAACTTCTTGTGACTTGATCACGACTATGTGACCCCCCCCTGGCGCCAAAGCTGGATCCGCCCTTGGTAGTAGTGTGAATGTGAGTGGATGAATGTTTAGGGTTTTCAAACTAGTGTGCAATGTTTTGGGGATGACGCCGGTACTGGATAAGATAATGGGGACTGTTTTGACACTTTGCACACGCCATTGAGTTTTCAATTCTATGGTCAAATCTGAGTATTTTGAGAGTTTGTTAGTATGTGTGGCTATGAGATTATGTGTATTGGGAATCGCAATATCTATTAAATAGACTGTCCTACTACGTTTATCGTGTAGTGTGATATCGGGACGGTTGTGATGTACGGTCTTATCTGTGAGTATAGTTCTGTCCCAGTATAATTTGTAGTCAGGTGATTCGAGTATGATTTGGGGTGTATATTTGTAGTATGCTTTATTATTATTATTATTATTGTGTATGAATAAAATAAATATATAGCCATAATACAGGCTGTCCAATAAAAAACCAACAATTATTATGACATTATCTCTTTCAATACATCCCTCGTTTAACCAGTCACCCTGTATAGTTTTCAGAGCAATTGGCAGAGATTGAGAAAAGAAAAGATACCTGCAACTACAAGGATGCGCCTTTCAAATGCGAATTTTGTTACAAAGGATTCATATTAGAAGAGACGTTCAGAAACCACGCCATTAAACATGACGTAGTAAGTTAATTATCTGTACACAGTTCACCATATATAAATGGATTTGTATAAACAAGTTAAGGAATTTTGCTGGCAGTGATATTTGATTCCATTTCTTATACTTCACGTATGTTGACGTGTTTGGTAAGTTGGTTTCCTCTTCGATGCAGGGAGGAACTATAACTGGTTATTTTTAGAGATTGGGAGACAATGTGTGCCCGGTGTGCAAGTTTCGCTTCTCGAAGCGACATCTGCTCAATCAGCACGCCGTGAAACATGCGCATAGATTCGCTTGCACCAAGTGTAACCTCATCACCTTGACACGGTGAGTGGTTGGATTATACAGGTGTGCTATTTTTCAGGGATCATTATTGTAGTTTTTCTACTTTAAAATATAAATAGTTTTATTTATAATCTTGTTCTCCAAACTATTTCTTTTTCCAGTGAGCAAATGAAGGTACACCTGAAGTGGCACGACGGTGTGTTGTACAAGTGTCAGTATTGCGACGAAGTGTTATCGTGAGTGTGTTTAAATATACCAACACCTCTTGTTACGCCTATTGAATTATTGGTAAATTAAATCAATACAAGTACCTATATTTATACTTTGATAATAGGTGATAATTTTGACAGCTCACGCACATGATGTTTCTTATTTTTTTACGAAGTACGATCGATTATATAAATTGATATGTTAGTTTTGCTCAATAATTTGTATTGTTTTATAAACACACTGAAGCGTTTAATTGTTTATATTTTATACAGGGTCATTTTGACATTGCGTTAATAAATAAAACCACATACTTATCTCGTCGAAAATAACACTTTCCATTACGTTATTTTAACCATAGATATAAAATAAAAAAGTGTAAGTTTCGAACAAAATAAATATCAATAAAATGTAACTTTATGTTTACACGCCCTAATGCCACTATGACTGCTCTAGGAGAATTCGTCGCAGCAGCAACATTACACTTTCAGTCCGGAATACACTTACGCACACCTCATATTCGCACTAAACTACAAAATGATTAAAAAATACAATCCTACAACCGGGATTTTTGGCGAAAGTATTCGTAATTCATTGATAATTCTTAGCATGATGTTAGCAGAGGTATAGACGAATATGTGGTTTCATTTAGTAAAGCAATGTAAAAATGACCCTGTATATTAAAATATTTGTGTTAAGCAGTAGACAATATAAAATGATAACTGTTTGTAGTAAGAAGACGTCGTACATGTCGCACGTGCGTATCAAGCACCCGTCACAGTTCGTGTGCGACGAGTGCGGGTACTCGTACATCAGCGCGCTTGGACTCAAGCTACACAAGAGCAAGATGCACAAGCACCTCATGGTGAGCACTAAGCCATGATACTTAGTGCTTAAAGTACTAATAACTCGTAATGTGTCGTAGTTCTTTGTCACTGTCTGCAATATATTCAATCTAGAGATAATGGAATTAGATTTTTTGGGTAGGGCTTCTCGTGTGGCGGGCCACATCTCCTTGACCCCCCTGCTCTTCCAAAGCAAATTTGACGCCCAACCCAATTTGACCCCCTGGACCCACCAAACCCAATTTGCCGCTCCTTGCCCTCAAACCCATTTTGACCCCCCTTGATCCCTAACCCAATTTGACCACCCAAACCCATTTTGACCCCCTTGACCCAATTGGACCTCCTTGACCCCCAAACACATTTTGACCTCTTTGACCCTCCAACCCAAATTGACCCCCACACCCATTTTCGACCCTTGGCCTCCTAGTTTAACATACCTAATACTATTTTTTTTTATTAAGCCTCACATGTGTCCCACTGCTGAGCAAAGGCCTTCCCCTTTTTCTTCCAATTCCTTCGATCTTCCGCTAACTCTTTCCAGTCTGGTTCGAATGCTATGCTATGCTATACTAAATATTATCATATTATTTAATGATGCCATAGCAGTACAACTTCTTACGCGCGTACATAAGTACAGGCACCCTTTTTTATTTAAATTATAGCGCGCTGCCCTAGTGCACGGCGGTCTCCCGTGCCGCCACCCCTCGCACGCCGCTCGAAAGCCTACGGGTTGCGCCCGCGTCCACAGCCCCGCGCTTCCGCAGTGCCGTTTTAATTGTCTTCCGGGGTGGAATGCGCGCGCGGGCACGGCCTGTACGCTTCAGCATTAATCGTTATCTTGTAATTTATTGTTTTCAAGCAGTAAAGCAGAGCAATTCATGTCATGCTTGCTTTTCTGTTACCTGCCCCGACGAGGCACTCAAATCATACAAGTAGGAACACTTTCGCACACACACGCCGCGACAAAATGCATATAAAAAGTTGAATTATTTAGAAGTTATTAAATTGACCTACAAATCTTAAAGTAACCATGAATTATTAGCTGACTGCCTCGGTGGCGTAGTTGTATTACAGTACGACTGCAAAGCTGAGGTCTCGGGTTCGATCCCTGGGTCGGGCAAAATGATATTGAATTTTTCTATTCAGTATCAGCCCGGAGTCTGGAATTTGTGCCCGATATGGCGATAGGCTCGCCCCCTATCACATCATGGGACGGAATACCGGCGAAAAGTGGGTACACTAGTTGCACCTCTGCCTACCCCTTCGGGGATAACAGGCGTGAGTGTATGTGTGTGAATTATTAGCGTCATTGAAAATGTACACATTTAACTTGTATGATAATTATTTTCAGATACAGAAGGGCAAAGAAGACGCAAAAGAAGTAAAAACTGAGAACAAGGAAGAGTCGAGCGTGTATTGCAAGGAGTGCGACGTGACGTTCCTGAGCAAGGAGGCGTGGAAGAGACACACTGTCACCTCCGCCAGGCACCGCGAGCAAATTGGGTGAGTGGGGCAATTCAGTTTTTATTCCAGGTGTGGTGCTGTTTGTTAACATATCCCTTAATCTCAAGTTGTGTTTGGATTAACTTTTTGAGAACCAGTTTTTCATGTCTTTGTAGCGGCATTGGGATCGTCGCCGCTGTTAGAGGAACAGATGGTTGCATTCCTCTATGGAAGGGAATTTCCAGTCAGGCAGAAGTTGCGCCTGACCGGCCGCGGCCCCTCCGATGGTTCTTACTCGGAGTTTGTATATATACTTTGCATCTCTCAAATATTGCAAGTGCAATCTAGGAACGTGCGTCGCCATCTAGCGGTATTGTTGGCGTCGTCTGCTAGTCGTCGATGCCACTTCAATGTTCGATGGATGAGTGTCGGGTCACCTTGCTAACTACTGAATGAAGTAGTTCCCAGTCGTGTTTGATAGGTGGCGGTTTATGACAATTGTGCCGCCACATCTTCAAGTAAGTTATAACGTGAGGTTATTCTATGTGTGGTTGCGTGCAGCGTGCTTCTGAGAGATTATTGAGTCGCACGATTGTTGTACGCCTGTATGTATTTTTATTTGATGTCCCCAGGAATAATATGTGTTTCAGACGCAACTAATCAGTTACCACAGTAAATCGGTACTTTAATCTTCTTAGCAGTTATAATAATATAGTTGTGTTGTGTTGTGTTGCAGCACGGCGTGTCGCAACTGCGGTTCGTGTTTCACCTCGGCCGCCGCCCTGCGCGCGCACTCGCGGCAGCACGAGCGCGCCCGGCTCCTCGCACGCCGCCGCGTCGCGCTCCAGCGCCTGCCGCGCCGCGCCGGCTACCCGCGCGCCTGCGAACACGTACGGACACATACACATACACCACAACACACATGTACACTCCCGGCTCCACGTGCGCGCGGCTCCTCGCACGCCGCCGCGTCGCGCTCCAGCGCCTGCCGCGCCGCGCCGGCTACCCGCGCGCCTGCGAACACGTACGGACACATACACATACACATACACCACAACACACATGTACACTCCCGGCTCCACGTGCGCGCGGCTCCTCGCACGCCGCCGCGTCGCGCTCCAGCGCCTGCCGCGCCGCGCCGGCTACCCGCGCGCCTGCGAACACGTACGGACACATACACATACACATACACCACAACACACATGTACACTCCCGGCTCCACGTGCGCGCGGCTCCTCGCACGCCGCCGCGTCGCGCTCCAGCGCCTGCCGCGCCGCGCCGGCTACCCGCGCGCCTGCGAACACGTACGGACACATACACATACACATACACCACAACACACATGTACACTCCCGGCTCCACGTGCGCGCGGCTCCTCGCACGCCGCCGCGTCGCGCTCCAGCGCCTGCCGCGCCGCGCCGGCTACCCGCGCGCCTGCGAACACGTACGGACACATACACATACACATACACCACAACACACATGTACACTCCCGGCTCCACGTGCGCGCGGCTCCTCGCACGCCGCCGCGTCGCGCTCCAGCGCCTGCCGCGCCGCGCCGGCTACCCGCGCGCCTGCGAACACGTACGGACACATACACATACACATACACCACAACACACATGTACACTCCCGGCTCCACGTGCGCGCGGCTCCTCGCACGCCGCCGCGTCGCGCTCCAGCGCCTGCCGCGCCGCGCCGGCTACCCGCGCGCCTGCGAACACGTACGGACACATACACATACACATACACCACAACACACATGTACACTCCCGGCTCCACGTGCGCCCGGCTCCTCGCACGCCGCCGCGTCGCGCTCCAGCGCCTGCCGCGCCGCGCCGGCTACCCGCGCGCCTGCGAACACGTACGGACACATACACATACACATACACCACAACACACATGTACACTCCCGGCTCCACGTGCGCGCGGCTCCTCGCACGCCGCCGCGTCGCGCTCCAGCGCCTGCCGCGCCGCGCCGGCTACCCGCGCGCCTGCGAACACGTACGGACACATACACATACACATACACCACAACACACATGTACACTCCCGGCTCCACGTGCGCCCGGCTCCTCGCACGCCGCCGCGTCGCGCTCCAGCGCCTGCCGCGCCGCGCCGGCTACCCGCGCGCCTGCGAACACGTACGGACACATACACATACACATACACCACAACACACATGTACACTCCCGGCTCCACGTGCGCGCGGCTCCTCGCACGCCGCCGCGTCGCGCTCCAGCGCCTGCCGCGCCGCGCCGGCTACCCGCGCGCCTGCGAACACGTACGGACACATACACATACACATACACCACAACACACATGTACACTCCCGGCTCCACGTGCGCGCGGCTCCTCGCACGCCGCCGCGTCGCGCTCCAGCGCCTGCCGCGCCGCGCCGGCTACCCGCGCGCCTGCGAACACGTACGGACACATACACATACACATACACCACAACACACATGTACACTCCCGGCTCCACGTGCGCGCGGCTCCTCGCACGCCGCCGCGTCGCGCTCCAGCGCCTGCCGCGCCGCGCCGGCTACCCGCGCGCCTGCGAACACGTACGGACACATACACATACACATACACCACAACACACATGTACACTCCCGGCTCCACGTGCGCGCGGCTCCTCGCACGCCGCCGCGTCGCGCTCCAGCGCCTGCCGCGCCGCGCCGGCTACCCGCGCGCCTGCGAACACGTACGGACACATACACATACACCACAACACACATGTACACTCCCGGCTCCACGTGCGCGCGGCTCCTCGCACGCCGCCGCGTCGCGCTCCAGCGCCTGCCGCGCCGCGCCGGCTACCCGCGCGCCTGCGAACACGTACGGACACATACACATACACCACAACACACATATACACTCCCGGCTCCACGTGCGCGCGGCTCCTCGCACGCCGCCGCGTCGCGCTCCAGCGCCTGCCGCGCCGCGCCGGCTACCCGCGCGCCTGCGAACACGTACGGACACATACACATACACCACAACACACATGTACACTCCCGGCTCCACGTGCGCGCGGCTCCTCGCACGCCGCCGCGTCGCGCTCCAGCGCCTGCCGCGCCGCGCCGGCTACCCGCGCGCCTGCGAACACGTACGGACACATACACATACACCACAACACACATGTACACTCCCGGCTCCACGTGCGCCCGGCTCCTCGCACGCCGCCGCGTCGCGCTCCAGCGCCTGCCGCGCCGCGCCGGCTACCCGCGCGCCTGCGAACACGTACGGACACATACACATACACATACACATACACCACAACACACATGTACACTCCCGGCTCCACGTGCGCGCGGCTCCTCGCACGCCGCCGCGTCGCGCTCCAGCGCCTGCCGCGCCGCGCCGGCTACCCGCGCGCCTGCGAACACGTACGGACACATACACATACACCACAACACACATGTACACTCCCGGCTCCACGTGCGCCCGGCTCCTCGCACGCCGCCGCGTCGCGCTCCAGCGCCTGCCGCGCCGCGCCGGCTACCCGCGCGCCTGCGAACACGTACGGACACATACACATACACATACACCACAACACACATGTACACTCCCGGCTCCACGTGCGCGCGGCTCCTCGCACGCCGCCGCGTCGCGCTCCAGCGCCTGCCGCGCCGCGCCGGCTACCCGCGCGCCTGCGAACACGTACGGACACATACACATACACATACACCACAACACACATGTACACTCCCGGCTCCCGGCTAAATAAATAAATTATGAGTATTATTGCAGACTGAAATATGATTTGCAGTGTCCGGAAATATTGACGTCTCGCATGCGCCACTGGAGGCACTACCTGCGCTGTCACAAAGACAAAAGATACCCGCACGGGGAGAGAAAAGTCATCTGCGAGTATTGCGGGAAAAAGTTTCAGGTAAATCAGTTTTTAGTAACTTAGTACTTTGCGTATTGATTTATTGTATAGGGTAATTATTGAAGTTATACTTCTTTAGGCGCGTTATGAACATTTGATGGGAGTGAAATTTTACTATGTGCGCGCATGTGTGACACAAAATTCTCACGGGAGAAGTTGCCCACTAAACCGCTCATTAACCTCTCGAGCCCCGACCGGCCCAATCGGGCCGGTCTGACAGCTTGTCAAACTCGATATGTGTGCGTGTTGACGCGCCTTATGTGTGTGCGTGTAGGTCGATTTTCGCGTGTTGACAGACACGCGAAAAATTGCGCTTGCGCCAGTGTGGCCAGCGCTATGTACGCAAGAGGTTAAGGGCATCATAATTATCATAAGGGGCAGATTTAATGTTTGATTTCAAAAAAGTGACCGCCATTTTAAATTTCTTTGTTTAAGGCCAATCGACCTCAAAATCGATATCTGAGCACGGCTTTGGGCACAAAGGGCAGATTTAATGTTAGATTTTAAAAAAGTGGCCGCCATTTTGAATTTCTTTGTTTGAAGGCCAATCAACCTCTAAATCGATATCTGAGCATGACTTTAGGCACAAAGAGTAAATCCAATGTTAGAAATAAAAAAAGTGGCGCCATTTTGAATTTCTTTGTTTTAAGGCCAATCGATCTCAAAATCGATATCTGAGCATGGCTTTAGGTGCAAAGGGAAGATTTAATATTAGATTTCAAAAAGTGGCCGCCATTTTGAATTTTGACTATGTTGACTATCCTATTCCAGTCCCTTTATTATTTAATGATGCCAAAGAAGTACAACTTCTCACGCGTGTACATAAGTACACGCACCCATTTTTTTTTTGTTGGTTTATTTTTCATTTTTTCCTTCCGATCATACGCCGTTACACATCGCTATATTCATCTTTAACCAATGTTTTTTTATATTATAATTGGCCGCGGCTCCACGCGCGCGATATATTTTCCGGAATAAAGAATGGGTGCGTGTACTTATGTACGCGCGTGTTTTTTGGCATCATTCAATAATTTAATAGTGATTAATATTAACTATGTTGAATAATAATATTTAAATTTATATCGAAAATAATACATTGTAAAGTGGTTAGAAGGTGCGGGGGTCTTCGATGAATACAACAGGTTGATCGCTTCAAGTCGTATATTGTAAATGCAAGGAAGTTATACAAGTATTTTCTAGTTAACGCGGAAAAACTATTCCTGAACGATATTACGAGATCCAGAGAGATCCAGACAAGTGGATACAATTGTATACTAGCAATATGATGTTCTAAGGAGGACGACAACAATAAAAAGTGTACAATCCTATATGGTTTCACTGTCGTGTAAACCATAGCGCGATCTACTTTTGCGCTGGCGCCATCTACTGAGGTAAAAGGAAAACTTGTGTTACAGTCTCCCCCTCTGTCTACGAAGACGTCCCGACGAGGAAGACAGGAACTACGTATTTTCTTCTGAGTTCATGAAAAATGCTTGTGTGGGCGTCCTCTTGATTACATATAGTCTGTACAGGTATATACATATGCAGGGGTGTTCTTGGTCTTCTCCCCCTGGACCAAAACAGCTCCTATAACGTAGGAACTCGCATCCGTTGGGTCGTTGGCTTCCCTTTAGACAGATGGAAATCTATTGGACGACTCAGGTGAGAGATCAACCTCCGCTTCTGATATAGCTCGCACAGCATCACAGTATAGTGCGTCTATGACTGGCGAATGTCCGTCAAACAGGTAAGTCCTAGCTTTTTTAGGTGGCGTAGATAGTTCCAATGGTATGAGTGGTCCGTACGGTCGATGCAGGCTCATTTCCGTGGAAGATGCTTCGGGTAAATCCGGATAACTTCTTGCGTCCAACACTGGAGAAAGAGCGACAGTATCTTCATTAAATGTGGTAAAGTTTTCATCATACAATTCGTAGACATCATTTGGATTATCTATGAAGTGCCAAGTGAATTGGGGCAGGTTTAATACCATGCCGGCATCTTGCATAAACCCAATGCCTAATAATGTCCGGTTATTGCGGGCTTCCGGCAAGACTAGGAACTTATTCCATATAGTACGATTACAAAGTGTAATTGGTACTTCAGTAGTTAGCACACATTGTTTCCTTTTTTGGCCATCGGCCAAAGTAATGAAGGCAGTTTCTTGATGAAATTTGAACCCCTTTTGTTTCAGCAGAGTATAAAGATTGTAGGATGCGACGCTGGACTTAGCACAAGTATCGACATAAGCTACGCCTTGAGTACCTGTTATGTCAATGAAGACAATTGGTCTAGCACGTGCGTCAATTTTGACATTGAGAGCGCAGAATCCGATGTCAGTTGCAGTTAGTTTTATGGCAATTCTGACAATTGCTGCGGACGACGCCAGGTGCTCCACATCCGTAACATGAAAACTTGGCTGCTACGATCTTTGACGCAGGTGCTACTACTTCCACATCTTTAGCTTCCTTGGTTTGCTTATTAGAAGAAGAATCAATTTCTTCTTTCTTCTTATTTTTCCTAAAACATTGTTCTATGGTATGACCTGGTAATCGACAATACTTGCACCTACTTTTCTTTTGGTCTTTCTTAAAATCAGTTGACTGTGTTGGTTTTGACTCCTCATTACAAGTAATAGTAATGCTTTTTCTTTCAGACAGAGTTCTCTCTACTCCACGAGCCGCTGTAAGCAATTCGTCAAATGTTTTGACTGTATCCCTAGGTATTTTCTCTCGAATGTCTATGTTTAATTGACCGAACAACATGTCGATTTGTTGCGTTTCGCTAGGCTCTGGTTTAGGAAGCTGAGCGAATAGAAAACGCTTCTTCGCTATAAAAACCTCCGTCAAGACGTTAGATTCTTGATTGTTGGACATAATTTCTTGATAAATAATGTATGCGGGCTTTTTGGGTGCGAACGATTCTCGAAGACGATTTTCAAATTCAGTCCAAGTCGTGACTGTGTCTTTTATGCCTTGCCACCATATTCCAGCTTCTTTCTTTAAAAGCAAGGGTAGTCCCGTAAGTGCGTCTACATCAGCGATATTCTTAATGCGTTTGTAAACGCTTACTGACGCCAAAAACGTTTCTACAGACTCCGAAGTTCTTGATCCCTCAAAATACGTTGTGCAAGAAGCAAATGAGCTACCGCTTTTGCTGGTGATAGCCGTTATCAATTGTTGGAATTGATCTTCGGTAAATGAGATAGCCATCTTTGCTTCAGATTTCGTACTTCTCGTAGTCCGCAATTCTCTCTTAAGCTTGAACACAGGACCGGAACTGGGAAGTCTTGATGTGCTTGCTTTACGAGACTTGTCAACCTCTTCCTTCATTGAGCAATACAGCCTCTTGATCTGTGGTCAACCTGTTGTTGCCGCGAGTTGGGCGCCAATGTAAAGTGGTTAGAAGGTGCGGGGGTCTTCGATGAATACAACAGGTTGATCGCTTCAAGTCGTATATTGTAAATGCAAGGAAGTTATACAAGTATTTTCTAGTTAACGCGGAAAAACTATTCCTGAACGATATTACGAGATCCAGAGAGATCCAGACAAGTGGATACAATTGTATACTCGCAATATGATGTTCTAAGGAGGACGACAACAATAAAAAGTGTACAATCCTATATGGTTTCACTGTCGTGTAAACCATAGCGCGATCTACTTTTGCGCTGGCGCCATCTACTGAGGTAAAAGGAAAACTTGTGTTACAACATTCGGATTATATTGGAGCACTTGAAAAAGTATAGACTTTTTCAAGATTGAGCCTATAGAAGCTCAATCTTTTTACCAATATTTACGAATAGTAAATAATATTAATCAAAATATTCAATTTAAATTACTACTGAATATAATAATTTATTAGGACATATATAATTTGCACTTGTATGAAACTAAAATACTTGTTGTGAATGTAGAAACAAAGGGTTTAAAATGTGTTTGGGGGTCAAGGGAGCTCAAAATGGGTTTTGGAGGTCAATGGGGTCAAATGGGTTGGAGGGTCAAATTTGATTTGGGGGTGAGTGGGGTCAAGGGGGTGTGGGGGTGGCAGGTGCACAGTACAGTAGATCCGCCACACCAGAAGCCCTAGCCTATTCTCTAAGGTAAAAATCCTGATAGAATAAAGTGAGGATATTAAGAACCTGTAACACGTACAAAAAGTAGTTCCATCACATCGCCAAGAGATGGCTCTACTATAGAGACGTACACATCGCGATATCAAGATTCTCCGGCGAAACATGACCTGCGGAGGAATTATGTGAATTGGTATGGTTAATGCATAGGTATACACCTCTTTAGACAATTCACCGATTCGGCTTCCGAACTTAGCTTCCACTGGGACTATTTTTGGAAGTTTTGGAACTGACGGTACATGTAGTTTGAAAATTTGTTTAAAGTGGTGACGCTTCCACGTCGTGGGACGCATCTCCTGTAGTAGGATAATTCACAACGATTGCATTTATTCTAGTCTACAATGCGATTATGAATAAAAAAAATCTATTTTTAGTGTATAAAGCGTGTTCTTTAGTTTTTTTAAGCTATTATTAATTTTTAATATTTTAGATCTGTTCTACTATTGTCCAACAGATATCACTTAAAAATAGAGAAAGCACTATCTTGTGACAAATAAGACTTATTACACATAAGAGCAGCCAATTTAATTATAGTTCTACTATAGTCCCACAGATGTCCCTAAAATAAATTCACTATTATTTATTTTAGTTGAATTTTCTATAAAAGCGTGTTTTTAGTTTAAAATATTGAATTGTTACCGGTCCTTGATAAGTATGCAAAATTTCATTTTAATCTGAAGTTTTGAAGGGGGTTGAAATTATGCTCAAGCTGTCAGTTACATATATACGTACGTTTAAAGCTAATAAAAATGTGTTAAATCTTTGAACCCTGAGACTGTGTCTATCATCATTCATCACTGCCTCGGTGGCGTAGTTGTATTGCGTACGCGTTACGAGTACGATTTGCGCGCTGAGTTCCTGGGTTCGAATCCCGGGTCGGGCCAAAAACTTTGTGACTGGGTTTTTCCATAAAAAAAAATACTAAGTCGCAGCTCGGAGTCAGGAAGTTGGCGTTGAGACACCTCCGGTGCCTCGGAAAGCATAATATAAAGCCGTTGGTCCTGCGCCTGATCTCTCTCCGGTCATGACGGATTGCCGTCTCACCGGACTATGAGAGTGAAGGAAATAGCGAGTGTACCTGTGTATTGCGCACACACTTGTGCACTATAATATCTCCAGCGTACCTGCTAATATCCGTTGCGATTGGCCGCCATGGCTGAACCTGGTTAGAAGGATTTCCATTTCATTACATTCTATCATCATTAACCATAGTCCGTTACATAACCTCCTTTATTGAAGTCGATTAATACTATTGAACCTAAATTACAGTTTATGCGCGCTGCGTGCGCGTACTCTGTGACTTTTTGTGTTATAATAGGATATGCGCGCATTTTAAAATTTCACTCTCATCTTCGTTTCATAACGCGCCTAAAGAAGTATACACATACACTCACTCACTTTATCCCCGAAGGGGTAGGCAGAGGCGCAACTAGTGCACCCACTTTTCGCTGTTATTCCGTCCCTTGATGTGATAGGGGGCGAGTCTATCGCCATATCAGGCACAAATTCCAGACTCCGAGCTGATACTGAATAGAAAAACTCAGTATCACTTTGCCCGACCGGGAATCGAGCCCAAGATCTCAGCATTGCTAAAGAAGACCTAAAGAAGTATAACTTAAAAAATAGCGTATATTATTCGCTGGTCGCGGTCCAGTAGTTTTGGAGTTTATCCACTACAAGAGGAGTGTTTGAGGTGTGTGTGGTGCAGAGCGCGTGGGTGCTGCGACGTCACGTGTCGGGCGGGAGCGGGGGCGGGGGCGGGGGTGGGTGTGCGGCGCGGCCCGGGCCGGCCCCGCTGCACTGCACGCACTGCCGCCGCCGCTGCGACACCAGGCTCGACCTGCAGCAACACATCCTGAAGGTTGGTGGGGCCGACACCACACACGTATAGTCACCAGTATAAGTAGCTGAACAAATTCAAAATTTCAAATTGCCTACATACTTTTGTGTTCTTACTCATCTTTTTTTTCTCTTCACAAAAATAAAATAAAAGAGATTCGCTTATTTCATACGAATATTTTTTTGTCAATTTAACATAACGCGTATATAGGCGTTTTGAAATTTTGATTTTGTACAGATATTTATGCTGCTGACTGTACACCCCCTACACATCGTACACATACACCCTGGCACCCAGGGGGTGGGGTTTTTTAGTCTAAGATACTGCCCTCCCCCCTCTGGAAAATTACTCTTCTCCTGCCATCTGGTGCTGGGATCGCTTTAACGTGCCCGCATGGAGTTATAAAAATATACGTACAGTCAGCCACACAAGTAGCTGAACAGATTCAAAATTTCAAATCCCCTCTACGCATTAAGTTTAATTGAAACGTTTTGTTTTTCTTTGTCTGAAGTAAAATAAATTACCTTTATTTTATTTTTGTGAAGAGAAAACGAGAATTGGTAAGAACATAAAAGTGTAGAGGCGATTCGAAGTTTTAAATTTGTTCAATTACTTATGTGGCTGACTGTACATACAAATCTAACAAAAACTCTATCTGATTACGGCAATCCCCTGGATTGTGTGCTTATTTAAATAATGAATTTATTCGTATTTAAAATTGAAGTATTAATAAGAAATGATAATCGCGAATTAAATTTTTTTTTATTAAATTACATATTGGAATAATAATAATTTATTATTTTAAGGTGCACACAGATATACCTTCATTCCCGTGCAAATACTGCAGCAAGGTGTTTTGGCGCGCAACAAATGCGTCGCAACATGTTGTGCGCTGCAAGGCTGCTCGCAAGAAAGCGGCCACTTGACTCGAGTTATAGTGATCAATATAAAATATTCTTCACATTTTGGTAGTTTTATTTTGTTGAACATCTCCAAGCTAATAACGCGACGTATAGCGCACGAGACGCTTATTAACATCTTCGTCTTGTAAAATCAAAGCTGGTTTGTGCTCAAAGCTGCACAGAATGGTCGAAACATATAATTGTCAATTTAGCACGATTGATATACTGCATGTTAATTTGAGATTTGTGTGATTTGCTTCAAAACTACACTTAAATGAATGTTTTTAAATAAGCTAATTATAAATGGAGGGGCCTAAAATATTTATTTAATGGATCCAAGATCAATATTTTTCCCCCTTTAGTATCCATAAAGTTTGAGCCTGATTAGATTTTCAGGCCCAGCACCCATACTATAAGCGGATCTTTAAGTATGCTGTACCCAATATAAGCTACTATGTCTTTTCCCTTTTCGACATAAAAATAACGAAAGGGGGTGAACGGTAAGTAGGAAAGGATATAGAAAATATTGAACATGGCGTAAGTAAACATGGATAAAAAATGGTTCATCAATAACGTTTAATAATATGTTTATTGAAGACATGCGTTAAAAATGATTTCCTTATCATGAGGAACAGCTCCGATATCGCCCACCACGGCTACGGACATTTGTGATCCTGAAAAAGATTAATGTACAAATAGAGCCTCACTAAGGTGCACCACCTTGTTATTATTTCAAAATGAATACCATCCTAATCTAGCGGTAAGTAAGTCTCTCATGACTTATAGGAACTATTTTTAAGCAGTTAAAAGACAAGACGAGCAAGTTCCTCGCCTGATACGCATGCAACAACACAATCCAAACTTCGAACATACAAACCTCTACAAATTAACAATGATTTTGTGTAGGTATCATGCGATGCGATCAGCCCTGTGTTAATTATTATATTGTACTGCCCAGCGCTGAGCCCGGGCCTCCTTTACTACTGAGAGGGGTTAAGTCCTTAGTCTACCACGCTGGTCTAGAGTACCTAATGCTCAGTAATTACTCTGGCTAAAAAGTCCTTCGTAATAAGATTATTCCATTAGGAACCTGAAAACATTTCATTTTGATACCCTCGACGCAGTATATCCTATTCTGATGTCTTCGAATGGATCTGTTTTTAACTCACGTCTGTCGCTAATAGCCTTGGCGGTGGAACTTATCTCATGAGCGCACAGCGCGTCGATCATGGCGATAGAGTTTCTATGGCTGTCGATCTGTACGCCATTCGCGATCTGCAGCGCCAGACCTTCCGACACTTTGACGCAGTCTTCGTCGTGAAGGGCTAGGCCTAGTTCTGAAATGTATAAATAGTCATCTTGTGCTTGGTAGATTGATTCAATGTAAAGCTATGATAAGGCATATTTTACAATATAATGGGTCGAGTTAACTTCAATGAATACCATTAAACCAACATAGATAGAAAACCAACGCAAACCAGCCTTACTGTTACGTTTAATATTTTAAGCAGGATTTCCAAAAGGACAAATGCAAATTAAGGCAAAGATAGGTACTTACTGAGCCTCCGTTTACCGACGTCAATCTGCTTGAAGGAAATGTCTTCAACATTTGCGAGGAATTCAGCGGCCGCGAGAGTTGTGTCCCACGCGGAACATGCTCTCGTTTTTACTAGTATACCTGTATGGGAGTAAATATGAAGGGAAATAAAGGCATCACGTAACTTCTGAGCTACCTACAAACTGAATTACAGTCAAGTACCCCCTTTTTAAAAGGGTATGTACCCATTAGGTAACAACTGTTTATTAGCGTGTTCACTCAACAACAAACTAACCGAAGACTCCAGTATCCCTGTAGGATATGTTGAACATCCTGTTCTGAGTGTAGACGTCGTCTCCAGCCACCAGGCCGAGAGGTGGCTGCGGAGTCCTGTCTAGGTCATGCATACCGTCCTGCACGTTCGCAGTGCCGCACGCCTCAGCCACTATTGAGTGCTTCAGGAGACACCTGGATGAATTCATGTTAAGGGATGGTCTCTAGCCTATCGTTAAGACTAAAGTACTTTAATGGTTCTGTAGGTATTTAGGGCCAAGGTACCTAGTGTTTTCAGAGAATACAAGAATTAGTAAATAGAAGATGCAGCCATGAACTTTACCCAGATCTCTACTTTTTTACCTAAGTACCTACATACAAAACTACTTACAAAACATCGCCATACCATACGTAGGGTCATTCAGCTCAAAAGTACGCACTTTTATTTCTATCGTCTACACACTCAAAAATATAGGGTCCTGATAAACGTTTTAACAGTTTATTTAAAGGAAATTTATTCTACTTTCATTATTTAATAAGTTTTTGTACATTGCTTCATCGGTTTTTTTGCAATACATGTTTAAGTGCAGCGGGAGAAATTCGTACTCTTGACCCGTCATGTGGGTAAAACTACGTAGAGATGCGGTTAATAGTTCGCATACTGGGTAAGCTACGCACGCAGGTAAACTACAGGCATATAATTACAAATTGTATAAGTACACATGGAATCATATGGAATATGTTTTTAAACTTCCTTTATTCTTGGTACAAATATTGTAAAAATAAACATTAAATGTACACCTATTGTAGGCACCAGGAACATAATTAATTGGACTGTATTTATAACTAACTTTAGTTATTTTTGTAATTTAATGATCACTGTAATTTTAGGAACGCTTGATGTTACTTTTCATTGTAATGAAGTTATAATAGCGTGCGTACTTTTAATCCCGTACTCTTACCCAACAGGGAATATTTTAAACAATCACACGTCAGTTGAGATGCAGTTATTTTTTAGGACAGAATTAATAGCTAAAATAAATACTATAATAATCGAGTAAACTTAACATAATCAACGGTCTTTTGTAAACTGATGCACCGTCTATCCATAAACTTTTCCCAGCACAAAATAGTTGATAACTAATCAACAAAATCACGTTGATCGCCGTTTTTCGCTAAACAAGTGAGGCTTGGTAAAATAGCTTGTGGGCTCTGACTTCATCCCTGACGCACCCCTAATTTTGCCGAAAAAGTGTCTGAGCCCCCTCAATAGGTTTCGAGATATTGACCATGCGAAATTTTAACCACTGCGTGCTGTTACCCCGAATGACCTATCCCGCATTTTTTCCTTTTTCAGGGGTAGGCAGAGGTGTATCACACCCACATTTCGCCGACTATGTTAGGTCACATGTGGTAGGGGCGGGTCTATTGCCATTTACCGGACACATTTCCAAACTCCAGGCTGATACTGAATAGAAAAACCCAATACAATTTTGCCCGACCCGGGAATCGAACCCGATACCTCAGGAATGCAGTCGTACCGTAATACAACTACGCCACCGAGGCATTCAAAAAGACATACAAAAAGTACTGGTAGATTTAAAATAGTCTAGCAATTTTGAAACGAGTCTTATGTTCTTCAGTTTCACTGATTAAACCTAAGAAAGGAGAAGTGTTTTATTCATACATCTGCACTAAAGACTACATGTCTTATTAAATGTGATGATTAGGGAAACCCAGCTTACGATAAGTCATAAGCGCCACAGCCGGAGACAGCGATGGCGATCCACGTGTCGCTGTTACGGCCCAGGTCATACAGCTCGAACCCATTACGAGGCCACGACAGCATCTCACCGCGCTTGTCAGCCATCGACTGGCAAAAGCCATAATTCATCAGTAACCCTTTAGACAGAATTCATATACTTTTAACTATACAGTGTCATTTCAACATTGCGTTACTAAATGAAACCACATATTCAGCGTGACCTCTGCTAACATCGTGCAAAATATTATCCATGGGTAACGCATACTTTCGCCAATAATCCCGATTATAGTTTTATAGTTTTTTGATCACGCTGTGTTTTAGCGCGCTTGACTTTATTCAGTGAATCACGTCACAGCTGACGATGTTTTTACAAAACCTATAGGATTAAGAAGGGCAACTCACAAATTCACTTGCAATACATTCACTCACATAGCTGCAGCAGTACCGCTTGAGACGTGGAATTTGAAATAAAATAATTAAATTGCTACTAGAGCAGTCCCTACTCCCTAACTAATACGTTATAAATATCAACATGAAATAAAAAATTGTCATGTTATTGTATGAAAAGGAACTAATTATTTTTTAAGTGTTATGCTGTAAAGAAAAGTGTTAATTCTTTAATAATAAACTTTGTTTTCGTTAATAAATAAGTTTACCTACCGAGATAGGTAGGTACTAAACAACTCGCAGTCGGGTTATTAAAAAAGTTACAGGGTTTTAATCTATTGATATCATATTTTTTAGATTCCGTATGATATTTCAAAGTTCGTTTTAATTTTAACATCAATATTTCTGGACGTCATGCCTAAAATAGGTTTACGTAAATACTTTATACTACCAAAGGCCTTATTATGCCTTCTGTACCTTCTAATAACTAGCTACATTTTGTATCGCGTCAGAGTCGTTGATCTTGTTACTAACACATTGAAACTAACGTGCAGATACCAACATGTTATGTCTCTTTCGCACGCCATTCATTACAAACACGCACTCAAACACGCTGTGTTGCCAGTATAAACATTTTAACCGACAAGTTTGCTAAAATGACAGCTTTTCACAGAATCGGATATTAGTTTATTTATCACATGGATTTCTAACACACTTAAATAAGTGTATTAAATAATAAAATAACTAGGGCAATTATGCTAATGAAAAGTCTACTTAAACGAATACGCAGCGATATCTTTGTATTGTAAAAATAACATTACTTTAAGCAATAAAGCATACCAGAGCTCTAACATCATTTAATTTCAATATGCATTGTGGTACGGTTTAAATAGCATAGAACAATGTAAAACTAAAATTGCAAGATATTGCAGAATAAGGTAATAGTACCAAAGCTTGGTATCCCTGTGGGAGCACGTGTAACACGAACATCACCTGGCGGGGCCAACGATCGCGCGTGCCAGCGGGCGCACGGCGCACTTGTCGGCATGTTCTTTGTATAGGGCTGCCATTACCTAAATTGCCGACGCCGGAAAAACACGGCAAGAATCCCGGACATTTGGGCGAAATATGGGTTTATTCCCGGACACCTCTGACAGAGAACCCCAGTATCTCCGCACCGCAATAACAATCGCAATTTTTTATTGTTCCTGCCTGAGTAATAATACCTAAAACTGGCGTTATTTACTAACCATTTATAAAGTGACTCGACCAAGTGCATAAAAATCCTTCTAAATACCTATGTTTTACCTACTTACAATAATTTTGGTCATTAGTCAATTGAATATCCTGGTTATCTTAAATTAAGTTCAGTCACTACTGGAAGCTTTAGTTAAATACTAAAGCTTCCAATACGTACGTAAATGTTACTTATTCTTGACAAAAGTGTGCGTGTATTCTATGAAGTGGTAAAAATTAAACGTTTTTTACCCTACTAGTAAATTACGACAATTCCAGGTAATAGCAATAAGTACAAGTGATATTTATCAAAATGTGTAACGTGTCGAAATACATCGAGATTCGCGGTCCGGGATTCGTGGACTTCATGCCTATGGCCCCGCACTGGCTCCTTCAGGCGCATGCGCCGCGGGAAAGCGGGGGACGGCGCGCGCGTCGCCCACCAGTCGCCACTCGGCCACAGTACTCGGCACTCGTCATTTTGCCAGCGGCCGTTCGCCCAGCAGCAACACGACGTGACGTATGTTGATTTATGTACCGAATGTTAGGCCGATGCGCCCTATGTACTTACTCGTAACTATTGTAATTTTATTATTATATCGTTTTGTATCGATCCGAGTGACCTCGCTCAAAAGCAAAGCTCGTAAATAAAGTGTTAATGTTTCCGAGAAGGTCGTTGAAATGTCTTTTGTACTTTTAGGGATTACTGAGTAAATGTTCAAAATTCCAATTTTCCAGAACCTCGCTGACACCCGTATCATAACGGTAGCATCATAGTCGGTTTCACGAAATCGATCGACGAATTTGACGGCTTGAGCGTGCGATTCTTGCTGATGTATCGTGTGATAGTTGATAGAATCTTAGTGTTGTGAGGCTTTTTGATAAGCTACGTGCGGTGTACGGACTGTGACCATTATCGAAGATGCCACAATGATTTCAGTTTTTTGAAGGAGACATAACTGGCTCTGACAGAATCTGGTAAGTGACTGTTGTTTAGATTGACCTATGTGACCTGACACACAAGCATTGGTAATAATAGCGACTTCATCTTTTCGGTTTGGAATAAAGCTTCTTGGTTACGATGGCGCGATGTGACAGCTTATCGTTGTGCTCCGTGTGTGCATCTCTTGTTCGCGTGTGCGTGAGCATATTATCAATGAAACACACAGACCTCAGTGCGATGTTGACGCTCCGACGATTTCTCGTTTACTAGTAGTGGCAATAGGATGTCTAAAATTAAAAGACCTTTTTTGTTATTTAATTTGTTTGAAAAATGTACTTCTTTATTTTACACTTATGGTTAAATTAATTAACTGCATGGTGTTTCTTTCAAATTGATTTTATCGCAGTTAAATTTATGTATTCGGTTACAAAATGACCCTGTATAATAGGTAGGTATCTTTAGATCTCAGTATGTTAGAAAGGCAAAACTGAGTATTTGCATGTTGTTCGCCAAACTTATTCCTGTCTTTTGCTTGGTATGATTGTAACACTATAGTATACTATATTTTATTTACTCCATAAAACCCGGGCAACTATGGGTTAATTCTACTGTCTAAGTAAGTACTAAATTTACCCGACCAAACTGTATCTTCTCAGCCAATTTTATCGTCTCTTCAAACGGCATTCCATAGCTCGCGACCGTACACACGTCAGTTGAGAAGTTACAGTCAACAAAACTCTTCAAATTCTCGGGAGACATGGCATCGATCCTCTCGTCCTCGCAGAATATGGAGTTGCCTAAAGGGCCCGCCCAACACGCCCTCTGAATGAGGTCCATCACTCGCTGCTCAGGGTCCATGCGGGTAAGGTCGCCTCGGACCAGGGCTTTGCGGGCGTCAATTTCCCAAGGGAGGTAACAACATCTGTAGGGAATCCGAATAATACTTTACCTACTAAATAAGTAAGGTAGGCTGTAGTATCAATGGTAAATTTAATTTCAATGTACCTAATCATTTTTTATGTTTGTAATGTGTAAGTACCTTTAAGTTATTAGCTTGACACGTTTTTTTCAAATACCTGGTAGCGACATCCAACAGATAATACTTGAGGTCGGGGAAGCAGACTAGCGGACAGCGCAACGTGAAGGCGACGGTCTGCCTGTCCGAGGAGCAGGTGAGGCTGCCGCCGTGCTGCTGGAGACAGCGTGCTTTGGCGAAGGCGCTGTACGCGCAGCCCGTGGCCGTGGACGCCGCGCGGATAAAGTGTGACGCTCCGAGCTGGCCGTCCCACTCGTAGCGAGAGCCGGCCTGGGATATATGGATGACATAGTAAAAGGTGGTTAAATATTATAAGTAGATGAAACGGGTTTAAGTAATATTAGGTCATTACCTAACCCCCTGGAAATACACTGATTAGTTTTGTATGTAATTAATCGAATATTTTAGTTTCCTACTGTTCTGTTGTTGGGTTGTGGTAGCGTTAAGTTTTATAATAAATACCTGGTACATAATAGTACAGGCTCCAATCTGTGTGCCCGATGATTTCGCAGCAGCTACATTGATACCGTTGAGCAACGATGAACGTTGTACCTCCATAGGACCATAGTCGGGTTTCGGCCAGGTCACAGCACTCGCCCTGGAAGTCACGGAGAAATGCCTTATCAGGTTCTGGGATATTCTATTCATGATTTATGTCATTCAGTTATTTAAATTGTATTTAAGTTATTCGAGTTGGTTGGTTAACCAAAAGTTTTCGTAGTATTATAATGCTCTTTGACCAAAAGTCAACTTTTGACCTCAATTTTGACAGTTTAAATGACGTTTGTACTTTGCAGAGATGCAAAAGGTTGATTCAAAGAGGCTGAAAAGCTGCCCCCTTATTCTCTATGACACACGTTATTTTCACCGCTCGTAACAAGCGCGTAACGTAACTCATCGCGTTTATCACTATTTTTTTTGTTTTTTTCTTGTTTACGCGGAGAAAGTGACTTATTACTACCGCCCAGTGTTCAAGGGGAACGACTGAGCGGTTATGTTGGGTTCACCGTGCCTTACGACCTGACGTTGAGCCGTCCGGAGAGATTGAAAATGTCGTGCGACCGCCGGGCCGAGTCCCTAACCTATGCACATCGCACGGCATACCAACTAAAACTCGGCGGTGGCCATCTTCGGCGCATTAGGGACGGCTGTGGGCTTCCTCCGACTCAGGTCTAAGTTGTCGTCCACAAGCGCCCCTGCGCGTATCGCTGTTGCAGTCCGTCTCCTGTTGTTGCGGGGGCTCAGAAGCCCCCGTACAACGAAGGACGCCCCCGGCGTCAAAGGCAGAGTGAGGCCTAACCGCCACGCTGCCGTCCATCACGGGGGTCACAAAAGTTGGCTAGACTAATGGGTGGACGGCCCCTTCCGTGACCCCCGGAGGCCCCTATTAATCGCCTTTTACGACAGGCATGGGATACCGTGATGGAATTCTCCAAACGCCCCCAATCCACAGGGCGGACGTTTATCATTATGGAAATTGGCATACCTACAGAATAAAATTTTATGTCAATTACACGAAGTGAACGTGACGCGGTCGCGTCACGAGTTAACATTTCCATATAGAATAAGGAGGAACATTCTCTTTCTCATTTTCCAGTAGCTCTCACCATTTCAGAGATATCTATACGAAAAAAACTAAAAGTTAGGACCTTTAAACTCGGATATAAAACTAAGCACAAGCGGGATCGATGGGGACTTTTAACATAGCATTTGTGATGACGTATTTAAGGTCTATACAAAAATTCTGCTTGTTGAGAATTAATGTAAACTCAGCACGTTTTTTTGCATAACTTGACTGGACTATCTGTGCAATATAGGTTCAAGGCATTGATGGCACTGTGTAACGAATATCTCCAAGGGCACTGAAGTGTATATACTCATAATTCTCAGATTCTAATTGACGTTGGGTCTCATAATACCCAATGTTTATCCTTTTTTTAGCGCCATGAATTATTCTAGCTGGTAGTCAATTTTATCAAACAGTTACTGGTTTTAGCGATTTTTATCTAAACATATAATATTTATTATTGTCGACGATGAATGTGTGTGACTTATTTATGATAAATAAAGCAATAAAAAAATTGCGTATTTTCGCAGTAATCCCCGTTAATTGCAGCAAATATTTATTTGTGATACGAATTGACGTAAATAACACACCAGGGTTACAGGGTGTATTGTGGACGTTCAAAATTAGTTTTGATTTAGATTTCTAACAGTTCTTTTAATGGTGAGATGATTGAGTCGTTCAGCCGATGGTAGGCGTGACTGGCAGGTATTGTACCTACCTATTTAATAGTACCTAGGTACTAAATGCTTGGTTCTGCTACTAAACCCTGCAGTAAATGCAATGCAGTAGTTTACACAAAAGTATTCGCGCCGAAAACCCGCTTGGCTACCTAGATATAAGAGATATCTACATAATATATTTGTCTGCACAGGTCCTTAACTTTAATTACATATTACGCCAAGCAAAAAACTGGATTCAACGACTTTTAAACTGAATTATCTGATGTTAAGTAGTGTCCACCTGCCACCAATCATCAACACAATACAAAAAACATCACGGGTGCGCTTGCGGCTTGGTAGATGAGGAATAAGGATCAAAAAGCAGGGCAGGTTTTTACTATCCTTGGATATAAATTATGTAGAAACTATGCTAGAAAAAGCAACAAAAGCTTTTTTGTAAGACTGTAGTTAGTGGTTATGTGGTAGTACCCCAGTCGAGTCGGATCAGTTCACCTACTACTTAGGTACCTATAGGCAAATATGTATGCAACAAAGCCGTACGTATTACCTACCTATTACCCAGATATAATTTCGCTTTTGAGCCTAAGTACTTAAAATATCATATTTAGCTGAACTGTAGAAAAGAGTAGGTATTCTTGCAAAATTTCCGTTATGTAGGTAGGTAGTTATGTGTTTTTATCTAAGCAGTGTATTGCCATGTTTTAAATTCGGTAGGTACAACAATGTGCTCGAAAGTGAAATGTAAATGGGACAACCCTAGTTCCACGCAATCACGACAAGTGTTTAAAACATTAATTGTCGATAAATGAGGATTAATGTGTGTTGATTAAGGATATACCTACTTTATATCTACGCTCCCGGTATTATTATCATAGCAAAGTAACTAGGTATAGAGGTTGTGACGCTGGGGATAGTAGGTTCAAATGATATACCAAGCAGAGACACGTCGCGTTTTAGTTTGCCACAATTATGTAAAAAATTCTGGCCCATCGTAATGAGCCACTATAGCGGGTTATCCACCAGTAGCTACTACTGAGATTCAATCATTTCCGTCAGGAAACTAATTGAAACTACTATAACGATAGATTGCCCCCAATAACATCATGGGTCGGAACACAAACAGTGAAAAGTTCATATCTCTATCTAAACTTCTTAGTGAGTTGGTGAAGGTCAGGGACTTAAAGACCAGCCCACAAACCTCGACAAAATCAAACAAACGACGTGTTTTGATTTGCTCGATTGTAGTATCAACCTATCACTTTTATGAGTTTTATCAGTCGCTCCACGTTTATTAACAGTGATCCTATATTAACAAGTGTGACTATAATTTACGTTGAGATAGTGTTTTGGTTGGTGCTGCTGAAGGAACACCAGATACCTATATTTAGTAATCGACCAGGTTTATTATTAGCTCAATCAATAGGTGTAGGACGTGATTAAACCCAGAGAGATACGTATTTCTTGGGACCGTTTAGGAACGCAGCATCTCTGTGATACTGACATAATGTTTAGGTTATTTTGTTCACAACTGCAAGATAAATGCAGCCACATTCTGCGCAAAGATAAAATGCATCATGCCATGATAACTTTTTGTAATCCTTTTATCGAAGACTTTGTTCTGTCGGCGAGTAAGAAAATATTTACTTAACTCCGTACTGTGCAATTATTATGTCAAACAAGGTTCACAACACACTCACGATTCAATTAGTATTGCAATTGCTGTAACTTGCTATGATAGGATTTAGGGGTGATGAGATCCAACAATATGACTATTTTACTATTCTCCATATCTATACCCCATGGGCAACGCTGACCACTTACGAGCAGGTGAGCCGCTAGCTCGTCTGCCTTTGGAGGCAAAAAAAGGTATAACGTATAAAATGAAAACAATACAATTCTTATGTTATGAGGTCTAGCTTTTTCTTGTGGCGCCGGTCGCCTTATCCTCTATTATAACAAACTCTAAAATTCCGTTCTTAGTCCTCACTTACGTCATTTATGCAAAATTTCCTTTGTGCAAAACCTAGTTTCGGCTGTATGTCGATCCAGCCAGTCAGTTTCTTCTTTTATAATCCTACTAATATTAGAAACGCGAAAGTTCGTAAGTAAGAATGGATGTATGGATGTTTGTTACTCTTTCACGCAAAAACTACTGAACGGATTTCGATGCAATTTGGCACGAGGGTAGATCATAGATTAACACATAGGCTACATTTTATTCCGGTAAAATAAAAATCGGGACTTTTAGCCCGGTAAAACTTTATAACGCGGGCGAAGCCGCGGATAAAATCTAGTATAATATATATTTTCTGTACATCATGTACAGAAAATATTTTATACGAAAAGATCAACTTTGTGGTCACACTACACATAGTAATTCCCTATGCTTAACACTTGCTATCGTTGTGATCTGCTGATAAATTGCTACGAAAACACCCTGAATAGTAAAATGATTCGTATTTATAGGAAGTTACCCCGTCGCATACCGAATACCTACAGCAGTACAGTTGCAGTACAGTACACAGCCGACGTACTTTCTCGTGAGTACTACCTGTACCTATCATATCATATCATTGAGTTTAAGAAAAATCTCAACCAGCTAAATAAAACAAGAAATCTCTAAGATCTTACCATGGACATAAATTATCAAGAAGGACCAAACTATCCCAAATTTCTAGACAACAATGATCCTCTAGGACAATTCAGACAAAGGTTCTACGTGAAAAAAGATGTGATATACATGAATGGAAACTCCCTAGGCCTTGCCAGTAAGGAGGCAGAAGAATGCACCCAAAAAACAATTGACGTATGGAAAGAAGAAGGAATTAAAATATGGAACTATGATAATGCGAAATATTTTTTATACTCAGAGTATTTGGCAAGAATGATGGCACCGTTAGTTGGTGCTTATGACAATGAAATAGCAGTAGTTAGTTCTACAACTGTTAACATACATCAAATGATCAGCACGTTCTACAAACCAACTGAAACCAGATACAAAATATTAGTGGATGACATAAACTTCCCGACAGATCGATACGTAATAGATAGCCAAGTAATCTTAAAGGGATACGATCCTAAAGACGCCGTGAAAGTAGTCTCGCCTTACGGCGGAAAGTTCATGGATGAAGAAGAAATCATTAACAACATGACTCCTGACGTCGCCATAGTTTTTCTCCCAACAGTTTACTACCGAACAGCTCAGATTCTAGACATGGATAAAATCACGAAAGCGGCTAGAGAACGAGGAATAGTCGTGGGGTGGGATTTATGCCACGCCGTCGGCGCCATAGAAATCAACCTCAAAGATCTAGACGCCGATTTTGCCGTGTGGTGTACTTATAAGTATTTGAATGGGGGTCCAGGATCACCAGCTGCTTTATACATCAACAAAAAACACTTCCAGTTGCTGCCAGGACTTTTTGGATGGTATGGAAACAAAACCGAGACACAGTTCTTAATGAATCAAGAGTTTGAGCACCAGCCAGACGCCAGTGGGTGGCAACTAGGCACCCCCACTATAGCATCGATGGCTGGTCTGGAAGGATCATTGAGAATATTCTCCGAAGCGGGTATGGACAATATACGAAAGAAGTCTCTTCACATTACAGGGTATTTAATGTTCTTAATCGAAACAAAGCTGTTAAATTACGGTTTCTCAATAGGTAGCCCAAGAGAGGATAGTAAAAGAGGTGGTCATGTGTGCTTGGAACATGATGAGGCTTACAAAATAAGTATAACGTTAAAGAATCGAGGAGTAGTTCCAGATTTCAGGCCGCCAAACGTCATTCGTTTAGCTCCGGTCGCTCTGTACACTACGTATCAAGAAGTTTACGATTTAGTTGAAATTTTATTAAACGTAGCTAAGACTAAAAGTTACAAGGAAGTTGGTGATAACAGACCTCTGGTTGTATAGCATTGTCTCCACAAATTTTGTCAGTTACCGTAATCCAGACGGTGTAAAATATTTTACTTTATCTATACTAATATTATAAAGCTGAAGAGTTTGTTTGTTTGAACACGCTAATCTCAAGAACTGCTGAACAGATTTTGAAAATTCTTTCACTAATAGAAAGCTATATAACTCCTGAGTGCTATAGGCTACTTTTTATCCTGGGAAAATATTTTTGTCCCGGAAAAACCTTTTCACGCCGGCGGAGCCGCGAGCAATACTAGTGCATAAATAAAATCTAGCTGTGACTTTACAACTTCGATGTTGTAGCTGTATTGTGGTACGACTGCCGTGCTGAGGTCTCGGGTTCGACCCTCGAATACTGTAAAATGATGTTGGGTTCTTCTGCTCAGTATCAGCTTGGAGAGCAGTAAAATACCCGGTACGTAAATCTTAATAGGCTTGCCACGTGTTAACGAAATATGTGTAAAATATTTGTGATAACGCCACTACCTACCCCTGAAATAAGGCGTGATTCTATATAGATATATAAGATCTAAGTTTATAACAAATAGGTAGTTATAATTGTCAAATATATAGAATTAAAAATTGTAATATAACTTTTTTTCTTTGTACTTATGTACTTCTATTAGTTAATCTTAAAATTTTAAGTTTCAAGATTTTTTAATTTATACCTCCTAGTAGAAAATTTATACGTACAAGCTGTCAATAGAGAAAGGCGACATCGATCATTATAGTATATAGGATGTGATTGTTTGTCACATCTTCAGAATTTATAAAAAATATATCATCGGAGTCTAAAAGTTAACCATGAGACTCAAAGTCTCGTTCACAAATATTATCGGCCATTGATATATGCCTAGATAAGAGATACTATCGGGTGATATCTAAAGTTATATAACGATAGTAAATTATTAATACGTACCTACCTACATATTACAATATTATCCATAAATGGAATTGTAATACAACAGGCACAGGCGCAAGGGCGGATCCAGGGGGGGGGGGGTCATGGGGGTCATGACCCCCCCCTGGACGGAGTCCAGAACCTAGGTGGACCACTAATTAAAATTATTGAACATAATGTTTTCATATATTTTTTGTCAAAATATAGATTTTATTTAAGTACTTTAAATATTTAATTAATCTATTCTTAAAAAAGGCTTAGTCCTGACTGACTGACGGATCAACGCACAGCCTAAATCGCTGATCGTAGAGACCTGAAACTCGGAGGGTGTGTGCCTTGTATGACGTAGGCTTCCGATAAGAAAGGATTTTCCGAAATTCTACCCCTAAGGAGATGAAAAAGAGGGGCAAATTTGTATGGGGCAACGCGATTCCTTGGTCCAATCTAATTCAAATTTAGCGTAAACTTTTTTAACACAATTGATGGAAGACATGTTTCGTATTTTATTGAAATTCCTTCCCTAATGGGGTTAAATAGTCTAATCAATAAATTCAAAAACGTGAAAAATAGAGATAAAGGGCCTAAAAATATGAGGGATGGCTCATTCGATTCGTAATCACCTCTAGAAAAATGTTTTTGAAGGATTTTGGTGCAGGTTAAAAATTGCAATTGTTATTAACAAAATAAGATGAAAAGAAATGATATTTCGTTTTTTGTTAATAACTCGAAAAATATTAACATTTAAGCAATTTTGAAAAAAGCTCGTTAAAGAGGAGGAAATTTTTCAATAAAAAAGTCCTAACTCCCGGAATTCTATCTCCATTATTTATAATTTTAATAAGACGTTGAAAATAGGGCTCCGCGCGGCAGTTACGGCATGCGCGCGCTGCCGCTAAAGAGAGTTCAGCAATAAAAATAATTTATTTATAACATAAAATGTGATTTTAAAATTTGAAAAAATTTTAGTATCTTCTTAACACTTGAAAGAATCGCGCCTTGAAGAAAAAAAAGTTTAATCACCATTTTTCTAAAAGTTATTCTATTGTTAACTAACCAATTTTTTCCAATTCTCCATTGGCATAAACAATGTGATGAAAGGTATAAATAATTGGCCTATAAATATTAAACTTCGTAGAGCCCTTTTGATATATGTACTTTATAAGATCCTGCGGTAAATTTTCATTAAAGTTTATTAATTTATTAATTATGATTTTTTATAACTATTGAAAAATTACAAAATTTATAAAATTAAGTAGTTATAAAAAATCATAACTAAGAAATTAATAAACTTTAATGAAAATTTACCGCAGGATCTTATAAAGTACACATGTCAAAAGGGCTCTACGAAGTTTAATATTTATAGGCCAATTATTTATACCTTTCATCACATTGTTTATGCCAATGGAGATTGGGAAAAAATTGGTTAGTTAACAATTGAATAACTTTTTGAAAAATGGTGATTAAACTTTTTTCTTCAGGGCTCGATTCTTTCAAGTGTTAAGAAGATACAAGAATATTTTCAAATTTTTAAAATCACATTTTATGTTATAAATAAATTATTTTTATTGCTGAACTCTCTTTAGCGGCAGCGCGCGCATGCCGTAACTGCCGCGCGGAGCCCTATTTTCAACGTCTAATTAAAATTATAAATAATGGAGATAGAATTCCAGAAGTTAAGACTTTTTTATTGGAAATTTCCTCCTCTTTAACGAGCTTTTTTCAAAATTGCTTAAATGTTAACATTTTTCGAGCTATTAACAAAAAACGAAATATCTTTTTTTTTCATCGTATTTTGTTAATAAAAATTGCAATTTTTAACCTGCAATAAAATCCTTCAAAACCATTTTTCTAGATGTGATTACAAATCGAATGAGCCATCGCTCATATTTTTAGGCCCTTTATCTCTATTTTTCACGTTTTTGAACTTGTTGATTAGACTAAAAAAGGCGTAGAAAGTTATTTTGGCATTGATTTGCTTCGAAGTATCAGTAAGATATCAATACTCTTTATAGGTCGGATAGTGTGTAGGGAAGAGAACAAAAAATCGGTTGCAACAAATAATCGATTTTTGAATGCAATTGATTTTATATTCAAGGATTTTGTTATCGTATGTAAATAGAGTTAGATTATTATTAAATCTTACACATTACAATCAAGAGGTTTTTTTATTATAATAGTTTTTGTAAGTCGTTCATTTTGATTTATCGATAGAATTTCACGATTATCCTTTCATAACATTTAAATTGGTTATTGGACATTACAAAGAAATAATGTGTGTATTGAAACTTAAATCATAAATTTAGTGGTACGGTAAATTATTTACTTTGGAGATCTTCATTTTCAGTCTTCTATATCTAAATTTAAATACCTAACTCATTGTTCAAATATGTTTGTAAAACATACTTACAACATAATTTTTAAATATACAGCTGCGTTTCATTTGCATCCAAAGTTTAGATTTTTTAAAGTAATCGTTTACGTTTCGTTACCAAGCGATTTAAAACTTTCGGAACATTACGCTCGTAAACTGAAAAATACAACACTGTAAAAGCGTTGATATAAGAGTCAAGATGTTATTCTTTATTTCAGTATATTTATACAATTTTAAATCAAATATGTTAAATAAGTATGATACTATTTCTTATAATGTATAGAAAACATGATAAATATATTTGTAATTATGTAGCCGACTTTAGAATTTTTGGTTAGACGTTCTCACAAAGCTTTCGCGTCGCGAAACATTTGAATTGTTTTATACCAGCCAGCTAAGATTGTATAGTACTATACTAAGTGTATTTAATAAAGTAGTAGAATGAGTATGTCCGTACATTTAAAGAAATGTGATAAAAAAGAAAGGCAGTGGCTACAGAAGAGTAATGGAACACAAATCAGTGATTATTGTAATTCTTTTCTATTTGTCTGTGTTTTCTGTTTTTTTCTTACTGCACATCTCCTAAATTACTGAACGCATTTCAATAAAATTTGGCACGTGGGTAGATCATGTCCTGGATTAATACATAGGTTATTTTTTATTCCCTGAAAATATAAAGCGGGACTTTTATACCGGAAAATCTTTTTCACGCGGGCGGTGCTGCGACCAAAAGCTAGTTTAATATAATACTTTGATGGCAAACGTATTATTCGGGAACGAACGCATCGAAAAGAATTTTGTCGCGCCACCGCCACGGCCGCTACCATTCATATTACGTATGTCAAATTTCGTGTGACACTTGTGCGCGCTTTTTTTCGACTAACGCGTAATGTCTAACTAGAACTAACCTCTAATGGAACGTTTAAAAGAACGAACGCATTAAAACAAAGAGCATTATAATAATACGGAAACATTAGGTAACGCGTTTCGGGAGAAGACTTAAAAAAAAATTGTTATTTAAATATAGGTAGGTATTTTTAAGTACCTACAGTAATTACATTTATGAATAGAATACCTACTTTTTACTTTTCAAAATTAAATTATAACTTCTTGTGACTTGACCACGACTATGTGACCCCCCCCCTGGCGCCAAAGCTGGATCCGCCCTTGCACAGGCGTAGCTATACCGTGTGGAAGGGAAACGCTCTCTATACCGGAACGGTAAGAGAGAAGAACCATAACATTAACGAAAAACTATATTCATTTGCAAAGCTAAGCGATAATATTTACGATTTTAGTATTTCCGTAATTCATGCGCGCGCAATGTAAAGCGTACAAAAAACTGGGCGGCCGCCACGCTGCGCCGGCACCGGCCCGCGGTCGTTGACCCGTCAGCTGATGTACGAGTTTCATTACGATTTTTTTGAAATATTCACCTTTTTTACTATGTTTTTCAGAATAATAGTTCGATTTATCTATCCATACGTGAAGCTGTACAGAATTTTGAGAAAATCCTACTAAAATAGTAACAATGCGATCGCGATTTTTTTAGTGCCATCACGTCAGGAATCACCAATACTATCACCTATATTCGTTTCCGAGAGCGTTTCCCTTCCACCCGGTATAGCTTTCACATTGAGGTCCGAGGACACCAAAATATACCGGCTGGGTCGGATCCATAGGTCGTGTATAGATACACGTATACACCTCCCCCCCGTATCTGAGCTCGCGGCCTGTCGGGTCGGGGGCCGGGCCCGTGGTATTTTGTCACCTCTGCCACCCTGTAGTTACGCCACTGCTTGTTGGGTCTACTTCATTTTATTATGAAGTGCACATAGCATTGTAATGTGTACCTACATGTTTCATGGCCCAGTTGTTGTAAGCTAATATACGCCCATGACAACAGGGCAACTGCTATTTCACGCGACGTAGTTGTTAATATATAATCTATAACTAGATATGTGCTGTCTTCTGATAATTAAACTAGGTATCGCCGAGTCTTCGTATTTCTTATTCAAGTAAAATAGGTTTGATTTGGCTTAAACTGTATTGTTTAAAAAAACACCTTGGCTGCGTGAAATAGGCTAAACATACGCGTATCAAGCGGGCAGACGGGTGGTCGTGCCCACCTCTGAGTTTCGTAGTGCCTACACATAGGATGTTGAGGCAGCGTAGATACTACTGTTATACATTTGATTACGACCAATATTATAAAATATGCAAGTACACAAAAGTAATTTCGTTTGAAGTCTAGGAACACAGCCGCCATGGAAAATAAGCGACGCCCCTGAGATAAAACACAGCACACTTCACAATAAAAATTGCGTCTGAGAAGCCGAAGCGGGTATGTCAAGGTTTACCTCCTGCCATGCACGCCCGCATACCGACTAAAACCCCACGTTAACTCCGTAACGCATTGAAGGTGGCTCCAGGGTACCATAAGGCATTTCGCTACCGATAAACTGCGTACACAGTACGTCAGTAAGTGAGATGTAACTGGCATCCACGAATGGCATGCACGTGATCTTTGGTCTCAGTCTAAAACCTCATGTTATCACCAGGGGGGAGGGGGTACAAAAGTTGCTGAAAACGTCCCGTGAAACGACAGTGTAAGGGCTGAATAAAAGACTCGATAGCTTTTCATTACATTTTTAATTGAAAATAGGCTTAAACTAATTTATATAGCTGTAATGTGATTATCAGCTCCGAAGGCATATCACATAATCCCGAAGGCGCGTTGTGGAGACTTTTATAACCACACTACAACCGCTGTTTATAAATAAAAAAAATATAATCATAACAAAATGTTCAGACATTGCTGCCGGCCGAAATATAAAAAAAAAAACATTTTTCATCTAGCAACACCGAGTGTAAATTTTCGTACTTACAACTTAGTTGGACATAGAAGAAAAAAACGTGTCCTAATATTAGACCTTAACATTTCTATTATTATTTTAATATTTACAGTAATTTACATCACAAAAGCAATGTTGTATGATGTTGCACAACATTTTGTTTGTCAATAAACTAACTCGAGGAACTAGTATCAAGACTATTAAGTCGTGATTTCTTATACAACTTGACCAATTTTCCTAGAATATTGCTAAGATTACTCAGAGTTTGATGATTTTTTAAGATATTTTTTACTTTTTTTGTCACTGCCACCGGCTGTTTGCCATTTACCCCAATTATGTATTTCATACATTATAGTTGCGTTTATTGATGGGGTAGCATTGGGGTATATCACTACAACATTCCACCGGAATTGGCACCATTCAATATCAAGCTTTCGAAATCAACTAACATTTTTTACCGATACAATCTATTTATAACATAAAATTTCTTAGAACTTGATCACAAACGCAAATATTTGTAATAGAACCAAATTTTACATATCCATTATTTTGAAATGGAGTCACACAACATTGAATCTACGTAGCCTAGATTAAACGAATGTCTAGAACAGTCTGTGTGGCAAGATTTGCTTGCAAGCTATTGATAATTGGCATTAAGAAAAGACCGAGTTTCTGCATTAATGACAATATTTTAAATAATCTATTATAATTTATCGACCCAGCATCAGTCGTGTTAATTTTTAAAATTTTCATGAACACAAATATTATTAATCGTAATTTTTAATATAACATTTAAGATATACTGTTCATGTTCCACCCCGTGTCCCACAGCATGGTTCAGGTTCCGTGGCGCGTCCGCTTGTGTTCGTTCGTTTGTCTGTTTGTAACCACCATACTTGTAGCCGCTCACAGCGCACGTGACTGAGTGACAGATGGTTGTGAAACTGATGAATTCTGTAAAATAATATTATCTTTAGTCAATTCAAAAGATTATGT